>CM040622.1:1397964-1487594 GCA_022817965.1 Solanum lycopersicoides | reverse complement strand
AAGAGTTTTCGTTGTAATCCACTTGATTAATATTTTATTACATGGTGTTTGACACAAAAAATAGACAACATAAAAATATATATCAAGAAAGCAAAATACATGCAGAACCCAAGTTGACAACATTTAAAAAAAAAATAGTACCACGAGCTAATTAATTAATCTTCTAAATAATACATCATCTACTCAAAATTGAAAAGAGTAGAAATTCTATCCAAGAATGTTGTAAAATAAATTACAAATTTTAGTATTAAAAATAATTTGACAAATAATTTTTTGTGAAAATATTAAATGGTTATATTAAAAAATAAATTTTTTTATTATAGATCAATATTAATTATAAATACTGATTTTTTTAACTTTTCATATTTGAAACTCTTAATAATTTTTTCGATCTGTCACAAATTAATATAGATATATATTTAATTAATTTTCTTGAACAAATATAGAGTGTACAGAAAAGTTAATGAGTACGTTTAACCAATGAATGCTGAACCCCACCTAACTCTGCTTTTGTATGTCACGCCTCTAAATTTTAAATGAATTTTTGGTCTATAATATTCTTAGTCCAATTAGTAATACGGACGCCACGTTTTGTCATAAAATATAAATAGGATCAATATTAACATCCTTTTTTCTCAATTAAATCAAATACAACAAAATATTCAACCAAAAGAAAAAAAAAATTCTAATTTTCCCTTAAATTGGTGTTTATGGCAGGAACAACAATAGCTACACAGCATACATTCATATGAAACATCATGGGCAGATCAATGGGATTCAAATCCAACTTATGAGTACAAAAATTATGATAAAAAAATTGGAAATAATGGAAGTTCAATAATAAATTTTCTAATACTTTTGGAAAAACAAAATCAGTAGCTTCAAGTGGATTTAAAAAAGTTAAAACAGGTGCTTCTACTAGTTTTAATTGGATTAAAGACAAATGTCATAAGTCTAATACACAAAAATTTGTTAACATATTTTTCATTAATTATTAAATATTTTTGTGTTTAATTGCATTCATGATCTGTAATTTTTTTTGGTTTGTTAATTCTTTTGTAATATAATGTACATAGTATGTCAACATGAACATGCATTTGTAGTCCACTTAAAATATTATATGCATGTACTTTTAATATTTTGGATTTTAATATTTAGTTCATTGTATTTTAGAGTAATAATATAAATTTGTGTTTAATTATTTATTGTAATTTTAATAAACTTTATACTATATTTTGTATTAAAAATTATAAATTCAGATGAATCCGCGTTGATAATGATATATCTACCTATCCTTGTCACTGCGCACTATTGATACAATCAGATTACTAAGGAAATAAATGAATATATAATATATACTAGCAACTTCGAATTGTTTTTATTTTTTTCTTGTAAGTACTATTTTCGACGTTTTTTAATAAATGTTGAATATGTTGATTAAAATATTTCATAATCATCTGTAATGATATTAACTCAATTAGTTATAAAATATTTGGTGATAATAAATATTATTTGTATAAAAAGGAATATATATTTGCACTAAAAGCTCTCTTTAATGTAATGAACTAGCAGACATTCTATCTGTTTTAATTACTTGTCTATTTTGAATTGACATATTTATTAAGAAAATAAATAATTGAAATATTTAGTTTGTCATTTTATTCTACTAAATTATGAAATAAATGAATTAAAAACTTAAGATTTTCAAGAAGTTTTACGTTTTTCAAGTAATTCATTGAAGCTATATCGGTGAAGTAATTTTTTATTTTTTTTATTTTTTAATTTGTCAAAACAAACAAATAATTAAAAATAACTAAATTTAAAAAAATAAATAAATAATTAGGAGCACTATTAAACTACTACACTATTTATTTAAAAATATCTATACTATCATTTATTATACCTTAATTGTATGGCTAATAGAGTTAGCTAACCTAGCTATATATTTTATTATATTTTATAGGAATATAGGCCAACTTTTAAATAGTGACGCTACAAAAAAATATAATTTAGGAAAATTATAGAATATTAGGTAACCGACTTTTTAACATATGGTCATAGATTTTCTGTTTCGAGAATATACATAAGTTCATATACGATTAAATATATATAGATATTAAAATGTAAATTATTTTAAAAATAAACATAAATTATTTTTATTATCAAACACGTACGCATAAGTAAATGAAAACTTTTTTTAAAGTTAAATTCTCTTATTTTTCATTCTGGAATTTTTCCACACAAAAAGTTTCTTTACTTTATTCTCACGATAACTTTAATATTTTTAAAAAATCATATTTTTAGTGTCACATGAAATGAAATAAACTTTTATATTGAGAAGAATCAGCACTACAAAAGTTCAGTAAAATTCAATAATAGAAAATACCAATTTTTTAGATCATATAATAATTTAAAAAAAAAAAAAAGTGTTAGTTAAAATATCAAAGAGAACTAGTTAAATATCCTCATAATTAGTGATAGTTAAAATAACCAAGTAAAGTAGTTACATATTTCTAATAGGCATAATACATCTATTGGATCCTAAACTTGGTTTCAAATTTTAACTTTGACCTCAAACTTTTATAGTGCACAAATAGGCACTTAACTATCCTATCTTTCAATAAATAAACACGTGATTCCTACCTGGCGAAATGCGTTAAATGCACGCATTCTGCGCGAGTGAGGGATATTTTTCGAGGCCCACAACAAAAAAATATTGAAATGACAATTTATCCTTAATGAATCTCTTTTATATTAATAAAATAAATTTTAATATTTTTTAGTTTCAAAATGATGATATATTTTTTTTAAAAAGACGTGTAAAATATTTAATTAGTTGACAGCCACTGATTGACTCACTAATACACGTGGCAACGTTTGCATTTCACGCACTTGGCTCCAAAAATCGCGTGTTTATTTATTGAAGATAGGATAGTTAAAGTGCCTATTTGTGCACTATGAAAGTTTGAGATCAAATTAAAATTTAAAGCCAAATTTAGGATCTAATATATGTATTATGTCTTCTAATATAATCATTAGTGTTAGTTAAAAATGACCAAAAGAAGTTACGTATCTCTCATCGTTTTTATGAATGAAATTTCATATTAGAGGTAGATGGACGAATTTAAATTCTTTATATAAATGACACAATTTTATTTTTCTAACTAACTTCTTTTGATATGGAGTCAAATTTAGTGCTATTTAACAATTATTTCGCGTTCATCAACAAAAAATATATATAAGAAGTATAATTTAACAAATAATATATAACTAATAAAGGAAATCGATTTTTAATTCTTGAAATTATACATACTTCTTTAATATTATAAGTATTATTGAAAATAATTACTACTCATTTTAGTCCTAATTCTAAAATGACAATTATTTTGATATTTCTTTTTGAATTAAAGCAATTGTTAATTTGAGTGAAAAGAAGATAATTTAATGAATTATAAAGTTAATTAACTAAATGACACAAATAGAGATAATAGAAGAGAATTTGGTGAATCGACCTCAAAATATATGAAGGCATATTTTATATTCTTCTTTCTATCATGTAACATAAAATTATCTTAGCTTTCGTTGGTATTATATCATCTAACTTATTGTCAATATTAAAATTTGTAAAAAATTAAATGATATACGTGTTCTCCTATATGATGTTCTACAAAATAATTTACTCTACATGTATTATACTATGTAAGACATATATATCTGTTGTTCAATTTTATACAGATTTAAATATTATTTTTGCACACTCAAAATTGAAAATTATGAATGCTAACCAAAACCAAAATAAAAAAAATATATATTTATATCTTATTATCATCGTAAACACACTTTGATATATTTTTTCTATTTAATTTTATTATTCTTATCATATAATATATTTAACATTCATAAAATAACTAAAGCACATAAATTAAACCAAAGGAATTATTCTTTATTGCTCTAGTTATCTCAAGTGCTTTCATTTCTTGTTCTATTCCTTTAAATATAAAATAAAAACTCTTGACAAGAAATATATACTTAAAATATTTACATAGTATTATATTTTCTCCTCTCCATATAAATTAGAAATTTAAGGCGAAGTTTGACTATGAAAAATATGAATATTTAAAATAAATTTTAAATTCTGAATCAAAATTCGATTCTTTTAATTTTTTTATAATCAAACATATTTTTAAAATTGAAAATACAAAATAATTTATTTTTTTTAATGATCAAATCCCACAAAAAAAAATGAAAAATATGAAGTGTGTACACTAAAGCTCAACCACACAACCCAAAATTGACCACAAACAAAAGAATACTATAAAGTGAAAAAATACATATTTATGTTCATTAAAGAGACACGTCTTGCACTTAAAAATAAATAAAATTCTCTGCAGATAACAACTTATCTAAAGTAATAATTAAAAGAATAAAGATACACAAATATATGTCATAAAATTATCAATTGCACATTTAAATTAATACACAAATTTTAAATTATTTTTCCTATATTATTTATCCCCATATTAACTACTTACTTTGTTTCAATTATATATAAAATAACCAAAAAATTTAAAACTCAAACTTCAAAACTTTAACAATAAATTCAAATATAAAGCTTTCAAATTATTATTTTTCAAAAATAAAATTTATACACCTAAAAACAATGAATTTTTAAAATTAAATCACAATAACTTCGATTAGAAAACTTGACCAACTCTCAAATTTCACTATATCACGAAAATTAACTCTTAAAAGTTAAAACACGAAATTTCCCATTCAAAGAAGCTTCTTTTAATGATAATTAATTATTCCCACGACAACTCAAAAATAAAATAAATAAAAAAAGTCCAATTGTTAATCTCCTACACGTTTTGTCAAAACGCGCTAGCCATACATACACCACACATCTAATAATTTGTTTATAAATAGACTCAAATTCCCCAATCTTTTTTCTCCAAAACAATATAGGATTTAATTTTATTCAATTCAACCTATAGAAAAAAATCGCAATCTTTCTGTTTCTTCCAATCTTCATCTCAATTTCGATCTAGAGTTCGATTATTTTATTCGTAAAGTCGTGATTTCATCTAAATATATGGCTGGAAAGAACAGTTATACCGCGTACAACTCGAACGAGACGTCATGGGCAGATCAATGGGATCCAGAACCAGCAAGTTATACAAGTTTTGACAAGAAAAATGGAAATAATAATAATAGTTCTAGATTTCAAGAAAGTTGGAGATACTATTGGGAAACTAAATCTGTTGCTTCAACTGGGGTTAAAAAGGTAAAATCAAGTGCTACTGCTGGTTTCCAATGGATAAAAGACAAGTGTAATAAGCCTAAGTAAATTATTTTTTAAAATTATTATATTATTTTTATTTTTATTTTTTGTATATTGGATGTGTTTTTGATGTATTAATAATACTTTAGTTTGTTCTTTCATTCATTTTTAGTTATTAATGAATAAATAAGTGATTTCTAGTTCACTTTTATGATAGCATGAATAAATAAATAGATTGATGGATTCAGTTTTCATCGATCGAATCTAAGATTTAAAATTAATTGATATTTTTATACTATCTATGTTGGTGCCTCATCTTATTGAATTTGAAAGGATTCATGTGAACTATGGCTAGAAGTTGGTGGATCTACGATTTAGATATAATAATGGTTTAATTTTTAACTTTTTTTTTGAATTTATCATGTATTAAAGTTATGATTTGTCTATTATTTATCATATTTTTGGTAATTTTTAAAAAATAAAATATTTGGCATTAAAAGCTACGAGTTTAATTATACAGGTAGACATGAGAACTCAATATCTGGAGGAATCATTTACACTAGTTTATAAAATTAAGAGAATTTGTTATATTTTTCATTTCTACCTTTTTTCTTAAATAGCAAAGGAAAAAGGTCAAAATATCCCTCAATTTGATTTATTGTTTAAATTTACCTTCGCCGTTAAATAAAGTTAATTTACTCTCGTCGTTAAAATAAAGTTAATTTTACCTCTCCTGTTACTAATTCACCAAATTTACCCCTCATTAGACGGATTGACCCAAATTGACCCGAATTTATCACTTTGACATATTTAATGGAATTTGGGAGAATGGGTAAATGGGTATAGGAGATTTGGAAGAATGGGGTCGGGTTATTTAAATGATCGAGTTAATGGATTAAAATAAGGAATATGTTTTATTTTTAAAATTGGGTCATCCATCTAATAGGGTGAAATTTGGTGATATTTATATTAGGAGGGTAAAATTAACTTTATTTAAACAGCGAGGGGTAAATTAACTTTATTTTAACGGCAAGGGTAAAATTAACTTATTTTAACGGCGAGGGTAAATTTAAACAATAAATCAAAATTGAAGGATTATTTGACCCTTTTCCCAATACCAAATAAAGAAATACTAATTAAATTTAGAATTCTAAAGTATCATTAATAATAAAATTAATTTAATAAAATAATCCAATTTCAATAAAGATTTGTTAAGGATAAATATGTCTTGAATTTGGACTCAACTGACATTTTTAACTTTGGGTATGCATAAATAAAGTTAATAAACAGTTAAACTTGTATAAAATTAAGCAAATAAATACGTGTCTTATGTGACATAATACACGTAGGTACAAATTATATGTAGGATATCACATAGATGCATATGTCTATTTATCAATTTTACATAAGTTTAAGTATCTACTTAAGTAGGCTAAATTTAGAGGACAATAAATATCAGTTGATGCAAGTTAAGACAATGCAGCTAGGGGTGTGATCGGTCGGTTCGATTCGATTTATGTATTATCGATTTGTTTTATTGATTTTTTTTCTCTTTAAATATGTTAACAATAACTAAATTAATAAGATATTTTTTTACCGGTTTCGATTTATCAATTAGGTCCTTAATGGTTCTGTTTCGATTTAACCAATAGGAAGAATACTTATAACATAGATACACGACTTTTCTGATAAATTAAGCATAACATAATAATGTAATTTTACAAATGCTCTAAATCAGAAACAAAATAAAAAAACATGAAAAGAAAAGAGAAATTAAGTGTAGTCTAATGAGTTGTCAATTTATCCAATAACTACTACTACTAAAAAAAATACACTTTTTTCAGTTGATTTATTGGTTCAAGTTTTACACAAATTTATATTAAAATAACAATTTTTTTTTACTATTTATTATTATAATATTAAATATATTATAACTTCAACTTTAATATTATATAGGAAACCCCCTCCTAATTAAGGTAATACAATTGAGATACAGAAATCCTATTTTTCATCGAAATAGAAACCCTATTCTTTAGAAATCAAACTCTTACCCCTATAATTACCTCATAACACACTTTTTTTTTTAAAGAAGTTTTTATATAGTTTGGAAATATATACTAAATATCGATAATTTTGTTCTACAAATTAAACTCTAATTATCATGCCACCATTACTGTTGTTTGCAATTTGCATAATAACTACACCAATAGTAATAGTATTTCATTATTACCAGATGATATCGTTAACAAAATCCTCTGTTCTCTCAATCTCAGAAACAGAGCAATTGCTCTCAGGTTTGCAAAACTTGGCATAACATTATATCGTTATGCAACATTAACGAAAATGTCATCAACGATCACGTATCAAAATCACAAGTTTCTACCCGCACATTCTGTGCATACTGCTGCTCTCGAATTTTTCATCGAGTCTGTTATCACACCTTCTATCCTATCGTTGTCAAGTTTGCTTCCGACAACGTCAATTTGATGGAATTATATTTGACTGCTACTGTTACCACATTAACATTGTCTCTGCAATTTTTCAATCAAGAGTATTTTTAACCGTTTTGAGTTTAAAAAATTGCAAATTTGATGATGACGCATTTGATGATATTCAAGTGATGAATCTATTGAAGAGGTTTGTTTTGTTTCCGTTCAAATCTCTCCTATAAAATTCGTAAAACTTATGAAGAATTGTCCTTCTATTGTTGATTTAACTTTGATCAATTGCTTCAACGAATTTGGTGTGTTCCCAATCTCATTGCCTGATTTGAATCAACTTAAAAAGGTTCATCTGAGTGGTATTAGAATTGGGCAAATTGAGATAAAAGCTCGAAATTTATTAGAGTTTAACTTGTTAGGATCATATGTAGTGAAACTCGATTTAAGTGCTTGTACTAAGCTACGAGTTCTGAATATCGATTGTGAGTATATTCCTGTCGGATTTCCTGTTGATATTTCTTCAGCATTCCCCTGTCTTAAGTCCTTATTTTCTTCATTCGTGCAGAGGATTGCAGATTTTCAAAATTTCGAGTTCTGAATTGGAGAGCTTGACGTTAAGTAACATGGTTGATTTGAACGATGCTGTCATTGTTACTCCCAATCTACGTTCGTTGAAGATAGTAGACATGAAAAATGTACAAACTCGTGTCAATAGTGGTTCGAGCCTAGTGGAAGTCGAGATTGGATTTAAGTACGTTAGCTCGATCTGTAGGTTGGTTCGATATTTGAGAGCTTTGGGTGAAAATTTGAGCTTTTCTCTAACGACTGATGCAGAAACTGAATCAAAACTGATGCAGCAACTGAATGAAATGTATGTACATCAAATTGACACAACCTATAAATTCGAGTTAAATGTTCATCTAGCTGTTTAATTATGATATTATTGTTCGTATTTGTGTCATAATTATACATAACAAGATGTGTATGTATAATTAATAATTTGTTAATATACAATTACTATATTTTAATTTGTTTATACATATTCTATAAATTTTGCAAACAAAGCACTTTATATACAAGTAGTCAAGTACCAGTAGTTATTACCATTTGTTTATAGATAATTTGTTGTTTATATTATTTTACATAGTTATACATAGCAAGACATGTCATAATCTCTTTATGTGTAGTTTTTTATTTTTAACAGTTACTATGTTTTAGTTTGTTTATACAGATACAATGGAGTCCAAGATTTTTTATAACAGAAATTAGCGCCTTTTAGTTAATATTAAAAAAAATCAAATTGTATTAAATGATAGGATTACCGAATATATAGATCAGTAGCTCATGTTTGCTATAAAGCGCAATTAGCAAACTAATAATATATATATATATATATATATATATGATTTTTATCTTTGCTATACATAAATAAGACAAAAAGTCCCCAATTTTAAAATAATCATAATATGGTGTTTGGATAATTATTATCTATCTAAAAGAGAAGTGAGATAAACAAAGCATAAAACGCGCTCCTTAAATTGATTTATGTACAAAAATATCAAAACATTTTCACAAGTTGCAGTTTACACTTTGCAATAGATAAATGTGTTGGAATTTGGTAAACACAATTTATACACAAAGCGTAGGGGTAATATAATAATTTTAATAAATTTATAAGAACATAATTTTACTCATAAATAGTGAATGCGATTATAAACACAATTTTACTCATAAATCTGATTCAGTGAATGCGATTTATGCATAAAGAGTAGGGTAATATAGTCATTTCAACAAATTTATAAGAAACATAATTTTACTGAATGCCATTTATGCATAAGAATAAGGTAGTTTATAATTTCAACAAATTTATAAGAAAACATAATTTTACTCATAAATCACATTCAGTGAATGCGATTTATGCATAAAGAGTAGGGTAATATATATTTCACCAAATTATAAGGAACATAATTTACTCATAAATTGCATTCAGTGAACGCGATATATGCATTAAGAGAGAGAGTAATATAGTAATTTCAGCCATTTTATTTCGGAAATATCGACTCCAAAATTCCACAGGCTTATAATACAAGAAAATCGATAAAATCTGCTTTTACCTGCTTTGGGGCTCGTTTGAGCTTGTAAATGCATTTGTTTTCCCCATTGGATGAAATATGTCCATTGCTAAGGTCTTAAAGAACGTCATGAAAAATTTTGGCCATATTTTTCCGAGAATTTTGAATCACAAAATTTGATAGAGTATAGCATACGGGAATTTTGAATCACAAAAATGCATCCTTTGTATTGAATATTATTCTCATTTCTATGAAAGGAATTGATATCTCATTCGGGAAATGTTCAACGTAAAGTTGAACCAGTTCGTTTCAAGAACATAAATGTGGAAGTGCCTCATGTCGCGGATACTAAGATATGAATCTTTGATTGATGAAATTTTTAGTTACTTTCATCCGCAGACTTTGCTAGTAAAAATGAATTCAGATGAACTAATGTATAAAAACTTTATACAGGTATCACGCAATGTTATGACTTCATTCTTTCACTTTAAAATTTATCTCTCTTCAATTCTCCATAGTAATAAAGAAGGTATTGTAGGTTGTTGAGATAAGTATGCTTCTTGAAGTGGTTTGTTAAATTTCATAGAAACTCGTTTGAATTAGTACATTGGAATGATCAAGTTCTAGATCTTGATTCCAGACATTTAATCCTGCAAAGAAATCACAAGGCACTACAAGTAGTTGAGTAAGTATTCTTTCTTGAAGTGATTCGTTGAAGTCACATAGGGAACTCATTTGAATTAGTAGATCGAAATTTTCGAGTTATGAGTTGTGTTCTATCCGTTCAACTCAGCAAAGAAAATCATTTGGTGAACCAAAGAAGTAATGCTGATGGTTGAGGTAAGTATATGCTTCTTGAAGTGGTTTTTGAATGTCATAGGGGCTCGTTCAAATTTAGGTACATCGAAATTGTCGAGTTTTGGTTGTTGTTCCGACCATCTATAATTATTTAACGTAATAATATATAAGTCACTGCTTTATTATATTAGTGCAATAATATAATAAGATATTTATAATCAATACTTGATATAATATCAGTTAGAGGCTTTGACACTCTGAATACAACAATATTAACTCAATTATCACTAAAAAATTCTACAAACATAAATATTTTTACTAAAAGAAAAAATCTATTGCCATAAATGTCTGTTTTTCTTTAGTGGGTTGAGGAAGTATACTTGTTGAAGTTGAAGTTCTGATCTTGAATCCCACCATTAAGCAGTTATAACACTTGGTTGAAGGGTGTTGAGATCGAGGAGGATAGATTCTTCATGCCACATTTATGCAAGTTGTGCAACAACACTGTGTGAAGGTATTGAAATGGAGGAGGAGAATCTTCGTGCAAAAATTATGGAAGCTGTTGCAACAACTTGGTGAAGGTGTTGAAACAGAGGAGGACGTCTCGTCATGCCACATTTATGACAAGCTGAACTTGGTGAAGGTGTTGAAATTGACGAGATTGACGATCCAACTACTCAGGTGATAACATCGAGTAGTCCTCAACAACAAATAACCGAAGAGTCTATTGTTGAGATAAATATGATTCTTGAAGTGGTTCATTGGAGTTCATAGAAATTTATCTGAATTCTGTGCATTGGAATGATTTTCATTCTCCGAGAAATGATTGAACATATTTGAAATGAAACCATTCAATCTTGCGAAGAAATCATTTGGTGGAACAAAGACGATTACTGCAAGTGATTAAATGTAAGTTTGTTCTTGAAATGGTACGTTGAAAATAACTTACTATGAAAGAGGATTTCATCTCCTATGTGAAATTAATCAAAGCGAAATTAATCTGCAATGGAAGTGCCTTTTTTATTCTCCAATACAATTCTTAAATAGATAAAGTTATATTAACAACAGAAAAACATCAATACTCCTAAGTTTTTTCTGATCTACACAACCTCACTAATGCTTGAGCCAAAACACATAGAAAATAACGTATTTAACTCCTAAACACTAACAAACAACAACCACCAACGCACCAATGAATTGTAAAACCACTAATCATATTTGTAACTATATAGGTGAATCATAAGAATAAATAAAATCAATTGAAAAATAGAAAAAAGACAACAACAAACTAATAATAATAATAATAAATAATAATAATAATAATAATAATAATAATAAGAATAGAGTATAATAGTAGAGTAGTAGTAGTGTTTGAATATATATATTTTGATATAAGCCAAAGTTACTTCAATATAAGTTATGTATTTGAAGAAAATTTTGAATGTATGATGAGAAAAAAAAGCACCTAAACAGAGAAGTGAGAAAAACAAAGCATAAAACGCGTTTTTGAAACGCGATTTATGTACAAAAGTATCAAATCCTTTCACCAATCGGCAGTTACACTTGAAACTACTACAATTATGTTTGGGAAATATGGGAAACACTGATTATGCATAAAAGTAGGGGTGATCAACTAATTTCACGTGAATTTATAAGAAACATAATTTACTCATAAATCGCATTCATAAATAGAGGGGTAATACGGGTAATTTCAACAAATTTATAAGAAATATAGTTTTACCAAAATCACATTACTTAATGCAATTTATGCCTTAAAGAGTAGGTATATAGTAATTTCAACAAGTTTATAAAGAAATACAATTTTACTCTTAAATCGCATTCACTAAATCATTTATACATAAAGAGTAGGCAATTAGTAATTTCAACAAATTATAAGAAAACATAATTTTACTCATAAATCCGATTCACTGAATGAGTGAATGCGATATGAATTAGAAAGAGAGTAAGATAGTAATTTTATAATTATAAGAAGAAATATAGTTTTACTCATAAAACGGATACACTCAAGCGCGATTATGCATAAAAGTAGAAGGAATATAGTAATTTCAACAGATTTTATAAGAATCATAATGCGAATTATGCATAAAAAAGTAGGTATATAGTTAATTTTGATAATTATAAAAAGGAAATTTTTTTACTCATAAATTGCATTCATGTGAACACCAATATATGCTAAAGATTAGGAGTAATATAGTAATTTCAGCCATTTATTTCGGAAATATCGACTTCATCACAAATCCACAGCTAAAATACACGAAAAATCGATAAAAAATCTGCTTTTCCTGCTTTGGGCTCGTTGACTTGTAAAATGCATTTGTTTCCCCATTGCGATGAAAATATGTCCATTGCTAAGTCTTAAAGAACGTCATGAAAAATTTTGGCCATATTTGCGAGAATTTTGAATCACAAAAATTTGAAGAGCGTATTAGCATACGAGAATTGAATTCACAAAAATGCATCCTTTGTATGAATATTATTCTCATGTCTATGGAAAGGAATTGATACTCATTCGGGAAGCTCAAAAGTAAAGTTAACCCGCCAATTCGTATCAAGAACAATAAATGTGGAAGTGCTCATGTCGCGGATACTAAGATATGATATCTTTTGATTGATGAAATTTTTTAGTTACTTTCATCCGCAGAGCTTTGCTAAGTTAAAATTGAATTCAGATGAACTAATTTATATTAACTTTTATACAGGTATCACGCAATGTTATGACTTCATCTTTCACTTTAATATTATCTCTCTTTCAATTCTCCCAGATATAAAGAAGGTATTCTGGCTTGTTGAATAAGTATCTTCTTGAAGTGGTTTGTAAATTTCATAGGAAACTCTTTAATTTAGTACATTGAATGATCAAGTTCTAGATCTATGATTCCAGACCATTTATCCTGCAAAGAAATCACAAGGCACTACAAATAGTTGACGTAAGTATTC
This sequence comes from Solanum lycopersicoides, assembly GCA_022817965.1. Lineage (NCBI taxonomy): Eukaryota > Viridiplantae > Streptophyta > Magnoliopsida > Solanales > Solanaceae > Solanum > Solanum lycopersicoides. The sequence goes on along the minus strand of CM040622.1, from coordinate 1,474,044 downwards.
TTTCTTGAAGTGAGTTCGTGAAGCTTCACATAGGGAACTCATTTGAATTTAGTAGATCGAAATTTCGTAGTATGATTTTGGTTCTATCCGTTCAAACTCAGCAAAGAAATCATTTTGGTGGAACCAAGAAAGGTATGCTGCATGGTTGAGGTAAGTATATGCTTCTTGAAGTCTTTGGTGAAGTTCATAGGGGCTCTTCAAATTAGTAAACATCGAAATTGTCGAGTTTTTTGTTGGTTCCGACCATCTATAATTAATTTAACGGTAATAATATTATAAGTCACTGCTTATTATATTTAGTGCCAATAATATAATAAGTATTTATAATCCAATTACTCTGATATAAATATCAGTAGAGTGCTTCTTGACACTCTGAATACAAACAATATTAACTCAATTATCACTAAAAAATTCTACAACAAAAATATTTTTACGAAAAGAAAAAAATCTATTCCATTAATGTCTTTTTCTTTAGTGGGTTGAGTTAAGTATACTTGTTGAAGTGAGTTCTTGATCATATATACCCACCATTGAAGCAGTATAACAACTGTGAAGTCGTTGAGATCGAGGAGATAATTTTCATCCACATTTATGCAAGTTGTGCAAACAACTTTGGTGAGTATTGAAATGGAGGAGGATGAAATCTTCGTGCAAAAAATTATGGAAGCTGTGCAAACAACTTGGTGAAGGTGTTAAACAGAGGAGGACGTCTCGTTCATGCCACATTTATTCAAGCTGAACTTGGTGAAGGTGTTGAAAAATTGCAGAGAATTGACATCCCAACTACGTCAGTGATAACATCGAGTACGTCCCTCAACACAAATAAACCGAAGAGTCTATTGTGAGATAAAATGATTCTTGAAGTGGTTCATATCGGAGTCATAGGAATTTATCTGAAGTTCTGGCATTGGGAATGATTTCATTCTCCGAGAGAATGATGAACATATTGAAATGAAACCATTCCAATCTTGCGAAGAAATCATTAGTGGAACTAAAGACGATACTCAATGATAAATGTAAGTTGTGATTTCGTTTTGAAATGGTACGCTTGAAAAATAACTTATCTATTAAAGAGGATTTCATCTCCTATGGTGAAATTAATCAAAGCGAAATAATCTGCAAGTGGAAGTGCTTTTTTATTTCTCAATTACAAGTTCTTAAATAGATAAAGTTATATTAATAACAGAAAACATCAATTACTCCTAATTTTTCTGATCTACACAACTCCACTAATCTTGTAGCCAAAACACTAGAAAATAACGTATTTAACTCCTAAACACTAACAACAAACAAACCACTAACGCACAATGAACTAGTAATTATATATATTTGTAACTATATAGGTGAATATAAAGAATAAATAAAATCAATTGAAAAATATGAAAAAAGACACAACTAATAGTAATAATAATAATAATAATAATAATAATAATAATAAGTAGTATAGTAGTAGTAGTAGTAGTAGTAGTAGTAGTGTGTTTGAATATATATATATTTTTTGATATAAGCCAAAGGAACTTCAATAAGTTATGTATATTTGAGAAAATTTTGAATGTATGATGAGGAAAAAAAATCACCTAAAAGAGAAGTGAGAAAAACAAAGCATAAAACGCGTTTGTGAAACGCGATTTATGTACAAAAGTATCAAATCCTTTTCACAATCGGCAGTTTACACTTTGAAATATACAATTATGTTTGGGAAATATGGGAAACACGATTTATGCATAGAGAGTAGGGGTGATATAGTAATTTCACGAATTTATAGGAAACATAATTTTACTCATAAATCGCATTCATAAATAGTAGGGGTAATATGGTAATTTCAACAGATTTATAAAAATAGTTTTACTCATAAATCACACACTTAATGCAATTTATGCATAAAGAGTAGGGGTAATATAGTAATTTCAACAAGTTTATAAGAAATACAATTTACTCTTAAATCGCATTCACTGAAATCGATTTATACATAAAGAGTAGGGGCAATATAGTAATTTCAACAAATTATAAGAAACATAATTTTACTCATAAATCGCATTCACTGAATGGAGTGAATGCGATTTATGAATAGAAAGTAGAAGTAATATAGTAATTTTGATAATTTATAAGAAGAAATATAGTTTTACTCATAAATCGGATACACTCAACGCGATTTATGCATAAAAAGTAGAAGGAATATAGTAATTTCAACAGATTTATAAGAAACATAATGCGATTTATGCATAAAAAGTAGGGGTAATATAGTAATTTTGATAATTTATAAAAAGGAAATTTTTTTTACTCATAAATTGCATTCAGTGAACACGATATATGCATAAAGAGTAGGAGTAATATAGTAATTACAGCCATTTTATTTCGGAAATATCGACTCACAAAATTCCATAGGCTATAATACACGAAAATCGATAAAATCTGCTTTTACCTGCTTTGGGGCTCGTTTGAGCTTGTAAATGCATTTGTTTTCCCCATTGGATGAAATATGTCCATTGCTAAGGTCTTAAAGAACGTTATTGAAAAATTTTGGCCCTATTTTTTCGAGAATTTTGAATCACAAAAATTTGATAGAGTATAGCATACGAGAATTTTGAATCACAAAAATGCATCCTTTGTATTGAATATTATTCTCATTGTCTATGAAAGGAATTGATATCTCATTTGGGAAATGTTCAAAGTAAAGTTGAACCAGTTCGTATCAAGAACATAAATGTGGAAGTGCTCATGTCGCGGATACTAAGATATGAATCTTTGATTGATGAAATTTTTAGTTACTTTCATCCGCAGACTTTGCTAGTAAAATTGAATTCAGATGAACTAATGTATAATAACTTTATACAGGTATCACGCAATGTTATGACTTCATTCTTTCACTTTAATATTTATCTCTCTTCAATTCTCCATAGTAATAAAGAAGGTATTGTAGGTTGTTGAGATAAGTATGCTTCTTGAAGTGGTTTGTTAAATTTCATAGGAAACTCGTTTGAATTTAGTACATTGGAATGATCAAGTTCTAGATCTTGATTCCAGACATTCAATCCTGCAAAGAAATCACAAGGCACTACAAGTAGTTGAGGTAAGTATTCTTTCTTGAACTGATTCGTTGAAGTTCACATAGGGAACTCATTTGAATTTAGTAGATCGAAATTTTCGAGTTATGAGTTTTGGTTCTATCCGTTCAACTCAGCAAAGAAATCATTTGGTGGAACCAAAGAAGGTAATGCTGATGGTTGAGGTAAGTATATGCTTCTTGAAGTGGTTTGTTGAAGTTCATAGGGGGCTCGTTCAAATTTAGTACATCAAATTGTCGAGTTTTGTTTGTTGGTTCCGACCATCTATAATTATTTAACGGTAATAATATATAAGTCACTGCTTTATTATATTTAGTGCCAATAATATAATAAGATATTTATAATCAATACTTGATATAAATATCAGTAGAGGCTTTTGACACTCTGAATACAACAATATTAACTCAATTATCACTAAAAAATTCTACAACATAAATATTTTACTAAAAGAAAAATCTATTGCCATTAAATGTCTGTTTTTCTTTAGTGGGTTGAGGTAAGTATACTTGTTGAAGTTGAAGTTCTTGATCTTGAATCCCACCATTGAAGCAGTATAACAACTTGGTGAAGGTGTTGAATCGAGGAGGATAGATTTTCATGCCACATTTATGCAAGTTGTGCAACAACTTGGTGAAGGTATTGAAATGGAGGAGGATGAATCTTCGTGCAAAAATTATGGAAGCTGTGCAACAACTTGGTGAAGGTGTTGAAACAGAGGAGGACGTCTCGTCATGCCACATTTATGCAAGCTGAACTTGGTGAAGGTTTTGAAATTGACGAGATTGACGATCCAACTACTCAGGTGATAACATCGAGTAGTCCTCAACAACAAATAACCGAAGAGTCTATTGTTGAGATAAATATGATTCTTGAAGTGGTTCATTGGAGTTCATAGGAAATTTATCTGAATTCTGTGCATTGGAATGATTTTCATTCTCCGAGAAATGATTGAACATATTGAAATGAAACCATTCAATCTTGCGAAGAAATCATTTGGTGGAACTAAAGACGATACTGCAAGTGATAAATGTAAGTTTGTTTCTTGAAATGGTACGTTGAAAAATAACTTATCTATTAAAGAGGATTTCATCTCCTATGGTGAAATTAATCAAAGCGAAATAATCTGCAAGTGGAAGTGCTTTTTTATTTCTCAATTACAAGTTCTTAAATAGATAAAGTTATATTAATAACAGAAAACATCAATTACTCCTAATTTTTCTGATCTACACAACTCCACTAATCTTGTAGCCAAAACACTAGAAAATAACGTATTTAACTCCTAAACACTAACAACAAACAAACCACCAACGCACAATGAATTAGTAATTATATATATTTGTAACTATATAGGTGAATATAAAGAATAAATAAAATCAATTGAAAAATATGAAAAAAGACAACAACAACTAATAATAATAATAATAATAATAATAATAATAATAATAATAATAGTAGTAGTAGTAGTAGTAGTAGTAGGTAGTAGTGTGTTTGAATATATATATTTTTTTGATATAAGCCAAAGGAACTTCAATAAGTTATGTATATTTGAGAAAATTTTGAATGTATGATGAGGAAAAAAAAGCACCTAAAAGAGAAGTGAGAAAAACAAAGCATAAAACGCGTTTTTGAAACGCGATTTATGTACAAAAGTATCAAATCCTTTTCACAATCGGCAGTTTACACTTTGAAATATACAATTATGTTTGGGAAATATGGGAAACACGATTTATGCATAAAGAGTAGGGGTGATATAGTAATTTCACGAATTTATAAGAAACATAATTTACTCATAAATCGCATTCATAAATAGTAGGGGTAATACGGTAATTTCAACAAATTTATAAGAAATATAGTTTTACTCATAAATCACATTCACTTAATGCAATTTATGCTTAAAGAGTAGGGGTAATATAGTAATTTCAACAAGTTTATAAGAAATACAATTTTACTCTTAAATCGCATTCACTGAAATCGATTTATACATAAAGAGTAGGGGCAATATAGTAATTTCAACAAATTTATAAGAAACATAATTTTACTCATAAATCGCATTCACTGAATGGAGTGAATGCGATTTATGAATAGAAAGTAGAAGTAATATAGTAATTTTGATAATTTATAAGAAGAAATATAGTTTTACTCATAAATCGGATACACTCAACGCGATTTATGCATAAAAAGTAGAAGGAATATAGTAATTTCAACAGATTTATAAGAATCATAATGCGATTTATGCATAAAAAGTAGGGGTAATATAGTAATTTTGATAATTTATAAAAAGGAAATTTTTTTTACTCATAAATTGCATTCAGTGAACACAATATATGCATAAAGAGTAGGAGTAATATAGTAATTTCAGCCATTTTATTTCGGAAATATCGACTCACAAAATTCCACAGGCTATAATACACGAAAATCGATAAAATCTGCTTTTACCTGCTTTGGGGCTCGTTTGAGCTTGTAAATGCATTTGTTTTCCCCATTGGATGAAATATGTCCATTGCTAAGGTCTTAAAGAACGTTATTGAAAAATTTTGGCCATATTTTTTCGAGAATTTTGAATCACAAAAATTTGATAGAGTATAGCATACGAGAATTTTGAATCACAAAAATGCATCCTTTGTATTGAATATTATTCTCATTGTCTATGAAAGGAATTGATATCTCATTTGGGAAATGTTCAAAGTAAAGTTGAACCAGTTCGTATCAAGAACATAAATGTGGAAGTGCTCATGTCGCGGATACTAAGATATGAATCTTTGATTGATGAAATTTTTAGTTACTTTCATCCGCAGACTTTGCTAGTAAAATTGAATTCAGATGAACTAATGTATAATAACTTTATACAGGTATCACGCAATGTTATGACTTCATTCTTTCACTTTAATATTTAACTCTCTTCAATTCTCCATAGTAATAAAGAAGGTATTGTAGGTTGTTGAGATAAGTATGCTTCTTGAAGTGGTTTGTTAAATTTCATAGGAAACTCGTTTGAATTTAGTACATTGGAATGATCAAGTTCTAGATCTTGATTCCAGACATTTAATCCTGCAAAGAAATCACAAGGCACTACAAGTAGTTGAGGTAAGTATTCTTTCTTGAAGTGATTCGTTGAAGTTCACATAGGGAACTCATTTGAATTTAGTAGATCGAAATTTTCGAGTTATGAGTTTTGGTTCTATCCGTTCAACTCAGCAAAGAAATCATTTGGTGGAACCAAAGAAGGTAATGCTGATGGTTGAGGTAAGTATATGCTTCTTGAAGTGGTTTGTTGAAGTTCATAGGGGGCTCGTTCAAATTTAGTACATCAAAATTGTCGAGTTTTGTTTGTTGGTTCCGACCATCTATAATTATTTAACGGTAATAATATATAAGTCACTGCTTTATTATATTTAGTGCCAATAATATAATAAGATATTTATAATCAATACTTGATATAAATATCAGTAGAGGCTTTTGACACTCTGAATACAACAATATTAACTCAATTATCACTAAAAAATTCTACAACATAAATATTTTTACTAAAAGAAAAATCTATTGCCATTAAATGTCTGTTTTTCTTTAGTGGGTTGAGGTAAGTATACTTGTTGAAGTTGAAGTTCTTGATCTTGAATCCCACCATTGAAGCAGTATAACAACTTGGTGAAGGTGTTGAGATCGAGGAGGATAGATTTTCATGCCACATTTATGCAAGTTGTGCAACAACTTGGTGAAGGTATTGAAATGGAGGAGGATGAATCTTCGTGCAAAAATTATGGAAGCTGTGCAACAACTTGGTGAAGGTGTTGAAACAGAGGAGGACGTCTCGTCATGCCACATTTATGCAAGCTGAACTTGGTGAAGGTTTGAAATTGACGAGATTGACGATCCAACTACTCAGGTGATAACATCGAGTAGTCCTCAACAACAAATAACCGAAGAGTCTATTGTTGAGATAAATATGATTCTTGAAGTGGTTCATTGGAGTTCATAGGAAATTTATCTGAATTCTGTGCATTGGAATGATTTTCATTCTCCGAGAAATGATTGAACATATTGAAATGAAACCATTCAATCTTGCGAAGAAATCATTTGGTGGAACTAAAGACGATACTGCAAGTGATAAATGTAAGTTTGTTTCTTGAAATGGTACGTTGAAAAATAACTTATCTATTAAAGAGGATTTCATCTCCTATGGTGAAATTAATCAAAGCGAAATAATCTGCAAGTGGAAGTGCTTTTTTATTTCTCAATTACAAGTTCTTAAATAGATAAAGTTATATTAATAACAGAAAACATCAATTACTCCTAATTTTTCTGATCTACACAACTCCACTAATCTTGTAGCCAAAACACTAGAAAATAACGTATTTAACTCCTAAACACTAACAACAAACAAACCACTAACGCACAATGAACTAGTAATTATATATATTTGTAACTATATAGGTGAATATAAAGAATAAATAAAATCAATTGAAAAATATGAAAAAAGACAACAACAATATAATAATAATAATAATAATAATAATAATATAATATATAATAATAGTAGTAGTAGTAGTAGTAGTAGTAGTAGTAGTAGTAGTGTGTTTGAATATATATATTTTTTGATATAAGCCAAAGGAACTTCAATAAGTTATGTATATTTGAGAAAATTTTGAATGTATGATGAGGAAAAAAAAGCACCTAAAAGAGAAGTGAGAAAAACAAAGCATAAAACGCGTTTTTGAAACGCGATTTATGTACAAAAGTATCAAATCCTTTTCACAATCGGCAGTTTACACTTTGAAATATACAATTATGTTTGGGAAATATGGGAAACACGATTTATGCATAAAGAGTAGGGGTGATATAGTAATTTCACGAATTTATAGAAACATAATTTTACTCATAAATCGCATTCATAAATAGTAGGGGTAATATGGTAATTTCAACAGATTTATAAAAATAGTTTTACTCATAAATCACATTCACTTAATGCAATTTATGCATAAAGAGTAGGGGTAATATAGTAATTTCAACAAGTTTATAAGAAATACAATTTTACTCTTAAATCGCATTCACTGAAATCGATTTATACATAAAGAGTAGGGGCAATATAGTAATTTCAACAAATTATAAGAAACATAATTTTACTCATAAATCGCATTCACTGAATGGAGTGAATGCGATTTATGAATAGAAAGTAGAAGTAATATAGTAATTTTGATAATTTATAAGAAGAAATATAGTTTTACTCATAAATCGGATACACTCAACGCGATTTATGCATAAAAAGTAGAAGGAATATAGTAATTTCAACAGATTTATAAGAATCATAATGCGATTTATGCATAAAAAGTAGGGGTAATATAGTAATTTTGATAATTTATAAAAAGGAAATTTTTTTTACTCATAAATTGCATTCAGTGAACACAATATATGCATAAAGAGTAGGAGTAATATAGTAATTTCAGCCATTTTATTTCGGAAATATCGACTCACAAAATTCCACAGGCTAAAATACACGAAAATCGATAAAATCTGCTTTTTCCTGCTTTGGGGCTCGTTTGAGCTTGTAAATGCATTTGTTTTCCCCATTGGATGAAATATGTCCATTGCTAAGGTCTTAAAGAACGTTATTGAAAAATTTTGGCCATATTTTTTCGAGAATTTTGAATCACAAAAATTTGATAGAGTATAGCATACGAGAATTTTGAATCACAAAAATGCATCCTTTGTATTGAATATTATTCTCATTTTCTATGAAAGGAATTGATATCTCATTTGGGAAATGTTCAAAGTAAAGTTGAACCAGTTCGTATCAAGAACATAAATGTGGAAGTGCTCATGTCGCGGATACTAAGATATGAATCTTTGATTGATGAAATTTTTAGTTACTTTCATCCGCAGACTTTGCTAGTAAAATTGAATTCAGATGAACTAATGTATAATAACTTTATACAGGTATCACGCAATGTTATGACTTCATTCTTTCACTTTAATATTTATCTCTTCAATTCTCCATAGTAATAAAGAAGGTATTGTAGGTTGTTGAGATAAGTATGCTTCTTGAAGTGGTTTGTTAAATTTCATAGGAAACTCGTTTGAATTTAGTACATTGGAATGATCAAGTTCTAGATCTTGATTCCAGACATTTAATCCTGCAAAGAAATCACAAGGCACTACAAGTAGTTGAGGTAAGTATTCTTTCTTGAACTGATTCGTTGAAGTTCACATAGGGAACTCATTTGAATTTAGTAGATCGAAATTTTCGAGTTATGAGTTTTGGTTCTATCCGTTCAACTCAGCAAAGAAATCATTTGGTGGAACCAAAGAAGGTAATGCTGATGGTTGAGGTAAGTATATGCTTCTTGAAGTGGTTTGTTGAAGTTCATAGGGGGCTCGTTCAAATTTAGTACATCAAAATTGTCGAGTTTTGTTTGTTGGTTCCGACCATCTATAATTATTTAACGGTAATAATATATAAGTCACTGCTTTATTATATTTAGTGCCAATAATATAATAAGATATTTATAATCAATACTTGATATAAATATCAGTAGAGGCTTTTGACACTCTGAATACAACAATATTAACTCAATTATCACTAAAAAATTCTACAACATAAATATTTTTACTAAAAGAAAAATCTATTGCCATTAAATGTCTGTTTTTCTTTAGTGGGTTGAGGTAAGTATACTTGTTGAAGTTGAAGTTCTTGATCTTGAATCCCACCATTGAAGCAGTATAACAACTTGGTGAAGGTGTTGAATCGAGGAGGATAGATTTTCATGCCACATTTATGCAAGTTGTGCAACAACTTGGTGAAGGTATTGAAATGGAGGAGGATGAATCTTCGTGCAAAAATTATGGAAGCTGTGCAACAACTTGGTGAAGGTGTTGAAACAGAGGAGGACGTCTCGTCATGCCACATTTATGCAAGCTGAACTTGGTGAAGGTTTTGAAATTGACGAGATTGACGATCCAACTACTCAGGTGATAACATCGAGTAGTCCTCAACAACAAATAACCGAAGAGTCTATTGTTGAGATAAATATGATTCTTGAAGTGGTTCATTGGAGTTCATAGGAAATTTATCTGAATTCTGTGCATTGGAATGATTTTCATTCTCCGAGAAATGATTGAACATATTGAAATGAAACCATTCAATCTTGCGAAGAAATCATTTGGTGGAACTAAAGACGATACTGCAAGTGATAAATGTAAGTTTGTTTCTTGAAATGGTACGTTGAAAAATAACTTATCTATTAAAGAGGATTTCATCTCCTATGGTGAAATTAATCAAAGCGAAATAATCTGCAAGTGGAAGTGCTTTTTTATTTCTCAATTACAAGTTCTTAAATAGATAAAGTTATATTAATAACAGAAAACATCAATTACTCCTAATTTTTCTGATCTACACAACTCCACTAATCTTGTAGCCAAAACACTAGAAAATAACGTATTTAACTCCTAAACACTAACAACAAACAAACCACTAACGCACAATGAACTAGTAATTATATATATTTGTAACTATATAGGTGAATATAAAGAATAAATAAAATCAATTGAAAAATATGAAAAAAGACAACAACTAATAGTAATAATAATAATAATAATAATAATAATAATAATAATAGTAGTAGTAGTAGTAGTAGTAGTAGTAGTAGTAGTAGTAGTAGTGTGTTTGAATATATATATATTTTTTGATATAAGCCAAAGGAACTTCAATAAGTTATGTATATTTGAGAAAATTTTGAATGTATGATGAGGAAAAAAAATCACCTAAAAGAGAAGTGAGAAAAACAAAGCATAAAACGCGTTTGTGAAACGCGATTTATGTACAAAAGTATCAAATCCTTTTCACAATCGGCAGTTTACACTTTGAAATATACAATTATGTTTGGGAAATATGGGAAACACGATTTATGCATAGAGAGTAGGGGTGATATAGTAATTTCACGAATTTATAGGAAACATAATTTTACTCATAAATCGCATTCATAAATAGTAGGGGTAATATGGTAATTTCAACAGATTTATAAAACATAGTTTTACTCATAAATCACATTCACTTAATGCAATTTATGCATAAAGAGTAGGGGTAATATAGTAATTTCAACAAGTTTATAAGAAATACAATTTTACTCTTAAATCGCATTCACTGAAATCGATTTATACATAAAGAGTAGGGGCAATATAGTAATTTCAACAAACTTATAAGAAACATAATTTTACTCATAAATCGCATTCACTGAATGGAGTGAATGCGATTTATGAATAGAGAGTAGAAGTAATATAGTAATTTTGATAATTTATAAGAAGAAATATAGTTTTACTCATAAATCGGATACACTCAACGCGATTTATGCATAAAAAGTAGAAGGAATATAGTAATTTCAACAGATTTATAAGAAACATAATGCGATTTATGCATAAAAAGTAGGGGTAATATAGTAATTTTGATAATTTATAAAAAGGAAATTTTTTTTACTCATAAATTGCATTCAGTGAACACGATATATGCATAAAGAGTAGGAGTAATATAGTAATTACAGCCATTTTATTTCGGAAATATCGACTCACAAAATTCCATAGGCTATAATACACGAAAATCGATAAAATCTGCTTTTACCTGCTTTGGGGCTCGTTTGAGCTTGTAAATGCATTTGTTTTCCCCATTGGATGAAATATGTCCATTGCTAAGGTCTTAAAGAACGTTCATGAAAAATTTTGGCCATATTTTTTCGAGAATTTTGAATCACAAAAATTTGATAGAGTATAGCATACGAGAATTTTGAATCACAAAAATGCATCCTTTGTATTGAATATTATTCTCATTGTCTATGAAAGGAATTGATATCTCATTCGGGGAATGTTCAAAGTAAAGTTGAACCAGTTCGTATCAAGAACATAAATGTGGAAGTGCTCATGTCGCGGATACTAAGATATGAATCTTTGATTGATGAAATTTTTAGTTACTTTCATCCGCAGACTTTGCTAGTAAAATTGAATTCAGATGAACTAATGTATAATAACTTTATACAGGTATCACGCAATGTTATGACTTCATTCTTTCACTTTAATATTTAACTCTCTTCAATTCTCCATAGTAATAAAGAAGGTATTGTAGGTTGTTGAGATAAGTATGCTTCTTGAAGTGGTTTGTTAAATTTCATAGGAAACTCGTTTGAATTTAGTACATTGGAATGATCAAGTTCTAGATCTTGATTCCAGACATTCAATCCTGCAAAGAAATCACAAGGCACTACAAGTAGTTGAGGTAAGTATTCTTTCTTGAACTGATTCGTTGAAGTTCACATAGGGAACTCATTTGAATTTAGTAGATCGAAATTTTCGAGTTATGAGTTTTGGTTCTATCCGTTCAACTCAGCAAAGAAATCATTTGGTGGAACCAAAGAAGGTAATGCTGATGGTTGAGGTAAGTATATGCTTCTTGAAGTGGTTTGTTGAAGTTCATAGGGGGCTCGTTCAAATTTAGTACATCAAAATTGTCGAGTTTTGTTTGTTGGTTCCGACCATCTGTAATTATTTAACGGTAATAATATATAAGTCACTGCTTTATTATATTTAGTGCCAATAATATAATAAGATATTTATAATCAATACTTGATATAAATATCAGTAGAGGCTTTTGACACTCTGAATACAACAATATTAACTCAATTATCACTAACAACATAAATATTTTTACTAAAAGAAAAATCTATTGCCATTAAATGTCTGTTTTTCTTTAGTGGGTTGAGGTAAGTGTACTTGTTGAAGTTGAAGTTCTTGATCTTGAATCCCACCATTGAAGCAGTATAACAACTTGGTGAAGGTGTTGAGATCGAGGAGGATAGATTTTCATGCCACATTTATGCAAGTTGTGCAACAACTTGGTGAAGGTATTGAAATGGAGGAGGATGAATCTTCGTGCAAAAATTATGGAAGCTGTGCAACAACTTGGTGAAGGTGTTGAAACAGAGGAGGACGTCTCGTCATGCCACATTTATGCAAGCTGAACTTGGTGAAGGTTTTGAAATTGACGAGATTGACGATCCAACTACTCAGGTGATAACATCGAGTAGTCCTCAACAACAAATAACCGAAGAGTCTATTGTTGAGATAAATATGATTCTTGAAGTGGTTCATTGGAGTTCATAGGAAATTTATCTGAATTCTGTGCATTGGAATGATTTTCATTCTCCGAGAAATGATTGAACATATTGAAATGAAACCATTCAATCTTGCGAAGAAATCATTTGGTGGAACTAAAGACGATACTGCAAGTGATAAATGTAAGTTTGTTTCTTGAAATGGTACGTTGAAAAATAACTTATCTATTAAAGAGGATTTCATCTCCTATGGTGAAATTAATCAAAGCGAAATAATCTGCAAGTGGAAGTGCTTTTTTATTTCTCAATTACAAGTTCTTAAATAGATAAAGTTATATTAATAACAGAAAACATCAATTACTCCTAATTTTTCTGATCTAAACAACTCCACTAATCTTGTAGCCTAAAGACCAGAAAATAACGTATTTAACTCCTAAACACTAACAACAAACAAACCACTAACGCACAATGAACTAGTAATTATATATATTTGTAACTATATAGGTGAATATAAAGAATAAATAAAATCAATTGAAAAATATGAAAAAAGACAAATAATAATAATAGTAGTAGTAATAGTAGTGTGTTTGAATATATATATATATTTTGATATAAGCCAAAGGAACTTCAATAAGTTATGTATATTTGAGAAAATTTTGAATGTATGATGAGGAAAAAAAAGCACCTAAAAGAGAAGTGAGAAAAACAAAGCATAAAACGCGCTCCTGAAACGCGTTTTTTGTACAAAAGTATCAAAACCTTTTCACAAGTTGCAGTTTACACTTTGCAATATACAATTATGTTTGGGAAATATGGGAAACACGATTTATGCATAAAGAGTAGGGGTGATATAGTAAGTTCACGAATTTATAAGAAACATAATTTTACTCATAAATCGCATTCATAAATAGTAGGGGTAATATGGTAATTTCAACAGATTTACAAAACATAGTTTTACTCATAAATCACATTCACTTAATGCAATTTATGCATAAAGAGTAGGGGTAATATAGTCATTTCAACAAATTTATAAGAAATACAATTTTACTCTTAAATCGCATTCACTGAAATCGATTTATAATAAAGAGTAGGGGCAATATAGTAATTTCAACAAATTTATAAGAAACATAATTCAACTCATAAATCGCATTTGCGATTTATGAATAGAGAGTAGAAGTAATATAGTAATTTTGATAATTTATAAGAAGAAATATAGTTTTACTCATAAATCGGACACACTCAACGCGATTTATGAATAAAAAGTAGAAGGAATATAGTAATTTCAACAGATTTATAAGAAACATAATGCGATTTATGCATAAAAAGTAGGGGTAATATAGTAATTTTGATAATTTATAAAAAGAAATTTTTTTTTACTCATAACTTGCATTCAGTGAACACGATTTATGCATAAAGAGTAGGAGTAATATAGTAATTTCAGCCATTTTTTATCGAAAATGTCGACTCACAAAATTCCATAGGCTATAATACACGAAAATTGATAAAATCTGCTTTTACCTGCTTTGGGGCTCGTTTGAACTTGTAAATGCATTTGTTTTCCCCATTGGATGAAATATGTCCATTGCTAAGGTCTTAACGAACGTTAATGAAAAATTTGACCATATTTTTTTGAGAATTTTGAATCACAAAAATTTGATGGAGTATAGCATACGAGAATTTTGAATCACAAAAATGCATCCTTTGTATTGAATATTATTCTCATTGTCTATGAAAGGAATTGATATCTCATTCGGGGAATGTTCAAAGTAAAGTTGAACCAGTTCGTATCAAGAACATAAATGTGGAAGTACTCATGTCGCGGATACTAAGATATGAATCTTTGATTGATGAAATTTTTAGTTACTTTCATCCGCAGACTTTGCTAGTAAAATTGAATTCAGATGAACTAATCTATAATAACTTTATACAGGTATCACGCAATGTTATGACTTCATTCTTTCACTTTAATATTTATCTATCTTCAATTCTCCATAGTAATAACAAGCGTTGGCTTTATTTCTTGAAAGGTTTTAAGATCCTCGAATCAACTACAAGAAAACACATCTTGGAGTTCCAATGGTAATTGCCTCATATTACACATGTGATATTTTGTTTGTTTTTGTTTTAACGAAAATAGAATAGTCATGGTGACTCTAATTGAAGCGTGCCAGCGTTTATTAAAGCTGTTGTGAACTTGTTTTTCTTTTGACGACAAGCTTGTTTAAGCCCATATAGAGATTTAAGCAACCTACACACCTTCTGCTTGTCCCCTGTGTACGTGAAACTTTGTGTACACTTCGTCATGTAGATCACCTTGTAAAAAAGCATTGTCGACATTCATTTGGTGTATTTCCCATCCTTTGGCCTGCAGCCATAGAAATCACTGTTCGTAAAGTGACCATTTTCCCCAGTGAGTATTAGCAACTAATCGTGCCTTAAATTTGTTAATGGATACGCCCCTTATGTTCATTGTTAGGTTGATTTGAAGTTGAAATTTCGTACATACATAAGTATTATTTCCTAATTAAATTTACACTAAGTTTAATAACTCCTAAACCTAAAATGCAAGAATCTTTATTTGAAGTTTTCCTATTTTCATTTTTCTAAATTAATAAACCTATAAAAAATTTATTATATAGTTTAAAACTCCTAACCTAATAAGAGTCTTTTAAGTTTTTATTTTTTATTTTTTATTATTTAAAACCTACAACCACTAACACAATTTGTCTCTATGGCCTCCATTGTTTGTGATGAAATGTTTTCAGAGTTACCATATGATATTATTCAGAAAATCCTCTCTAGTCTAACTCTGAAAGAAAGAACAACAGCTTGTTTCGTTTCGAAAAATTGGCATTACATGATAACATCATTGGACGATTGCAAATTTGTAAAAATACAATGTGATTCACACAAATACTGTGGATATTGCTATCGACATAAACTCGAATCCTGTCGAAACTGTCGTTCTCTCCGCCCTATCATAGTCAGACTTGCTGCAGACACCACTACTATAACAGAATTCTATTTGTTAGTACCATTTACATTGCTTTACCTTCAATTTTCTCTTGAAGTTTTCGAGTCGAGATTATTAACTGTTTTGCATTTGAAATATTGTCATATTGATGAAAATGCTATTAATAATATCTTTCCTTGTTTGAAAGAGATTTATTTCGATCACGTTGCGATTTCTTCGTCAACTTTGTCTAATTTCATCAAGAAATGTCCTGCTATTGTTGAGTTAACTTTGATGTCTTGTTCGTACCTTTATTCCATCTCAGTGCCTCATCAAAATCGACTTAAAAAAGTTCATATGAATTGTGGTAGTAGATACCTAAAGGAAATTGAAATAAAAGCTCGAAATCTACTCGAGTTTCACTTGTTTAATTCATCAGCAGAGTTGGTTGTTGATTTACGCGCTTGTACTAAGCTACAAGTACTGAATCTAAATTGTGTAAACATTCCTCACCGATATCGTCATGAGGTTTCCTCCATAAGATCCTTATGTCTTCCTTTATGTAAAGGATTGAGTAAAATGAAAATTATGTGTCCTGAATTGGAGAGTTTGAGCTTAGTTGACGTGCTTGATTTGGACGATGCTTTCATTGTTAATCCCAATTTACGTTGGTTCAAGATATTCGATTCCTTTATTTTCCAAAACTCGTGTGCCTTGGTGTGTTCAAATGTAATGGAAGTTGAGATGGGATTGAATTATGTTGGTGCAATCGTTAAGTTTGACAACATATTGTCATTGGGAACGAACACGACTGAATCAATGGTATGTACATTTACATAGCTCAATTATGTTGGTGTTTACTTTGAGTAATTCAAAAGTTTGACGATTTGTCTATGAAGGAAGCAATATCTGATTCGGAAAATCATCCAAGTAACTTTGAACCACTTCGTTTCAAGAACATAAATTTGAAAATACTCATGCCGTGGATACCAAGATATGGATCTTTGATTGATGAATTGATTAGTTACTTCTATCCGCGGACTTTGCTAGTAGGAGTGGATTCAGATGCACCGAAGTATAATAACTTTACACAGGTATCCCACAATGCTATCTTCAGTACTTTAATATTTTTTCGATCTTCAATTATCGTTGTCCATTTTTCAAACGCTATGTTTATGTAGGTCCTATTAGACAGACTGAAAAACTGGAAAAGGAAATCGGAAAGCAGCAAGCGATTAATAAATAGTAATAACATATGCTGGTATTATTTCTTGAAAGATTTTAAGATCCTCATATCAGATACAAGACAATACCAGTTGGAGTTCCAATGGTAATTGTCTTATAATACACCTCGATGTTGCAGTTTGTTTATTTTTGTTAACGTCTACAATGTACTTATGATGTGTCGGTTCTACTCTTTTATGTATACTTACGAAGCCTCTTCATGCTTTATTTTTCAGGCACTTCCATTAGAGAAGCCCCCTCGACAACAGGTTTATTTGGACAGTTTACAGGCAGATTGTTTCCGTTGCTGGTTTTCCCATGAAAATTGATGGTTAAATAAAAAACAGATATCGTCTCTGTTTTCCTCTGTTATATCTGCTTGATTCATCGGCCTGAGCATTTTTAACCTTGTATTCTTCTAAACTTTTTCGTTAGTGTGTGAGGATGAATATTTCCATCCGGATTAATATCACCCACACGAATATTTACATCAAACGAAAATGAAATATATTAATCTGGACAAACCTGCTAAGACTCAGATCTTCGCATCATAGGTAATGCAAAGTCAGCGATTCTTCGTGGTTCCCTTTTTTAGAACCCTTTTTTCATACTAAGTTGTTAAAAGTTGTGTTGAGAATATCCAGGCCGAGGCCACAGTGAAATTGCCTTCACTAGACGGGGATCAAACCTGTGATCGTTATCTTTGTCTGATTGGAAAGTTGATTCAGCAAAATGTTTTTCATTGTCGAAGACCTCTTTAACCATGACATTACGGACAGTAATACCAGTAGACAGAAACATGCACAGGGGACGGAACTGTCGCACCAAGTTGCAGAGTTAAAGAAGAGAATTTTGTGGCGGATATCATTTGGTAACTCTATGAATGATATCAAGAGGCTGTGGAAGCTCTGAGTCGTAACTCTGTTGAGTTTTGTGGGTAGGCTAATCTGATTTTTATATTCTTCCTCAATAGTAAGTCAATAGAGTTGTAACTCATAGCTTCCACAGCTCTTGATGTAATATTCTCAGTGTTACCAAACGATATCCGACAGAAAATCCTCTCTTCTCTAACTATGAAACAGAAAATGGCATCACATGGCTCTAACCTCCCTGTCATCGTCAAACTTGCTGCAGACAACACAACTTTAACGGAATATTGATGAGATAGTAAGGAGTTTCATGGTTTGAAAGATATAAACGAACAATAGCAACAAAAGCTCGAAATTTGCTTGAGTTTCACTAGAAGGAGTGGAAGTTTATTTGTCCGCTTGTACTAAGCTACAAGTCCTGAATGTAAATTGTGCAAACATTCCCCCACAGATATCTTTAATGGTGAAAACTATCAGATTTGGGCGGTAAGGATGAAACGTATCTAGATGTCATGGATTTGGGGAGACAGCCGAAGAGGATTATGAAGTTCTTTCATTGCCTAACAATCCTACTATGGCCCAAATCGAGAACCATAAAGACAAAAAAACAGAAAATCAAAGGCAAAAGCTTGTTTATCTTCTTTAATTTTCACTAGACTTTTGTCTCTAAAGTCAGCATAAGCGAACTGGGATTATCTCAAGGAAGAATAAGAAGGGTATGAGAGGATCAACAAGTACTAAATATTTATTACGTATCTAGATGTCATGGATATGTGTTCTTTATTACATATGGGAACACTCTCAAAGAGACCTCTCAAAATGGTTTTCTAAAACGCCCTCCTCTTTTACCTTGTCTTTAGAGCTAGGAAAGATCCACCTGAATGAGCTAGGAAAATATTGGTGCATTCCATAAGTAAAGAAGTTTACAAAGGGAATGCATCAGGAACAAGCAAGGTAAAGAGTTCTATCTAGAAGTCTTTACCTTGGTTGGTCATGATGCATTTCCCTAGTAAACTTCCTTACTAATCAAGTGCACCTATATTTTACTTGCCCACTAATTTGGATCTTTTTCCATCTCTAAAGACAAGGTAAACGAGTATAACGTTTTAGAAAATAATTTTGAGAGGTCTCTTTAAGAGTGTCCCGTATGTAAAACGAACACAAAATATATACCCCACTTGACCTATTTTGTCTTCTTTATTACATATGGGAACACTCTTGAAAAGACCTCTCAAAGTGGTTTTCTAAAACGCTCTCCTCTTTTACCTTGTCCTTAGAGATAGGAAAACACCCACCTGAATGAGCTAGGAAAATATTGGTGCATTCCATTAGTGAAGAAGTTTACAAAGGGAATGCATCAGGACAAACCAAGATAAAGAGTTTTATACCTTTGTTGGTCATGATGCATTTCCCTAGTAAACTTCCTTACTAATCGAGTGCACCTATATTTTACTTGCCCACTAAGGTGGATCCTTTTCCATCTCTAAACACAAGGTAAATGAGAATAATGTATTAGAAAATGATTTTGAGAGGTCTCTTTAAGAGTGTCCCGTATGTAAAAAGAACACAAAATATATACCCCACTTGACCTATTTTGTGTTCTTTATTACATATGGGAACACTCTTAAAAAGACCTCTCAAAGTGATTTTCTAAACCGCTCTCCTCTTTTACCTTGTCTTTAGAGATAGGAAAACACCCACCTGAATGAGCTAGAAAAATATTGGTGCATTCCATTAGTAAAGAAGTTTACAAAGGGAATGCATCAAGACCAACCAACGTAAAAAGTTCTATACCTTTGTTGGTCATGATGCATTTCCCTATTAAACATCCTTACTAATCGAGTGCACCAATATTTTACTTGCCCACTAAGGTGGATCCTTTTCCAACTCTAAAGACAAGGTAAACAAGTATAACGTTTTATAAAATGATTTTGAGAGGTCTCTTTAAAAGTATCTCCTATGTAAAAAGAACACAAAATATATACCCCACTTGACCTATTTTGTGTTCTTTAGTACATATGGGAACACTCTTAAAACGACCTCTCAAAGTGGTTTTCTAAAATGCTCTCCTATTTTACCTTGTCTTTAGAGATAGGAAAACACCCACCTGAATGAGCTAGGAAAATATTGGTGCATTCCATTAGTAAAGAAGTTTACAAAGGGAATGCATCAGGACCAACCAAGGTAAAGAGTTTTATACCTTTGTTGGTTATGATGCATTTCCCTAGTAAACTTCCTTACTAATCGAGTGCACCAGTATTTTACTTGCCCACTAAGGTGGATCCTTTTCCATCTCTAAAGACAAGGTAAACGAGTATAACGTTTTAGAAAATGATTTTGAGAGGTCTCTTTAAGAGTATCCCGTATGTAAAAGAAACACAAAATATATACCCACTTGACCTGTTTTGTGTTCTTTAGTACATATGGGAACACTCTTAAAAAGACTTCTCAAAGTGGTTTTCTAAAACGCTCTCCTCTTTTACCTTGTCTTTAGAGATAGGAAAACACCCACCTGAATGAGCTAGGAAAATATTGGTGCATTCCATTAGTAAAGAAGTTTACAAAGGGAATGCATCAGGACCAACCAAGGTAAAGAGTTCTATACCTTTGTTGGTCATGATGCATTTCCCTAGTAAACTTCCTTACTAATCGAGTGCACCTATATTTTACTTGCCCACAAAGGTGGATCCTTTTCCATATCTAAAGACTAGGTAAATGAGTATAACATTTTAGAAAATGATTTTCAGAGGTCTCTTTAAGAGTGTCCCGTATGTAAAAAGTACACAAAATATATACCCCACTTGACCTATTTTGTGTTCTTTATTACATATGGGAACACTCTTAAAAAGACCTCTCAAAGTGGTTTTCTAAAACGCTCTCCTCTTTTACCTTGTCTTTAGAGATAGGGAAAACACCCATTTTAATGAGCTAGGAAAATATTGGTGCATTCGATAAGTAAAGAAGTTTACAAAGGGAATGCATCAAGACCAACCAAGGTAAAGAGTTTTATACCTTGGTTGATCATGATGTATTTCCCTAGTAAACTTCCTTACTAATCGAGTGCACCAATATTTTACTTGCCCACTAAGGTGAATCTTTTTCCATCTCTAAATACAAGGTAAACGAGTATAACGTTTTAGAAAATGACTTTGAGAGGTCTCTTTAAGTGTGTCTGGTATGTAAAAAGTACAAAATATATACCCCACTTGACCTATTTTGTGTTCTTTATTACATATGGGAACACTCTTAAAAAGACCTCTCAAAGTGGTTTTCTAAAACGCTCTCCTCTTTTACCTTGTCTTTAGAGATAGGGAAAACACCCATTTTAATGAGCTAGGAAAATATTGGTGCATTCGATAAGTAAAGAAGTTTACAAAGGGAATGCATCAAGACCAACCAAGGTAAAGAGTTTTATACCTTGGTTGATCATGATGCATTTCCCTAGTAAACTTCCTTACTAATCGAGTGCACCAATATTTTACTTGCCCACTAAGGTGAATCTTTTTCCATCTCTAAACACAAGGTAAACGAGTATAACGTTTTAGAAAATGACTTTGAGAGGTCTCTTTAAGTGTGTCTGGTATGTAATAAATATATACCCCACTTGACATATTTTGTGTTCTTTATTACATATGGTAGCACTCTTAAAGAGACCTTTCAAAGTGTTTTTTTAAATGCTCTCTCTTTTACCTTGTCTATAGAGATAGGAAAAGATCCACTGAATGAGCTAGGAAATATTGGTGCATTCCATAAGTAAAGAAGTTTACAAAAAATGCATCAGGACCAACCAAAGTAAAGAGTTCTATCTAGAATTCTTTACCTTGGTTGATCATGATGCATTTCCCTAGTAAACTACCTTACTAATCGAGTGCTCCAATACTTTACTTGCCCACTAAGTTTGATCTTTTTCCAGTTCTAAATACAAGGTAAATGAGGAGAACATTTTAGAAAATGACTTTGAGAGGTCTCTTTAAGAGTGTCCGGTATGTAATAAATATATACCCCACTTGACATATTCTGTGTTCTTTATTTCATATGGTAACACTCTTAAAGAGACCTTTCAAAGTGGTTTTCTAAAATTCTCTCTCTTTTACCTTGTCTATATATATAGGAAAAGATACACCTGAATGAGCTAGGAAATATTGGTCCATTCCATAAGTAAAGAAGTTTACAAAGGAAATGCATCAGGACCAACCAAGGTAAAGAGTTCTATCTAGAAGTCTTTACCTTGGTTGGTCATGATGCATTTCCCTAGTAAACTTCCTTACTAATCGAGTGCACCAATATTTTATTTGCCCACTAAGTTGGATCTTTTTCCATCTCTAAAGACAAGGTAAACGAGTATAAGGTTTTAGAAAATAATTTTGTGTTCTTTATTACATATGGGAACACTCTTGAAAAGACTTCTCAAAGTGGTTTTCTAAAACACTCTCCTCTTTTACCTTGTCTTTAGAGATAAGAAAAGACCCACCTGAATGAGCTAGGAAAATATTGGTGCATTCCATTAGTAAAGAAGTTTACAAAGTAAATGCGTCATGACCAACCAAGGTAAAGAGTTCTATCTAGAAAT
Organism: Solanum lycopersicoides; assembly: GCA_022817965.1. Taxonomy (NCBI): domain Eukaryota; kingdom Viridiplantae; phylum Streptophyta; class Magnoliopsida; order Solanales; family Solanaceae; genus Solanum; species Solanum lycopersicoides. The sequence goes on along the minus strand of CM040622.1, from coordinate 1,451,275 downwards.
CTTTACCTTGATCGGTCATGATGCATGTCCCTAGTAAACTTCCTTACTAATCAAGTGCACCAATAGTTTATTTTCTCACTAAGGTGGATCTTTTTCCAGCTCTAAAGATAAGGTAAAAGAGGAAAGTGTTTTAGAAAATGACTTTGAGAGGTCTTTTTAAGAGTGTCCCGTATGTAATAAAGAACACAAAATATATAACCCACTTGACATATTTTGTGTTCTTTATTACATATGGTAACACTTTTAAAGAGACCTTTCCAATTGGTTTTCTAATACACTCTCTCTTTTACCTTGTCTATAGGGCTAGAAAAAGATCCACCTGAATGAGCTAGGAAATATTGGTGCACTCCATTAGTAAAGAAGTTTACAAAGGAAATGTGTCATGACCAACCAAGGTAAAGAGTTCGAGATAGAACTATACCTTGGTTGGTCCTGATACATCTTCTTTGTGAACTTCCTTAATCGAGTTCACCAATATTTTCCTTGCCCACTAAGGTGGATCTTTTTCCAGATCTAAAGACAAGGTAAACGAGGAAAGCGTTTTAGAAAATGACTTTGAGAGGTCTCTTTAGGAGTGTCCCGTATGTAATAAGAACACAATATATAAACCCCACTTGACATATTCCGTGTTCTTTATTACATATGGTTATACACAACCGGAAGATTTTGAGTAGTATTGAGCATCAAGTTGAGTAGAGTCTTAGATAACCCAAACCCCATAATTGATCATCTAGCGTAGGATAATCATGTCATTGATTTGGGTAACTCCTCATAAAGCCCATGGTAAGGGCCTAGTTATTGGATCCATTAGTTCAGTTCGTCCTATACCCTAACAAAGTGTTGGATGACTCTGACAATGTGAGAAAGACATTATATCATCATGAGGCTAATATTGTTGGTTGTCAGTTAGATAAACTCCCCAAGAAAAAGTAAAGTATACTATTTTAGCAGTTGATATCATTGCATATATCTAAGTTGTAAATCTTTATTGTTTTCAATGCATTCACATGCTTTACTTTACACAATTATCCAATACTCATTCTTTCTTTGAGTTGTTCCTCGATTACATATGTTCAGTCTAACCAGTGTTTTATTTAACTATTTTACATACCGTACATTTCATGTACTAACACCATTTGGTGTTGCAACTTCTAATGATAAAACTAAATGAACTCAGGATCGATCAGACGCTTCACTGAGATCCTCTCCATTATATTTCAGTGAGACTTTGCTCCTTTCGGAAGGCTCCAGATTAGTTATTTATTTCATCATTTAGTAGACATTCTAATTTATTATTTAGATAATCGTGGATCTTGTCCCGAAACCTATCTTAGTTCAGCAGAGGCTTCATAGACAAGTTACAGAGTCAATTAGATCTTGATCTTAAGATATTTTAAACATTATTATGATGATGATTCATACTTATATTTCAGATATTTCAAAAAACATGTTCAGAGGTGTAAATGTTTATCACTTTTAAAGTTTCCACATAAGTGTTTAGACTTCCGTTCAGTAGTAAATCAGTCCAAGAGCTTACTTGAGACCAGTAATGATTTCCAATTGTCAGTCACATCCAGGGTATAGGGCCGGAGCGTGAAAAAATTGGTCGATGAACTAAAGTATTCTTTTGTTCAAACAAACATGCGGAGGAGTACTAGATCTAAACATAACCTCACAAAAATAAGTAATATTTTTGTAAATTTGAGCTTTGATGGTGGTATTAAAAAAAGCTGGATTTCAATCCATAGAGTTCAGATCTATAAATGAAAAATTAATTTTACCTGAGATTTTCTTTGGATCATCCCAATCATAAGCTTCTGAGATCAAGAAGATCGATCTTTGCGGCAAACATATTCATGGATACGAATCTGTGCAAGAAACTTAACTTATAATACTAGATCTAAGTATTTCAAGAGAGTGAAGATGAAGGTTTAGTAAGGTTAGAAATACTTATCTTGATTTGAAACAACGTCACCTCAAGAAGCTTATCTACGACTTGTTCAATGTAAGATTTTTTATTTATTCGAGGTAGCAGAGCGTTGTGGAGGATTTTGATTGGCTAAAGATGAAGGCGATTGATGGCGCCTCTTCATCTTTCTCCGATTAAGACGGTTGATAGTGCATCTTCATCTTCCTTCGATGAAGGCGATTGATGGCGCGTCTCTTCATCTTCCTCCGATGAAGGCGATTGACAGCGCCTGTCTCTTCATCTTCCTCCGATAAAAGCGATTGGCGGCGCCTCTGCATCTTCCTCTGATGAAGGCGATTGACGGCGCCTCTTCATCTTCCTTCGATGAAGACGATTGATGGTGCATCTTCATCTTCCTCCGATGAAGGCGATGACAACGCCTGCCTCTTCATCTTCCTCCGACGAAGGCGATTGAAGGCACATGCCTCTTCATCTTCCTCCAATGAAGGCGATTGACGGCGCCTGCCTCTTCATCTTCCTCCGATGAAGGCGATTGATGGCGCCTCTTCATCTTCCTCCGATGAAGGCAATTAACGGCGCCTTTTCATGTTCTAGATATTTCCTTTTTCTCTCTAGGTTTTATATGATTTTGTTTTTTCTATTTTCTTTAATGGATCGGGTCTCTTTATTGGGCCCGGTTATGTTAAAAAATTGGTTTGAAAATAGAAGAGGCTTTAAGCCTCAAACCATAGTTTTTTTAAAAAAAAAAGAAGAAGAAGAAGAAAACTACACTGATTGGCTACAAGTACAAACTAATTACCATCCATAATCCACCATTGGTAACTCCCCAAATGTCTATTTCACCAAAGTTATTATAGAGTATGTCCCCTTCCTAACCAGACCCAATTCACCTTTATGATACCATCACTATATATATACACACAACGATGGTATCATTCAATATTTGTGTAATACTTCCCTAAATGTTTGTTGTGGTATCATTGAGGATTTCAGAAGTGTCTCACTAAGGATCGGGGATTGATTTGGTGAAACAATGATTGTTCCTCAATTATACAATTCAATACCATGTTAATATATAAATATATTGTGGTAGTATCATTCATGTACCATCAAAGACTTAAAAGAACCCTTATGATACTATACTATGATGGTATAATTCATTTTTGAGTAATTCTATGTTATGCAATAAATTTTTATGGTTCATTAAAGATTTCAGAAGTCTCTCATTAAGATTTGATGATTGACTTGTTAAAATAATGTTTGTTCCTCAATTATATCATTTTAATGTCATGATAATATATGTATATATTGTGATAGTATAATTCATCTACCATTGAATGACTTAGAAAACCCTTTATGATACCATCAATATATATATATATATATATATATATATATATATATATATATATATATACTATGATGGTATCATTTAGTATTTGTACAATTTTCATGAATGTCTAATATTTTCTCAATGATACTATGACAATATGTAATATAAGTTATGGTATCATTCAAGATTTAGAAGTTTCACATAATGAATTGATGATTAGCTTTTTGAAATAGTGGTTGTTTCTCAATTATACTATTCTAATATTATGATAATACATGAATATATTGTGATCGTATCGTTCATGTACTGTCAAATGACTTAGGAAAACCGTTATGATACCATCACAATATATATAGTATTTGTGCAATTTCCCCTGAAGGCTAAATACCATCACAATATATATACTATTCCTCAATGTGTGTGTGCTTGAGACAACAAATAGGTTGATGTTTTGTTGCTAAATGCTAAATATCTACTTCAGAATGTCCATGGTGTGTCCTGACTTGTGCTGTAATTGAAATAACTCCATCATTGTTGGGTAATTGATATTTCCCCATTAGTATCTAGGTCTTCACGAATGAGATATTTGTTTGTAATTATTTTATTTTTATGGGACACAGACTTAGTTTCCCGTAAAAAAAAGGTTCTTGGTTGATATCGTCATACTTTTTCTAATAAGGATAAAGAAATAATAAGGGCAACCATCAATTAATTAGAAGGGTATGAATGATAACATGTGTAGATCAAATTTCAAGTTTGGCATTGTTGACATATTTGTTATGTTGTGATTTTACCTTCCTACAGAACAATTTAAGAAAAATACTTAGAAAAAGAGTCGTCACTTAAACCTTTAAAAATTTAGAAAAAATAGGTAAGAAGTTCTTATTTCTACTTTAAGAAGGTATTAACACTTAAAGTAGCCGTCAACATGCGGTTATCCGACGACTTGAATAAAAACATTTGACTAATTCTTTTGGGAAAATGAAAACATTTGAATCTTTTGACAAAGATACTTTACTTAAAATAATTTGGACGTAAATAAAATTTTAGCCAAAATGACTAAGTAAGAAAAATGAATCTGAAGAAATAAAAATGTCTTTGAAATAATTTGACCAATTAAATATAGCTATAATTTGACCAAAGATTTAATTGAACTAAATATAGGAATTGATAAAATCAAATAAACCAACACAAAAGAAATTGGGGATTCAATTAAGTTATTTAAAGTTAGGATTCACACAACGATCAAAACAAACAATTTGTAAGCAAAAATAATCGGACAATTAATGGAACTATTATAATGAATTTAGGCTATTCTTGGCCCAAATCCTCTCTGCCCGTGGGATTTGGTCGCTGCCACGTTTTGGGCCTTTTAGCCCATTTTCGAAGTGTATACATCTTGTGTATATGAGATGTATATGAATGTCTAGAGGGGTGACAAGTGGTTGGATTGAATCGGATTTGAATGGATTGAGCAAAAATGGTTTGGATTACAATCCATCCAAAGAATATCGGCAAATATGGATTTGATCAAATATGGTTTGGGTAATATGATTTCAACCCATTTTAAAAAAATATGTTTTTCAAAAAAAAGAAAATTACCCCCTCCCCCGGGCACCCCACCCCCGGAGCCCCCCCTTCCACCAACCTACCCCTGATCTTTTTTGTTTTTAAAACAAAAAAAAACATTTTTTTAAAAATAATAATAAAATAATTTACCCCCTCCCTCCCCCCAAGAGCGTCCCCCACCTTCCACCAACCAACCCCTAAAATTTATTTTATTTTAAAAAAAAAAAAAACTGTTTTTGCAAAAAATAATAATTTACCCCCTCCTAATAGTGTGCAAAAACCGAACCAAAAAATGTTATTGGGTAATTTTATTGGGTTATTGTGATATTGGGTTTTTAATGGATTTTAAAAAAAATTATTGGGTTATTGATTCGATATCGGTTTTTATTATTGAGTTATTGGAACCGATAACCCAATAAGATGGTAATAATTTACTATTTTTCTCTTCCTAATTATTAAATATTAATAATTTAATATATAACTACACACTAAAAGTACTAAAAACATGAAGACTAAAGTAAGAGTTTGCTATTGTAGCTATTTGATTTTAGTTTTAATTTTAGTATTGTAGGACTATTTGATATTAGTTTTAGTTTGTAATTGTAGGTTATAGCATTTGCAAGTTTGTAAAGATCCGTAATTTGATTACATCAAAAATCTCATACTATATATTGGCAGTGACATGTAATTATAGCTTTTGTACTATATTTAAAGAAGTGAGAAGTCATATAATATTTTATGGACGCTTTCTTATTGGGTAAACCGAAAATCGAACCGATAACTACCAAAAATCGATAAATAGAAAACCGATAAAGAATATCTTATTAGTTTGTTATAGGTTTAAATAATAAAACATAAAACCTTTTACCCCTCTGCACTATTTAATAATTTATTTTAAAGGTATATATGTGTCCGCATGGACATCATAAATATTGCATAATTATAAATAGTAACGTGTCCATGAGGGCACATATATACCTTTAAAATGCACTGTTAAATAGTGCAGAGGTAAAAGGTCCTCCATAAAATTTGGTATCGTGACAACAATTTCGGCCAAAGTTGGAGTATTTTTCAGACCCCTTTCCTTTTAAAATAACTTGAAAAAATATATTTTAAATTTATAAAACTAATTATTTTAAATCGTTTCAAATTAAATAAACTCGATGATTAATGTATATTGTGAAGGATCAAAATTGGGTGTCAGCAATATCTTTCCTATAGTAAAAGTTATAACAGGATCAACCTAAACTCATGGAAAATTTATTCAAATTAAATTGCAAACCATACATTTGTATATCCATTCTATTAATTAACATTGATTCAAAGTCCACATGGCTATAAAACATAATCGTACAAAATAGTCTTGAAGGCGGGTGATCTAGAACTTTTAAACCTACATGCTACATAGCCAAAACTTGCGCATGGATATCAACCGAGGATCGAAATTTCAAAAAATCAGCAATTTTCAAGAAAATTAGGTGTATATTTAAAAAATAATCAAATCATACGATTAAGATAATGATACAGACTAACTATAGAGAAATCGAAAGCACCAATGCTAAAAAAATCCAATACTCCAATGTGGGCTCAATGAACCAAAAGTGGAGTATCCACTAATATCATTCTCTTGACGGTGTGTGTAAACAGTACTTGACCCATTATAATTCGGGTTTGACCCGTATAACATTTGTACCCCTTCAATATCATCTCTTGACAACTCCACTTTCCGCGTTCCATCTTCAAGTGTCGGAAACATAACCGCGTCTTTTTTGGACGAATGATCCAAACCCAATAAATGCCCGATTTCATGAACCGCAACAGATTCAAGATCCACCATCCCTTCTTTCAAATACTCGCTGTCAACCACCAATTTTCCTCGCCATCTAAGTGGAAAAACCCCGTTGGAGGTGCAAACGCGTGTGCCAAAATCTTCATGGGTCCATCAAACGGGTTACCATCATCATGGTCTCTAACAAAAAACCCGATCCGAATATCTGCCAATCTATAAGAATCCATCTCTTTAAAAGTTAACGGCGTTACTTTTGACCATTTATCAAACGCCCTCCTAAAAGCCGCCTTAACAGAATCCGTCAACTGATTCTCCGGTAGAAATGCATAGTTTAATTTACTCTTACTCGAAGGCCAACGTGGCTGGCCATCGAAAAACGAGAAATGTGCCACCGTATGATCCATTGTAGTTTTGCCCCGGAGTTCATATAAGTAGTGCCCTTTACTATATCTGGATTTCCGCATCTTGGTTTTACCATATGTTGAAGAGTGGAGATGTCGAATTCTCCGGTTATGTTAAGATTAAAGTTTAATTGATAACTCTTCAGAGCTGATAAAAGAAGTTGATCAAATTCATCTGTAAAATCATTGCTCAAAGAATTATCAATATACCCAAAACGTTGAAAATACCGTTTGATTTTAGCTAATTCTTTGATATTTTGCCCAACGCGGCAACCCAAGTACTTGTTGAAATAGTTCCAGGTAGAATTACGAGGAATTGAACGAGGAATTGTTGAAACATTGTAAAAATGAGCAGAAACAGGGGAAAAATGAGCTGAAACAGGGGAAGATGAAGCGACGATTATTAAAGCAACAATATTAACGAGGGAGAATAGAAAAATTCTCATTTCAAATTTGCGAAATGAGTAGGAACTAATTTTGTTGATTTGCTGATTCGATTAATTTTTACGTTACATATAATCTATGATCTTTTATCTTTTTGTTGTTGTAGAAAACAAGAAATGCCGGCATGGAAATGAGACATGAGAAGAAATTGTTTTTTTCTTGACATTTTGTAAAATTAGTTTGAATGGTTCTTTTTTTTCCTAAAAATTATAAATTTATCGTGATCGAAATTGCTGAAACAATAAAGAAAAGCATAGCTAAAATATACGAAAATTTTACAAAAAACTTACAAAGTTGTATACAGTATATTTAGAATCCATCAACAATATCATTGTTAACTATAAATAGAACTATTCCGAGCAGTCTAACGCGCATTCCATCACTCGGATGTCAAACGAAATCTGTTAAATTTTTGGACGTTTTCTCACTCTTGTACTGCGTCTTACGCTTTCTGTTACTTGGGGAATGCCTATTGTAGCCAAGTACCAATGGAGCTCCACGCTAAGTTGATGCGCACCTTCTTTTGTAGTTATAGTTGATTCGAGGATCTCAAAGCTTTTCAAGATATTGCACCAATACATGTTATTACTAGATTTATAACGCTTGCTTCGATTTGTTTGGCCTTTCAACTCGTCCAATAGAACCTACAAAACAAAAGGGTGAAAGAGATCAGTAAAGCTAGGAATATACTAATTAAGTGAAAGGAATGAAAGTCATAACATTGCGAAATACCTGTATAAAGTTACAATTTTGGGGATCCGAATCCACTCTCACTAGCAAAGTCCGCGGATGGAAGTAACTAAACATTTTATCAATCAACGATTCATATCTTGGTACGAGCGGAGAGAGTACTTCCAAAGTCAAGTGTTTGATACTAAGTGGTCCAATGGTGTTTTGAAGATTCTTCGAACGAGATTTCACTTCCTTCATAAACAAAGAAATGTGATATTCAATACAAATTAACAATTACACATAAAACAACAAATAGAGAAAGAATTATAACACAAGTAAACACACCTTTAATTTAGTTGTGTCAAAGGACAACGAGATATTCCCACCCAAATTTTCAGCTAAAACTCTCAAATCAATCAAGCAATTGGTTGTTCGAGCATTCTTCAATCCAATCTCAACTTCCATTAGCTTCGAACCAACACCAGAACACCAACTTGGAACTTTTTCCATATTGATCAAGCAATTGGTTGTTCGACATTCTTCAATCAATCTCAACTTCCATTAGCTTCGAACCAACAACAGGACACCAGCTTGGAACTTTTTCCATATCAATTAGCTTGAACGAACGTAAATTAGGAGTATCAATGATAGCTTCATCCAAGTCCGGCATGTCACTTAAGATCAAATTCTCGAGTTCACAACTCAAAAGATTGATCTTTTTCATATTTTTGAATAAACGAAGAGATAAAGATTTCAGACATGGGAATTCAAAAGAAATATCTTCAGGAAATCCAATAGGTTTATATTGACAATCTAATTCCATGATTTGTAGCTTAGTACAAGCGCGCAAATCAATTTCCACAGACAATGATGAACTAAACAAGTGAAACTCCATTAGATTTCGAGCTTTTATTTCTATTTTTTCTAAATATCTCTTATCATAATTCACATGAACTTTCCTAAGTTGATCTTGATGAGGTACTGAAATTCGATAAAGATAGCAACAACGAATCAAACTTAGCTCAACAATCGAAGGACACTTACGAATAAGTTCAAAGAGAGTTGAACGATCAATATGAACGCGATTAAAACAAATTTCTTTCAAACTAGGAAACCAACTAGAATAGGTCGCATTAACAGTGCAACATTTTAAATGCAGAACTGTTAATAATCTCGAATCGAGTTTTTCGAAAGAAAAATAAAAAAGAGCAGAATCTGGTACAAGTAAATAAAACTCTGTTAAATTAGTATTGTCAGTAGCAAAATTGACAACAGGGTGAAATTTATCGAAGTTTCTAGAAGATTTAGCACATGAATATTTGCTTGCACATTGTATTTGTACAAATTTGTGATCGTCCAATGATTTTATCATCTGATACCACTTTTTCGAAACAAGAAAAGTTTTGTTCTTGTTTCAGATTGATATAAGAGAAGATTTTTTCGATGAGATCATTCGATAACTCGGAAAATATTCCTTCAGATGCCATAGATTTGTGATAAAATTATGTTGAGCAGCTTGGGCGTATATAAAATAATCAACTAACCATTGCTTACCTTATTCTAATAGGAAAACGATTTAAAATACCCTAAACTATAGGAAAACCTTTTTTTTAAAAACGGTTTTCACCTTTTTTTTAAATTAAAAAAACCCTAAAATTTTATACCCTAAAATGAAAATTTTATATTTCTTTGTATTTTATGTGATTATGTGGATATACATGAGCCTTTTATGTATTTATGTTTTTTGTTTAACTTAAAAAAAACATATTCTTAATTATTTTCTCTGTCGTATTTAAAATAAACTTATACACATACTCTTTTTTTTATTTATATTTAGAATTTTCTGAAATACACATAATTTTTTTACAGTTTTTTTGTCTTATATAAAAAGTTTCTTAAACGCAAATTATTATTATTATTTGCCTTCTTTCATTTTTTTCCAATTGATTTTATTTATTCTTTGTATTCGACTATATAGTTACGTAGATATATATAGTACTAGCTTATTTATACGGTAGTGGTTTGTTTGTTGCTATTGTTTAGGAGTTAGGTATGTTATTTCTTGGTCTCTACGCTACAAGATTAATGGAGTGGGTTAGATCAGAATAATTATGAGTAATTTATGTGTTCTGTTATTATTAGTTTTTTTTAAGAGAAATTTACGCGGATAAGCAAACTTATACTATTTAATTACTCATCATAGCTATAGTTTGCTATAATTACCACTCACAACTAACATTATACATTAATTACATGGGCTGACTTCGAGTTTGTATAATTAGTCATGTTTGTATATGTATAATTCGCCAAGATATACAAATAAATATGTATAATATACATTTTTTTAGCCTATATACATATACAATTCACCTCTCTCCCACTCTCTTCTCTCTCTCTCTCTTGCCTCTCTCCTCCCTCTCTCAATCTCGCTCGCCTCTCTCCTCCCTCTCTCAATCTCGCTGCCATTTATACAAATATATATGCATAATATACACTTATATACATATACAATTCACCTCTCTCCCACTCTATGCCCTCTCTCGCTCGCCTCTCTCCTCTCTCTCCCAGTCTTGCTCGCCTCTCTCCTCCTCTCCCAAACTCTCTTGTTATATATACAATTATATATGTATAATATACAATTATCTAACCAATATACATATACAATTCACTTTCTCCCACTCTTTTCCCCTCTCTCTCCTCTCTCCTCTCTCTCCAAGTCTCGCTTGCCTCTCTCCTCTATATAACATGTAGCTACAAATTGTAATTATTAAACTATAGCTATGGAGAGTAATTAATTATTTTTAAGTTGCTATATGTGAAAGTTTCCCTTTTTTTAAAACCTATTTAAGAACTTTTAATTGAGAAACAAAGAGCACTTCCACTTGCATATCATTTCCCTTTCATTAATGTTACCATAGTGGAGATGATATCCTTACTAATAGATAAGTTATTTTTCGACGAACCATTTCAAGAAACATACTTACTTCAATCACTTGTAATACCTTCTTTAGTTCCATCAAATGATTTCTTCGTAGGATTGAATGACTTGATCAAAAATTTAGAACTCGGCCATTTCAATTGTAAAATAACAGAAACTCAAATTGACACTTATTACGGTGTACATCATTTCAATATAATTAATCATTTATCGGATAATGGAAATCATTCCGATGTACAAGTGTCAAATGAATTTCCTATGAAGTTAAATGGATCACTTCAAGAATCATATTTAGCTCAACAATATACACTCTTTTGTTATTTGTTGTTGAGCACTCCTTTGTCATCACCTCAATAGTTGGATATCTGATCTTCTCCAAGTTGTTTTACAACTTTCATGAATTTGGCATGAATATCCATCCTCCTCTACTTCAACACCTTCACCAAGTTGTTGCACAACTTCCATGAATTTGGCATGAAGATCCATATGCACAGCTTCCCTAAATGTGGCATGAAGATCCATCCGTCCAATTTATGTTCTTCGCCTAATAATCTTATTAATAACTTTAACAAACTACTTCAAGAAATATACTTACCTCAACCCACTATAAAAAAATAGGCATTAGTAGCAATAGATTTTAATTTTTTTTTTTTTTTTGCAAAAATATTTTCTGCTGTAAAACTATTTAGTGACAATTAAGTTAATGTTATTGTATTCAGTTTGCTAAATGCAATAGTATTATAAATCTCTTTATTATATTATTGACACTTAATATAATAAAGTGGTACTTATATTATTACTATTAAATTGTAGTAACCACCTGAAATTCCTTATTTAGTTTAATCGAATGATTTCTTTAGAGGGTTGAATGGTGGAAACCAACAAGTAGAACTCGATAATTTCAATGAACTAAATTCAAACGAGTCCCCTATGAACTTCAACAAACTACTTCAAGAAGCATTTAATTAAATAAACCATCTACAGTACCTTCTTTGTTTCCACTCAATGATTTCTTCGCAAGTTGAACGTGTAGAACCAACACCCAAGACTCGACAATATCAATGTACTAAATTCAAATGAATCCCTATAAACTTCAATGAACCACTTCAAGAAGAATACTTACCTCAACCACGTGCAATACCTTCTTTAGTTCAACCGGTATGATTTCTTCTCACAAGGTTAAATGGTTGGAACCATTATCTAGAAATTGACCATTTTGATGTACTAAATTCAAATAAGTTCCCTATGAAATTTAACGAACCACTTCAAGAAGAATACTTATCTCAACAACCTACAATACCTTCCTTAGTTCCGCTAAATGATTCCTTCACATGGTTGATAGACCGTTACAGATAAGTTTGGCGAGAGTAATGGGATTAATATGAACGCGATTAAAATAGATCTCTTTCAAACTAGGAAACCAACTAAAATCGTGCTCATTAATAGTGCAACATTTTAAATAAAGAACGGTTAAAGTTCCTTCAAACGCCATAGATTTGTGATAAAATTATGTTGAGCCTTTGGCGTACATAAGGTTTTCTTAATTCGAGGAGTAGAAGGTTTTCTAAATTCTTAACTTTGTTTACCATATTCTAATTGGAAAACGATTTAAAATACCATAAATTATAGGAAACAGTTAAAAATATCTTATTTTCACTTATTTTGCTAAAAATATTCTTAGATTCATTTTTTGGTTCATTTATACACTTTCTGAGTCGCACTCTATCTTAACAAGGTCCTTAATACCAAAAAAACAAAAAAATTATATTTCTTTGCATTTTATGTGATTACGCGGAGGCAAATCCAATTCAATAAGTTGATGTGATATACAAAAATTTCTTAACAAGGTTTTTATTTAATTTAAAAGAACAAATATTTCTCTCTTGTATTTCAAATAAATTTACACACGTACTTTTTATTCTTTGCTTTATATTTAAATTTTTGTCAAATACACATAACTTTTATAGTTTTATTGTCTTATATATAAAAAATTTCTCAAACGCTCATTATTATTAATTATTATTATTATTATTATTATTATTATTATAAATGTTTGTCTTCTTTCAAAAAAATTCAATTAATTTTATTTATTCCTTGTATTAAATGATATAGTTATAAATATATATAGTTACTAGCTTATTTATGCGGTAGTGGTTTGTTTGTTGTTATTGTTTAGGAGTTAGGTATGTTATTTCTTGGTCTCTAGGCTACAAGATTAATGGAGTTGGTTAGATCAGAATAATTAGGAGTAATTTATGTGTTCTGTTATTATTAGTTTTTAAAAAAACCTATTTAAGAACTTTTAATTGAGAAACAAAGAGCACTTCCACTTGCATATCATTTCCCTTTGATTAATGTTACCATAGGGGAGATGAAATCCTTACTAATAGATAAGTTTTTTTTCGACGAACCATTTCAAGAAACATACTTACTTCAATCACTTGTAATACCTTCTTTAGTTCCATCAAATGATTTCTTCGTAGGATTGAATGACTTGATCAAAAATTTAGAACTCGGCCATTTCAATTGCAAAATAATAGAAACTCAAATTGACACTTATTACGGTGTACATCATTTCAATATAATTAATCATTTATCGGATAATGGAAATCATTCCAATGTACAAGTGTCAAATGAATTTCCTATGAAGTTAAATGGAACACTTCAAGAATCATATTTAGCTCAACAATATACACTCTTTTGTTATTTGTTGTTGAGCACTCCTTTGTCATCACCTCAATAGTTGGATATCTGATCTTCTCCAAGTTGTTTTACAACTTTCATGAATTTGGCATGAAGATCCATCCTCCTCTATTTCAACACCTTCACCAAGTTGTTGCACAACTTCCATGAATTTGGCATGAAGATCCATATGCACAGCTTCCATAAATGTGGCATGAAGATCCATCCGTCCAATTTATGTTCTTCGCCTAATAATCTTATTAATAACTTTAAAAACTACTTCAAGAAATATACTTACCTCAACCCACTATAACAAAATAGGCATTAGTGGCAATAGATTTTTTTTTTTTTTTTTTTGCAAAATTATTTTCTGTTGTAAAATTATTTAGTGACAATTAAGTTAATGTTATTGTATTCAGTTTGCTAAATGCAATAGTATTATAAATCTCTTTATTATATTATTGACACTTAATATAATAAAGTGGTACTTATATTATTACTATTAAATTGTAGTAACCACCTGCAATCCCTTATTTAGTTTAATCGAATGATTTCTTTAGAGGGTTGAATGGTGGAAACCAACAAGTAGAACTCGATAATTTCAATGAAGTAAATTCGAACGAGTGCCCTGTGAACTTCAACAAACTACTTCAAGAAGCATTTAATTAAATCAACCATCTACAGTACCTTCTTTGATTCCACTCAATGATTTCTTCTCAAGTTGAACGTGTAGAACAAACACCCAAGACTCGACAATATCAATGTACTAAATTCAAATGAATCCCTATAAACTTCAAAGAACCACTTCAAGAAGAATACTTACCTCGACCACGTGCAGTACCTTCTTTAGTTCAACCATTATGATTTCTTCTCACAAGGTTAAATGGTTGGAACCATTATCTAGAAATTGACCATTTTGATGTACTAAATTCAAATAAGTTCCCTATGAAATTTATCGAACCACTTCAAGAAGAATACTTATCTCAACAACCTACAATACCTTCCTTAGTTCCGCTAAATGATTCCTTCACATGGTTGATAGACCGTTACAGATAAGTTTGGCGAGAGTAATGGGATTAATATGAACGCGATTAAAGTAGATCTCTTTCAAACTAGGAAACCAACTAAAATCGTTCTCATTAATAGTGCAACATTTTAAATAAAGAACGGTTAAAGTTCCTTCAAACGCCATAGATTTGTGATAAAATTATGTTGAGCCTTTGGCGTACATAAGGTTTTCTTAATTCGAGGAGTAGAAGGTTTTCTAAATTCTTAACTTTGTTTACCATATTCTAATTGGAAAACGATTTAAAATACCATAAATTATAGGAAACCGTTAAAAATATCTTATTTTCACTTATTTTGCTAAAAATATCCTTAGATTCATTTTTTGGTTCAGTTATACACTTTCTGAGTCACACTCTATCTTAACAAGGTCCTTAATACCAAAAAAACAAAAAAATTATATTTCTTTGCATTTTATGTGATTACGCGGAGGCAAATCCAATTCAATTAGTTGATGTGATATACAAAAATTTCTTAACAAGGTTTTTATTTAATTTAAAAGAACAAATATTTCTCTCTTGTATTTCAAATAAATTTACACACGTACTTTTTATTCTTTGCTTTATATTTAAATTTTTGTCAAATACACATAACTTTTATTGTTTTATTGTCTTATATATAAAAAATTTCTCAAACGCTCATTATTATTATTATTATTATTATTATTATTATTATTAATATTATTATGTTTGTCTTCTTTCAAAAAAATTCAATTAATTTTATTTATTCCTTGTATTAAATGATATAGTTACGTAAATATATATAGTTACTAGCTTATTTATGCGGTAGTGGTTTGTTTGTTGTTATTGTTTAGGAGTTAGGTATGTTATTTCTTGGTCTCTAGGCTACAAGATTAATGGAGTTGGTTAGATCAGAATAATTAGGAGTAATTTATGTGTTCTGTTATTATTAGTTTTTTTAAAAACCTATTTAAGAACTTTTAATTGAGAAACAAAGAGCACTTCCACTTGCATATCATTTCCCTTTGATTAATGTTACCATAGGGGAGATGAAATCCTTACTAATAGATAAGTTTTTTTTCGACGAACCATTTCAAGAAACATACTTACTTCAATCACTTGTAATACCTTCTTTAGTTCCATCAAATGATTTCTTCGTAGGATTGAATGACTTGATCAAAAATTTAGAACTCGGCCATTTCAATTGCAAAATAATAGAAACTCAAATTGACACTTATTACGGTGTACATCATTTCAATATAATTAATCATTTATCGGATAATGGAAATCATTCCAATGTACAAGTGTCAAATGAATTTCCTATGAAGTTAAATGGAACACTTCAAGAATCATATTTAGCTCAACAATATACACTCTTTTGTTATTTGTTGTTGAGCACTCCTTTGTCATCACCTCAATAGTTGGATATCTGATCTTCTCCAAGTTGTTTTACAACTTTCATGAATTTGGCATGAAGATCCATCCTCCTCTATTTCAACACCTTCACCAAGTTGTTGCACAACTTCCATGAATTTGGCATGAAGATCCATATGCACAGCTTCCATAAATGTGGCATGAAGATCCATCCGTCCAATTTATGTTCTTCGCCTAATAATCTTATTAATAACTTTAAAAAACTACTTCAAGAAATATACTTACCTCAACCCACTATAACAAAATAGGCATTAGTGGCAATAGATTTTTTTTTTTTTTTTTTTGCAAAAATATTTTCTGTTGTAAAATTATTTAGTGACAATTAAGTTAATGTTATTGTATTCAGTTTGCTAAATGCAATAGTATTATAAATCTCTTTATTATATTATTGACACTTAATATAATAAAGTGGTACTTATATTATTACTATTAAATTGTAGTAACCACCTGCAATCCCTTATTTAGTTTAATCGAATGATTTCTTTAGAGGGTTGAATGGTGGAACCAACAAGTAGAACTCGATAATTTCAATGAAGTAAATTCGAACGAGTGCCCTGTGAACTTCAACAAACTACTTCAAGAAGCATTTAATTAAATCAACCATCTACAGTACCTTCTTTGGTTCCACTCAATGATTTCTTCTCAAGTTGAACGTGCAGAACAAACACCCAAGACTCGACAATATCAATGTACTAAATTCAAATGAATCCCTATAAACTTCAAAGAACCACTTCAAGAAGAATACTTACCTCGACCACGTGCAGTACCTTCTTTAGATCAACCGGTATGATTTCTTCTCACAAGGTTAAATGGTTGGAACCAATATCTAGAAATTGACCATTTTGATGTACTAAATTCAAATAAGTTCCCTATGAAATTTAACGAACCACTTCAAGAAGAATACTTATCTCAACAACTTACAATACCTTCCTTAGTTCCGCTAAATGATTCCTTCACATGGTTGATAGACCGTTACAGATAAGTTTGGCGAGAGTAATGGGATTAATATGAACGCGATTAAAGTAGATCTCTTTCAAACTAGTAAACCAACTAAAATCGTTCTCATTAATAGTGCAACATTTTAAATAAAGAACGGTTAAAGTTCCTTCAAACGCCATAGATTTGTGATAAAATTATGTTGAGCGTTTGGCGTACATAAGGTTTTCTTAATTCGAGGAGTAGAAGGTTTTCTAAATTCTTAACTTTGTTTACCATATTCTAATTGGAAAACGATTTAAAATACCATAAATTATAGGAAACCGTTAAAAATATCTTATTTTCACTTATTTTGCTAAAAATATCCTTAGATTCATTTTTTGGTTCAGTTATACACTTTCTGAGTCACACTCTATCTTAACAAGGTCCTTAATACCAAAAAAAAAAAAAATATTTCTTTGCATTTTATGTGATTACGCGGAGGCAAATCCAATTCAATTAGTTGATGTGATATACAAAAATTTCTTAACAAGGTTTTTATTTAATTTAAAAGAACAAATATTTCTCTCTTGTATTTCAAATAAATTTACACACGTACTTTTTATTCTTTGCTTTATATTTAAATTTTTGTCAAATACACATAACTTTTATTTTTTATTGTCTTATATATAAAAAATTTCTCAAACGCTCATTATTATTATTATTATTATTATTATTATTATTATTATTATTATGTTTGTCTTCTTTCAAAAAAAATTCAATTAATTTTATTTATTCCTTGTATTAAATGATATAGTTACGTAAATATATATAGTTACTAGCTTATTTATGCGGTAGTGGTTTGTTTGTTGTTATTGTTTAGGAGTTAGGTATGTTATTTCTTGGTCTCTAGGCTACAAGATTAATGGAGTTGGTTAGATCAGAATAATTAGGAGTAATTTATGTGTTCTGTTATTATTAGTTTTTTTAAAAACCTATTTAAGAACTTTTAATTGAGAAACAAAGAGCACTTCCACTTGCATATCATTTCCCTTTGATTAATGTTACCATAGGGGAGATGAAATCCTTACTAATGATAAGGTTTTTTTCGACGAACCATTTCAAGAAACATACTTACTTCAATCACTTGTAATACCTTCTTTAGTTCCATCAAATGATTTCTTCGTAGGATTGAATGACTTGATCAAAAATTTAGAACTCGGCCATTTCAATTGCAAAATAATAGAAACTCAAATTGACACTTATTACGGTGTACATCATTTCAATATAATTAATCATTTATCGGATAATGGAAATCATTCCAATGTACAAGTGTCAAATGAATTTCCTATGAAGTTAAATGGAACACTTCAAGAATCATATTTAGCTCAACAATATACACTCTTTTGTTATTTGTTGTTGAACACTCCTTTGTCATCACCTCAATAGTTGGATATCTGATCTTCTCCAAGTTGTTTTATAACTTTCATGAATTTGGCATGAAGATCCATCCTCCTCTATGTCAACACCTTCACCAAGTTGTTGCACAACTTCCATGAATTTGGCATGAAGATCCATATGCACAGCTTCCATAAATGTGGCATGAAGATCCATCCGTCCAATTTATGTTCTTCGCCTAATAATCTTATTAATAACTTTAAAAAACTACTTCAAGAAATATACTTACCTCAACCCACTATAACAAAATAGGCATTAGTGGCAATAGATTTTTATTTTTATTTTTTTTTGCAAAAATATTTTCTGTTGTAAAATTATTTAGTGACAATTAAGTTAATGTTATTGTATTCAGTTTGCTAAATGCAATAGTATTATAAATCTCTTTATTATATTATTGACACTTAATATAATAAAGTGGTACTTATATTATTACTATTAAATTGTAGTAACCACCTGCAATCCCTTATTTAGTTTAATCGAATGATTTCTTTAGAGGGTTGAATGGTGGGAACCAACAAGTAGAACTCGATAATTTCAATGAAGTAAATTCGAACGAGTGCCCTGTGAACTTCAACAAACTACTTCAAGAAGCATTTAATTAAATCAACCATCTACAGTACCTTCTTTGGTTCCACTCAATGATTTCTTCTCAAGTTGAACGTGTAGAACAAACACCCAAGACTCGACAATATCAATGTACTAAATTCAAATGAATCCCTATAAACTTCAATGAACCACTTCAAGAAGAATACTTACCTCGACCACGTGCAGTACCTTCTTTAGTTCAACCGGTATGATTTCTTCTCACAAGGTTAAATGGTTGGAACCAATATCTAGAAATTGACCATTTTGATGTACTAAATTCAAATAAGTTCCCTATGAAATTTAACGAACCACTTCAAGAAGAATACTTATCTCAACAACCTACAATACCTTCCTTAGTTCCGCTAAATGATTCCTTCACATGGTTGATAGACCGTTACAGATAAGTTTGGCGAGAGTAATGGGATTAATATGAACGCGATTAAAGTAGATCTCTTACAAACTAGGAAACCAACTAAAATCGTTATCATTAATAGTGCAACATTTTAAATAAAGAACGGTTAAAGTTCCTTCAAACGCCATAGATTTGTGATAAAATTATGTTGAGCCTTTGGCGTACATAAGGTTTTCTTAATTCGAGGAGTAGAAGGTTTTCTAAATTCTTAACTTTGTTTACATATTCTAATTGGAAAACGATTTAAAATACCATAAATTATAGGAAACCGTTAAAAATATCTTATTTTCACTTATTTTGCTAAAAATATCCTTAGATTCATTTTTTGGTTCAGTTATACACTTTCTGAGTCACACTCTATCTTAACAAGGTCCTTAATACCAAAAAAAAAAAAAATATTTCTTTGCATTTTATGTGATTACGCGGAGGCAAATCCAATTCAATTAGTTGATGTGATATACAAAAATTTCTTAACAAGGTTTTTATTTAATTTAAAAGAACAAATATTTCTCTCTTGTATTTCAAATAAATTTACACACGTACTTTTTATTCTTTGCTTATATTTAAATTTTTGTCAAATACACATAACTTTTATTTTTTATTGTCTTATATATAAAAAATTTCTCAAACGCTCATTATTATTATTATTATTATTATTATTATTATTATTATTATTATTATAAATGTTTGTCTTCTTTCAAAAAAATTCAATTAATTTTATTTATTCCTTGTATTAAATGATATAGTTACGTAAATATATATAGTTACTAGCTTATTTATGCGGTAGTGGTTTGTTTGTTGTTATTGTTTAGGAGTTAGGTATGTTATTTCTTGGTCTCTAGGCTACAAGATTAATGGAGTTGGTTAGATCAGAATAATTAGGAGTAATTTATGTGTTCTGTTATTATTAGTTTTTTTAAAAACCTATTTAAGAACTTTTAATTGAGAAACAAAGAGCACTTCCACTTGCATATCATTTCCCTTTGATTAATGTTACCATAGGGGAGATGAAATCCTTACTAATAGATAAGTTATTTTTCGACGAACCATTTCAAGAAACATACTTACTTCAATCACTTGTAATACCTTCTTTAGTTCCATCAAATGATTTCTTCGTAGGATTGAATGACTTGATAAAAATTTAGAACTCGGCCATTTCAATTGCAAAATAATAGAAACTCAAATTGACACTTATTACGGTGTACATCATTTCAATATAATTAATCATTTATCGGATAATGGAAATCATTCCAATGTACAAGTGTCAAATGAATTTCCTATGAAGTTAAATGGAACACTTCAAGAATCATATTTAGCTCAACAATATACACTCTTTTGTTATTTGTTGTTGAGCACTCCTTTGTCATCACCTCAATAGTTGGATATCTGATCTTCTCCAAGTTGTTTTACAACTTTCATGAATTTGGCATGAAGATCCATCCTCCTCTATTTCAACACCTTCACCAAGTTGTTGCACAACTTTCATGAATTTGGCATGAAGATCCATATGCACAGCTTCCATAAATGTGGCATGAAGATCCATCCGTCCAATTTATGTTCTTCGCCTAATAA
The DNA here is from genome assembly GCA_022817965.1 of Solanum lycopersicoides. Taxonomy (NCBI): domain Eukaryota; kingdom Viridiplantae; phylum Streptophyta; class Magnoliopsida; order Solanales; family Solanaceae; genus Solanum; species Solanum lycopersicoides. The sequence goes on along the minus strand of CM040622.1, from coordinate 1,430,116 downwards.
TCTTATTAATAACTTTAAAAAACTACTTCAAGAAATATACTTACCTCAACCCACTATAACAAAATAGGCATTAGTTGCAATAGATTTTTTTTTTTTTTTTTTGCAAAAATATTTTCTGTTGTAAAATTATTTAGTGACAATTAAGTTAATGGTATTGTATTCAGTTTGCTAAATGCAATAGTATTATAAATCTCTTTATTATATTATTGACACTTAATATAATAAAGTGGTACTTATATTATTACTATTAAATTGTAGTAACCACCTGCAATCCCTTATTTAGTTTAATCGAATGATTTCTTTAGAGGGTTGAATGGTGGGAACCAACAAGTAGAACTCGATAATTTCAATGAAGTAAATTCGAACGAGTGCCCTGTGAACTTCAACAAACTACTTCAAGAAGCATTTAATTAAATCAACCATCTACAGTACCTTCTTTGGTTCCACTCAATGATTTCTTCTCAAGTTGAACGTGTAGAACAAACACCCAAGACTCGACAATATCAATGTACTAAATTCAAATGAATCCCTATAAACTTCAATGAACCACTTCAAGAAGAATACTTACCTCGACCACGTGCAGTACCTTCTTTAGTTCAACCGGTATGATTTCTTCTCACAAGGTTAAATGGTTGGAACCAATATCTAGAAATTGACCATTTTGATGTACTAAATTCAAATAAGTTCCCTATGAAATTTAACGAACCACTTCAAGAAGAGTACTTATCTCAACAACCTACAATACCTTCGTTAGTTCCGCTAAATGATTCCTTCACATGGTTGATAGACCGTTACAGATAAGTTTGGCGAGAGTAATGGGATTAATATGAACGCGATTAAAGTAGATCTCTTTCAAACTAGGAAACCAACTAAAATCGTTCTCATTAATAGTGCAACATTTTAAATAAAGAACGGTTAAAGTTCCTTCAAACGCCATAGATTTGTGATAAAATTATGTTGAGCCTTTGGCGTACATAAGGTTTTCTTAATTCGAGGAGTAGAAGGTTTTCTAAATTCTTAACTTTGTTTACATATTCTAATTGGAAAACGATTTAAAATACCATAAATTATAGGAAACCGTTAAAAATATCTTATTTTCACTTATTTTGCTAAAAATATCCTTAGATTCATTTTTTGGTTCAGTTATACACTTTCTGAGTCACACTCTATCTTAACAAGGTCCTTAATACCAAAAAAAAATAAAAAAATATTTCTTTGCATTTTATGTGATTACGCGGAGGCAAATCCAATTCAATTAGTTGATGTGATATACAAAAATTTCTTAACAAGGTTTTTATTTAATTTAAAAGAACAAATATTTCTCTCTTGTATTTCAAATAAATTTACACACGTACTTTTTATTCTTTGCTCTATATTTAAATTTTTGTCAAATACACATAACTTTTATTTTTTTATTGTCTTATATATAAAAAATTTCTCAAACGCTCATTATTATTATTATTATTATTATTATTATTATTATTATTATTAAATGTTTGTCTTCTTTCAAAAAAAATTCAATTAATTTTATTTATTCCTTGTATTAAATGATATAGTTACGTAAATATATATAGTTACTAGCTTATTTATGCGGTAGTGGTTTGTTTGTTGTTATTGTTTAGGAGTTAGGTATGTTATTTCTTGGTCTCTAGGCTACAAGATTAATGGAGTTGGTTAGATCAGAATAATTAGGAGTAATTTATGTGTTCTGTTATTATTAGTTTTTTTTAAAAACCTATTTAAGAACTTTTAATTGAGAAACAAAGAGCACTTCCACTTGCATATCATTTCCCTTTGATTAATGTTACCATAGGGGAGATGAAATCCTTACTAATAGATAAGTTATTTTTCGACAACCATTTCAAGAAACATACTTACTTCAATCACTTGTAATACCTTCTTTAGTTCCATCAAATGATTTCTTCGTAGGATTGAATGACTTGATAAAAATTTAGAACTCGGCCATTTCAATTGCAAAATAATAGAAACTCAAATTGACACTTATTACGGTGTACATCATTTCAATATAATTAATCATTTATCGGATAATGGAAGTCATTCCAATGTACAAGTGTCAAATGAATTTCCTATGAAGTTAAATGGAACACTTCAAGAATCATATTTAGCTCAACAATATACACTCTTTTGTTATTTGTTGTTGAGCACTCCTTTGTCATCACCTCAATAGTTGGATATCTGATCTTCTCCAAGTTGTTTTACAACTTTCATGAATTTGGCATGAAGATCCATCCTCCTCTATTTCAACACCTTCACCAAGTTGTTGCACAACTTCCATGAATTTGGCATGAAGATCCATATGCACAGCTTCCATAAATGTGGCATGAAGATCCATCCGTCCAATTTATGTTCTTCGCCTAATAATCTTATTAATAACTTTAAAAAACTACTTCAAGAAATATACTTACCTCAACCCACTATAACAAAATAGGCATTAGTGGCAATAGATTTTTTTTTTTTTTTTTTGCAAAAATATTTTCTGTTGTAAAATTATTTAGTGACAATTAAGTTAATGTTATTGTATTCAGTTTGCTAAATGCAATAGTATTATAAATCTCTTTATTATATTATTGACACTTAATATAATAAAGTGGTACTTATATTATTACTATTAAATTGTAGTAACCACCTGCAATCCCTTATTTAGTTTAATCGAATGATTTCTTTAGAGGGTTGAATGGTGGGAACCAACAAGTAGAACTCGATAATTTCAATGAAGTAAATTCGAACGAGTGCCCTGTGAACTTCAACAAACTACTTCAAGAAGCATTTAATTAAATCAACCATCTACAGTACATTCTTTGGTTCCACTCAATGATTTCTTCTCAAGTTGAACGTGTAGAACAAACACCCAAGACTCGACAATATCAATGTACTAAATTCAAATGAATCCCTATAAACTTCAATGAACCACTTCAAGAAGAATACTTACCTCGACCACGTGCAGTACCTTCTTTAGTTCAACCGGTATGATTTCTTCTCACAAGGTTAAATGGTTGGAACCAATATCTAGAAATTGACCATTTTGATGTACTAAATTCAAATAAGTTCCCTATGAAATTTAACGAACCACTTCAAGAAGAATACTTATCTCAACAACCTACAATACCTTCGTTAGTTCCGCTAAATGATTCCTTCACATGGTTGATAGACCGTTACAGATAAGTTTGGCGAGAGTAATGGGATTAATATGAACGCGATTAAAGTAGATCTCTTTCAAACTAGGAAACCAACTAAAATCGTTCTCATTAATAGTGCAACATTTTAAATAAAGAACGGTTAAAGTTCCTTCAAACGCCATAGATTTGTGATAAAATTATGTTGAGCCTTTGGCGTACATAAGGTTTTCTTAATTCGAGGAGTAGAAGGTTTTCTAAATTCTTAACTTTGTTTACAATATTCTAATTGGAAAACGATTTAAAATACCATAAATTATAGGAAACCGTTAAAAATATCTTATTTTCACTTATTTTGCTAAAAATATCCTTAGATTCATTTTTTGGTTCAATTATACACTTTCTGAGTCACACTCTATCTTAACAAGGTCCTTAATACCAAAAAAAAAAAAAAATATTTCTTTGCATTTTATGTGATTACGCGGAGGCAAATCCAATTCAATTAGTTGATGTGATATACAAAAATTTCTTAACAAGGTTTTTATTTAATTTAAAAGAACAAATATTTCTCTCTTGTATTTCAAATAAATTTACACACGTACTTTTTATTCTTTGCTCTATATTTAAATTTTTGTCAAATACACATAACTTTTATTTTTTATTGTCTTATATATAAAAAATTTCTCAAACGCTCATTATTATTATTATTATTATTATTATTATTATTATTATTATTATTATGTTTGTCTTCTTTCAAAAAAAATTCAATTAATTTTATTTATTCCTTGTATTAAATGATATAGTTACGTAAATATATATAGTTACTAGCTTATTTATGCGGTAGTGGTTTGTTTGTTGTTATTGTTTAGGAGTTAGGTATGTTATTTCTTGGTCTCTAGGCTACAAGATTAATGGAGTTGGTTAGATCAGAATAATTAGGAGTAATTTATGTGTTCTGTTATTATTAGTTTTTTTTAAAACCTATTTAAGAACTTTTAATTGAGAAACAAAGAGCACTTCCACTTGCATATCATTTCCCTTTGATTAATGTTACCATAGGGGAGATGAAATCCTTACTAATAGATAAGTTATTTTTCGACAAACCATTTCAAGAAACATACTTACTTCAATCACTTGTAATACCTTCTTTAGTTCCATCAAATGATTTCTTCGTAGGATTGAATGACTTGATAAAAAATTTAGAACTCGGCCATTTCAATTGCAAAATAATAGAAACTCAAATTGACACTTATTACGGTGTACATCATTTCAATATAATTAATCATTTATCGGATAATGGAAGTCATTCCAATGTACAAGTGTCAAATGAATTTCCTATGAAGTTAAATGGAACACTTCAAGAATCATATTTAGCTCAACAGTGTACACTCTTTTGTTATTTGTTGTTGAGCACTCCTTTGTCATCACCTCAATAGTTGGATATCTGATCTTCTCCAAGTTGTTTTACAACTTTCATGAATTTGGCATGAAGATCCATCCTCCTCTATTTCAACACCTTCACCAAGTTGTTGCACAACTTCCATGAATTTGGCATGAAGATCCATATGCACAGCTTCCATAAATGTGGCATGAAGATCCATCCGTCCAATTTATGTTCTTCGCCTAATAATCTTATTAATAACTTTAAAAAACTACTTCAAGAAATATACTTACCTCAACCCACTATAACAAAATAGGCATTAGTGGCAATAGATTTTTTTATTTTATTTTTTTGCAAAAATATTTTCTGTTGTAAAATTATTTAGTGACAATTAAGTTAATGTTATTGTATTCAGTTTGCTAAATGCAATAGTATTATAAATCTCTTTATTATATTATTGACACTTAATATAATAAAGTGGTACTTATATTATTACTATTAAATTGTAGTAACCACCTGCAAACCCTTATTTAGTTTAATCGAATGATTTCTTTAGAGGGTTGAATGGTGGGAACCAACAAGTAGAACTCGATAATTTCAATGAAGTAAATTCGAACGAGTGCCCTGTGAACTTCAAAAAACTACTTCAAGAAGCATTTAATTAAATCAACCATCTACAGTACCTTCTTTGGTTCCACTCAATGATTTCTTCTCAAGTTGAACGTGTAGAACAAACACCCAAGACTCGACAATATCAATGTACTAAATTCAAATGAATCCCTATAAACTTCAATGAACCACATCAAGAAGAATACTTACCTCGACCACGTGCTGTACCTTCTTTAGTTCAACCGGTATGATTTCTTCTCACAAGGTTAAATGGTTGGAACCAATATCTAGAAATTGACCATTTTGATGTACTAAATTCAAATAAGTTCCCTATGAAATTTAACGAACCACTTCAAGAAGAATACTTATCTCAACAACCTACAATACCTTCGTTAGTTCCGCTAAATGATTCCTTCACATGGTTGATAGACCGTTACAGATAAGTTTGGCGAGAGTAATGGGATTAATATGAACGCGATTAAAGTAGATCTCTTTCAAACTAGGAAACCAACTAAAATCGTTCTCATTAATAGTGCAACATTTTAAATAAAGAACGGTTAAAGTTCCTTCAAACGCCATAGATTTGTGATAAAATTATGTTGAGCCTTTGGCGTACATAAGGTTTTCTTAATTCGAGGAGTAGAAGGTTTTCTAAATTCTTAACTTTGTTTACAATATTCTAATTGGAAAACGATTTAAAATACCATAAATTATAGGAAACCGTTAAAAATATCTTATTTTCACTTATTTTGCTAAAAATATCCTTAGATTCATTTTTTGGTTCATTTATACACTTTCTGAGTCACACTCTATCTTAACAAGGTCCTTAATACCAAAAAAAATAAAAAAATATTTCTTTGCATTTTATGTGATTACGCGGAGGCAAATCCAATTCAATTAGTTGATGTGATATACAAAAATTTCTTAACAAGGTTTTTATTTAATTTAAAAGAACAAATATTTCTCTCTTGTATTTCAAATAAATTTACACACGTACTTTTTATTCTTTGCTCTATATTTAAATTTTTGTCAAATACACATAACTTTTATTTTTTTATTGTCTTATATAAAAATTTCTCAAACGCTCATTATTATTATTATTATTATTATTATTATTATTATTAATGTTTGTCTTCTTTCAAAAAAAATTCAATTAATTTTATTTATTCCTTGTATTAAATGATATAGTTACGTAAATATATATAGTTACTAGCTTATTTATGCGGTAGTGGTTTGTTTGTTGTTATTGTTTAGGAGTTAGGTATGTTATTTCTTGGTCTCTAGGCTACAAGATTAATGGAGTTGGTTAGATCAGAATAATTAGGAGTAATTTATGTGTTCTGTTATTATTAGTTTTTAAAAACCTATTTAAGAACTTCTAATTGAGAAACAAAGAGCACTTCCACTTGCATATCATTTCCCTTTGATTAATGTTACCATAGGGGAGATAAAATCCTTACTAATAGATAAGTTATTTTTCGATGAACCATTTCAAAAACATACTTACTTCAGTCACTTGTTATACCTTCTTTAGTTCCATCAAATGATTTCTTCGTAGGATTGAATGACTTGATAAAAAATTTAGAACTCGGCCATTTCAATTGCAAAATAATAGAAACTCAAATTGACACTTATTACGGTGTACATCATTTCAATATAATTAATCATTTATCGGATAATGAAAATCATTCCAATGTACAAGTGTCAAATGAATTTCCTATGAAGTTAAATGGAACACTTCAAGAATCATATTTAGCTCAACAATATACACTCTTTTGTTATTTGTTGTTGAGCACTCCTTTGTCATCACCTCAATAGTTGGATATCTGATCTTCTCCAAGTTGTTTTACAACTTCATGAATTTGGCATGAAGATCCATCCTCCTCTATTTCAACACCTTCACCAAGTTGTTGCACAACTTCATGAATTTGGCATGAAGATCCATATGCACAGCTTCCATAAATGTGGCATGAAGATCCATCCGTCCAATTTATGTTCTTCGCCTAATAATCTTATTAATAACTTTAAAAACTACTTCAAGAAATATACTTACCTCAACCCACTATAACAAAATAGGCATTAGTGGCAATAGATTTTTTTTATTTTTTTTTTTGCAAAAATATTTTCTGTTGTAAAATTATTTAGTGACAATTAAGTTAATGTTATTGTATTCAGTTGCTAAATGCAATAGTATTATAAATCTCTTTATTATATTATTGACACTTAATATAATAAAGTGGTACTTATATTATTACTATTAAATTGTAGTAACCACCTGCAATCCCTTATTTAATTTAATCGAATGATTTCTTTAGAGGGTTGAATGGTGGGAACCAACAAGTAGAACTCGATAATTTCAATGAAGTAAATTCGAACGAGTCCCGTATGAACATCAACAAACTACTTCAAGAAGCATTTAATTAAATCAATCATCTATAGTACCTTCTTTGGTTCCACTCAATGATTTCTTCGCAAGTTGAACGTGTAGAACCAACACCCAAGACTCGACAATATCAATGTACTAAATTCAAATGAATCCCTATAAACTTCAATGAACCACTTAAAGAAGAATACTTACCTCAACCACGTGCAGTACCTTCTTTAGTTCAACCGGTATGATTTCTTCTCACAAGGTTAAATGGTTGGAACCAATATCTAGAAATTGACCATTTTGATGTACTAAATTCAAATAAGTTCCCTATGAAATTTAACGAACCACTTTAAGAAGAATACTTATCTCAACAACCTACAATGCCTTCCTTAGTTCCGCTTAATGATTCTTTCACATGGTTGATAGACCGTTACAGATAAGTTTGGCGAGAGTAATGGGATTAATATGAACGCGATTAAAATAGATCTCTTTCAAACTAGGAAACCAACTAAAATCGTTCTCATTAATAGTGCAACATTTTAAATAAAGAACGGTTAAAGTTCCTTCAAACGCCATAGATATTTTATAAAATTATGTTGAGCCTTTGGCGTACATAAGGTTTTCTTAATTCGAGGAGTAGAAGGTTTTCTAAATTCTTAACTTTGTTTATCATATTCTAATTGGAAAACGATTTAAAATACCATAAATTATAGGAAACCGTTAAAAATATCTTATTTTCACTTATTTTGCTAAAAATATCCTTAGATTCATTTTTTGGTCCAGTTATACACTTTCTGAGTCACACTCTATCTTAACAAGGTCCTTAATACCAAAAAAACAAAAAAATTATATTTGTTTGCATTTTATGTGATTACGTGGAGGCAAATCCAATTCAATTAGTTGATGTGATATACAAAAATTTCTTAACAAGGTTTTTATTTAATTTAAAAGAACAAATATTTCTCTCTTGTATTTCAAATAAATTTACACACGTACTTTTTTTTCTTTGCTTTATATTTAAATTTTCGTCAAATACACATAACTTTTATAGTTTTATTGTCTTATATATAAAAAACTTCTCAAACGCTCATTATTATTATTATTATTATTATTATTATTATTATTATTATTATAAATGTTTTTCTTCTTTCAAAAAAAATTCAATTAATTTTATTTATTACTTGTATTAAACGATATAGTTACGTAAATATATATAGTACTAGCTTATTTATGCGGTAGTGTTTGTTTGTTGCTATTGTTTAGGAGTTAAGTATGTTATTTCTTGGTCTCTAGGCTACAAGATTAATGGAGTTGGTTAGATCAGAATAATTAGGAGTAATTTATGTGTTCTGTTATTAATAGGTTTTTAAAAAAAAAAACTCTATTTAAGAACTTTTAATTGAGAAATAAAGAGCACTTCCACTTGCATACATTTCCCTTTGATTAATGTTATCATAGGGGAGATGAAATCCTTTCTAATAGATAAGTTATTTTTTGACGAACCATTTCATGAAACATATCATTTTCAATCACTTGTAGTACCTTCTTTAGTTCCACCAAATGATTTTTCCCCAGGATTGAATGGCTTGATCCAAAATCTAGAACTCGGTCATTTCAATTGCAAAATGATAGAAAATAAAATTGACACTTATTACGGTGTACATCATTTCAATATGTTTAATCATTTATCGGATAATGAAAATCATTCCAATGTAGAGGTGTCAAATGAATTCCCCATGAAATTAAATGAATCACTTCAAGAATCATATTTATCTCAACGATACACTCTTCTGTTATTTGTTGTGAAGCACTCCTTAGATGCTATCACCTCAATAGTTGGATAGCTGATCTCTCCTCAATTTCAACAGCTTCACCAAGATGTTGTACAACTTTCATGAATTTGGCATGAAGATCCATCCTCCTCGATTTCAACATCTTCACCAAGTTGTTGCACAGCTTGCATAAATGTGTCATGAAGATCCATTTGCACAACTTCCATAAATGTGGCATGAAGATCTATCCGTCCAATTTATGTTCTTCGCCTAATAATCTTATTAATAACACTTACTTTGACTTTTTCCTTTGTTAATATCTTTTATGCCTTTTGTACCTCTCTTCCTCCAAACTTGATTAGGAGATTCAAAGATTCACCGAAAAACAAAGTTACAAAAACATAACTTACAAAATCAACCAAATTTATCTGAATTTCATCTGTATACACAACCAATATCACGTAACATATCCCAACAACCAACTGGAATCCATAAATCCAAACCACATGCCACAACAATAATCGGAATGTCTAGTATCAATCTCAAACTCTCGCTATGGTGATACAAACGATTGATAGAAGATTTTCTCACAATAAGATGCTAGCATGGATGTTGTATATGGAATTATTAGCCCCATAAGTTTAACAAGCTACTTCAAGAAATATACTTACCTCAACCCACTAAAGCAAAATAGGCATTAGTGGCAATTGATTATTTTTTTAGCAAAAATTTTTTTGTTGTAAAAATATTTAGTGACAATTAAGTTAATGTTATTGTATTCAGTATGCTAGATGCAATAATATTATAAATCTCTTTATTATATTATTGACACTTAATATAATAAAGTGGTACTTATATTATTAACTACTAAATTGTAGTAACCACTTGCAATCCCTTATTTAGTTGAATCGAATGATCTCTTTAGAAGGTTGAATGGTAGGAACCAACAAGAAGAACTCGATAATTTCAATGTATTAAATTCGAATGAGTCTCCTATGAACTTCAACAAACCACTTCAAGAAGCATTTACCAGCACCTTCTTTGGTTCCACTGAATGATTTCTTCGCAAGTTGAACGTGTAGAACCAACACCTAGGACTCGACAATATCAATGTACTAAATTCAAATGAGTTCCTATGAACTTGAACGAACCACTTCAAGAAGAATACTTACCTCAACCACCTGTAGTACCTTCTTTAGTTCAACCGCTATGATTTCTTCTCACAAGGTTAAATGGTTGGAACCAATATCTGGAACTTGACCATTTCGATGTACTAAATTTAAACAAGTATTCCCTATGAAACTTAACGAACCACTTCAAGAAGCATACTTACCTCAATAACCTACAATACCTTCTTAAGTTAAGTGATCTCTTCACATAAGTTTGGAGAGACTAATAAGATTAATATGAATGTGATTAAACATATCTCTTTCAAACTAGGAAACCAACTAAAATCGTTCTCATTAATAGTGTGACATTTTAAATAAAGAACAGTAAAAATTCCTTCAAATGTCATAGATTTGTGATAAAATTATGTTGAGCCTTTGGCATACATAAGGGTTTCTTAATTCGAGGAGTATAAGGTTTTCTAAATTCATAACTATGTTTACCTTGTTCTAATTGGAAAATGATTTAAAATACGATAAACTATAGGAAACCATTTTAAACATGTCTTATTTTCACTTATTTTGCTAAAAATATCCTTAGATTCATTTTTTGGTTCAGTTATACACTTTTTGAGTCACACTCTATCTTAACAAGGTCTTTATTACCGAAAAACAAAAATTTTATATTTCTTTACATTATATGTGATTAAGACGAGGTAAATCCAATTCAATTAGTTGATGTGATATACAAAAATTTCTTAACAAGGTTTTTGTTTAATTTAAATGAACAAATATTTCTTTCTCTTGTATTTCAAATTAATTCACACGGTACCTTTTTTTTCTTTGCTTTATATTTAAACTTTTGTCAAATACACATGACTTTTATAGTTTTATTGTCTTATATATAAAAAATTCTCAAACGCTCATTATTATTATTATTATTATTATTATTATTATTATTGTTATTATTATTATTAATATTAATATTTGCCTTCTTTCAAAAATAATTCAATTGATTTTATTTATTCCTTGTATTCAACGTTATAGTTACGTAAATATATACAGTTACTAGCTTATTTATGCGATAGTGGTTTGTTTGTTGCTATTGTTTAGGAGTTAAGTATGTCATTTCTTGGTCTCTAGGCTACAAGTTTAGTGGAGTTATTTATACCAGAATAAATAGGAGTAATTTATGTGTTCAGTTGTTAATAGTTTTTTTTAAAAAAAAAAAACTATTTAAGAACTTTTAATTGAAAAATAAAGAGCACTTCCACTTGCATATCATTTCCCTTTGATTAATGTTACCATGGGAGAGATGAAATCCTTTCTAATAGATAAGTTATTTTTTGACGAACCATTTCAAGAAACATACTGTTTTCAATCACTTGTAGTACATTCTTTAATTAGTTCATCAAATGATTTCTCTGCAGGATTGAATAGCTTGATCCAAAATCTAGAGCTCGGCCATTTCAATTGCAAAATGATAGAAAATCAAATTGACACTTATTACGGTGTACATCATTTCAATATGTTTAATTATTTATCGGATAATGGAAATCATTCCAATGTACAGGTGTCAAATGAATTCCCCATGAAATTAAATGAATCACTTCTAGAATCATATTTATCTCAACAATACACTCTTCTGTTATTTGTTGTGGAGCACTCCTTAGATGCTATCACCTCAATAGTTGGATAGCTGATCTCTCCTCAATTTCAACAGCTTCTCTAAGTTGTTGCACAACTTCCACGAATTTGGCATGAAGATCCATCCTCCTCGATTTCAACACCTTCACCAAGTTGTTGCACAACTTCCATGAATTTGGCATGAAGATCTATCGTCTTCGATTTCAACACCTTCACCAAGTTGTTGCACAACTTCCATGAAGTTGGCATGAAGATCTATCGTCCTCGATTTCAACAGCTTCACCAAGTTGTTGCACAACTTTCATGAATTTGGCATGAAGATCCATCCTCCTTGATTTCAACACCTTCACCAAGTTGTTGCACAACTTCTATGAATTTGGCATGAAGATCTATCCTCCTCGATTTCAACAACTTCACCAAGTTGTTGCACAACTTCCATAAATTTGGCATGAAGATCATCCTCCTCGATTTCACTACCTTCACCAAGTTGTTGCAAAACTTCCACAAATGTGGCATGAAGATCCATCCATCCAATTTATGTTCTTCTTCTAGCTAGTAATCTTATAAATAACATTACTTTAACTATTTTATTAATCTCTTTCATGTTTTTTGTACCTCTCTTCCTTACAACTTGATTAGGAGGTTCAAATGTTCTACTCTTCTCCAAGCAAAAGTGAAGCACTACATCATGAATGTGACAATATTTGACAACAGGATGAAATTTAAAGAAGTTTCTAGAAGATTTAGCACATGAATTTCTCCTTTGGACGCCATAGATTTGTTACAAAATTATCTTGAAGGCTTTGGCGTGCATCTCAATATAAGGATAATCAACTAAGTAGAAGGAGGTTTTCTACACTCTAATTTAGGGTTGTTCGAAACCAAACAGATCTTTTTTATTATCGGATTATCAGTTCTTAACGGTTTGAGTTTTTTTTCTTAACGGGTTAACTTACAACCCGATAGTAAATTAATAAATTATATTTATACTATTTTGGTATATAAATTCCTTGACTTAAGATTTAGTTTCATATTTTTATTTTTGACTATCTCAAACTTTCGGTTTTTCTACAATGTATTAGTGTTGTTTTTTAGCAAGATACAATTTATCAACTCATGTATATGGTTATTTTGTTTGTCACAATGTTTCTAACTGATTTTCAACTATTTATTTTTTGTGTCAAATTTTTAACGGTTAAACCGATAACGATCAATCACCAATAAACCTATAACCTAATATCTGAATGGTTATTAACGGTTTAGGATGGTTACAAACCGATAACCGATTAGTTGAACCGATAAATTTTAAAATCAAACGAATCGATACAAAATCCTACTTTAATTACCTTATTCTCATAGAAAAACAATTTAAAATACCCGTGATCTATGACAAAAGATTAAAAAATATCTTGTTTTAACTTATTTTGCTAAAAATATATCTATATTCATCTTTTTGGTCAACTTAACCTTCTTAAACTATGAAAGAAATTTCACAGCCACACTCTACTTACGTCGAGGCACAAACTAATTCAATTAGTTGTTGTGATATACAAGTTAATTCAATTAATTATTGTAATATATATATATATATTTGTTTTTCTTTAAAAAAATTATTTTCTTTGTCTTGTAATTAAAATATATTAATACACGTTTTTTTTTCTTATCTTACATTTAAAATTTACTCAAATATAAATAAATTTTTGAAGTTCCTTTGACTTATATCAAAAAAATTCTCAAACACACATAATAATTAATTTATTATTATTATTATTATTATTATTATTATTATTATTATTATTATTATTATTTGCCTTTTGTCCATACATTTTTTCAATTGATATTATTTATTCCTTATATTAAACATTATAGTTACGTAAATATATACTACTAATAGATTATTGTGCGTTAGTGGTTTGTTTGTTGTTAGTGTTTAGGAGTTAAATACGTTATTTTTTGGTCTTTAGGCTACAAGATTAGTGGAGTTGTTTAGATCAGAAAAATTAGGAGTAATTGATGTTTTCTGTTATTAATATAACTTTTATCTATTTAAGAACTTGTAATTGAGAAATAAAAAAGCACTTTCACTTGCAGATTATTTCGCTTTGATTAATTGCACCATAGAGGAGATGAAATCCTCTCTAATAGGTAAGTTATTTTTCAACGTACCATTTCAAAAAACAAACTTACATTTATCACTTGCAGTATCGTCTTTAGTTCCACCAAATGATTTCTTCGCAAGATTGAATAGTTTCATTTCAATATGTTCAATCATTTCTCGAAGAATGGAAATCATTCCAATGCACAGAATTCAAATGAATTCCCTATGAACTTCAATGAACCACTTCAAGAATCATATTTACCTCAACAATAGACTCTTCGGTTATTTGTTGTTGAGGACTACTCGATGTTATCACCTGAGTAGTTGGATCGCCAATCTCGTCAATTTCAACACCTTCACCAAGTTCAGCTTGCATAAATGTGGCATGACGAGACGTCCTCCTCGGTTTCAACACCGTCACCAAGTTGTTGCACGACTTTCATAATTTTTGCATGAAGATTCATCCTTCTCCATTTCAACACCTTCACCAAATTGTTGCACAACTTGCATAGCTGAGGCATGAAAATCTATCCTCCTCGATTTCAACACCTTCACCAAGTTGTTATACAACTTCAATGGTGGGATTCAAGATCAAGAACTTCAACTTCAAGAAGTATACTTACCTCAACCCATTAAAGAAAAACATGCATTTAATGGCAATAGATTTTTCTTTTAGTAAAAATATTTATGTTGTAGAATTATTTAGTGACAATTGAGTTAATATTATTGTATTGTCAAAAGCCTCTAATGATATTTATATCAAGTATTAATTATAAATATCTTATTATATTATTGGCACTAAATATAATAAAGCAGCGATTTTACGGGTGTGTTTGGTATGGAGGAAAATGTTTTCCATGGAAAATATTTTCCTAGAAAATGTTTTCCTGAAAAACAAGTAAATTTTGGACTTATTTTCTCATGTTTGGTTGGTAAGTAGAAAATATTTTCTGGAAATGATTTTTAGTGTTTGATTTATGAATGAAAAATGTTTTTGAGAGACATCTTTTGTTTTTACTAGAGTAAAAAATAAATTATGAAATTGAAAATATTTTTTAAAAATAAATTATTATTTTTTTTTGGATGGTGGGGGGGTAGTGGGGGGAGGAGGTAGGAGTGAAAAAATAAAAATTTGAAGTTGATAGTTTTTCTTAAAAACAAAATTAATTTATTTGGGGGTTGGGGTGGGCGGGGTAGGAGTTTAAAAATAAAAATTTGAAATTGAAAATATTTTTAAAAAGCAAATTTATTTTTTGGGGGAGGGAGCCGGTAGGGTCAGGGATTGGGTGAAAAAATAAAATTTTGAAATTGATTTTTTTTTAAAAAAATTGAAATTGGAGGAGAGTTTTGGAAAATATTTTCCTTAATTTTTGAAAGGAAGTCATTTTCCTTAATTTTGAGGAAAATTAGTTGATTTGGGAAACATTTTCCAAAACTTTTGTCCCAACCAAACATGGGAAAATTGGAAAACATTTTTCCAGAAAATGTTTTCCTTCATACCAAACACACTCTACATATTATTAACGTTAAATAATTATAGATGGTCGGAACCAACAATCAAAACTCGACAATTTCGATGTACTAAATTTGAACGAGCCCCCTATGAACTTCAACAAACCACTTCAAGAAGCATATACTTACCTCAACCATCTGCATTACCTTCTTTGGTTCCACCAAATGATTTCTTTGCAGAGTTGAACGGATAGAACCAAAACCCATAACTCGAAAATTTCAATCTACTAAATTCAAATGAGTTCCCTATATGAACTTCAACGAATCACTTCAAGAAAGAATACTTACCTCAACTACTTGTAGTGCCTTATGATTTCTTCGCTGGATTAAATGTCTGGAATCAAGATCTAGAACTCGATCATTCCAATGTACTATATTCAAATGAGTTCCCTATGAAATTTAACGAACCACTTCAAGAAGCATACTTATCTCAACAACTACAATACCTTCTTTAGTCCCACCAAATGTTCTCTTCATATGGTTGAATGGTTTGATCCAACAGCCATAACTCAACAATCACAATGGTGAAATGATGACAAAACAATCAAATTGCTACTTATTACAACTCAATTCAAAATGGCAAGAGGCTTAACAATCAACATATAATTGAAATTCTTTGAGAATACACACAAACACATAAAATTCACTAACATTACTATTAAGCTTGGCATTAACGATTTGAAATTAGCTTCACAGAAAAATTGCACAATACACATTTAGAATCCAACTTAATATTCACCTTTCATACAACATATTAAATTTTTCAAATTCTTAACACGTTGATTCATCAACTAGAAAATAAGTAAGAAAACCATGTCTAGATTATATCTTATATATAAATGTTTTACAAAAATATTTTTTACTTACCTATCAAACACAAAGAAAATAAGTAAAAACCCTACTTATTTTCCTAGAATATATTGAAAACATTTTCCACAAAAACATCTTCCAGCTAAACAAACCCTAAAAAGAAAACCTTTATACCTTATGTTTTTTGACAACTAATTCACTACAACAAAAATGACTTTTAGCGGCATTAAATATTGACATTAATAAAGAGTGTTAAAACATTTACTGGCATTAGTTAAGTGTCATTAGAACCAATATCGCTAAAGGCTTTAGGGACATATACAAAGAATGACAATTAAGAATTAATTGCCGCTAATTGTCATTTTTGTTGTAGGATAAGTGAGAGTCGCTACAAAAAGTTGTCAATAATAAATATATTTTGTTTTTAAGCGTACTATTGAATTAAAGATGTAAACATGAAAATAAAATTGAAATATTAGTCTAAAAATAAATATTTGTATCTTAAGATTGATATTAAAATTAATTTTTAAAAAAAATAATATCGCTAGAAGGAGGGCTTGAACCTCCGACCTTGTGGTTAACAGCCACACGCTCTAACCAACTGAGCTATTCCAGCTTGATGTTAAAATATTGTACTAAATATTTACTATAATCATTTTAAGCTTCTAAAATTTCGACAAAAAAAACTCTTTTTTTTTTCTTCGCACCAGATGTTTGCACCAACTCAATAAATACGTATCATGTGTCTTCAAACATTATGTTATGAGTAAAACATAATTAAGTAAAAAATATATATATTTTGATTTATTATTTAACCATTATAATTAAGTATACCTAGTTTGGTACGAACATTTTGATCGATTGCTAGTAAATTTTTGCCTTCTATTTCTTTTGTACTCCTTTTTGTCTTGTTTTTATATGGCACTAATTACTAATTCAAGATATAATTTAACATTTATGATCTATAGTACTTGTATTTATATAGTTGTATAAAATTAAATATTTTCTTGTACAAATCAATTATAGAAGATGTGAGTTTTATCTTCTATTTTTTTAATACAACTTTTAGGTATACAGTCCCCCGTTTATATTTATATGTCACTATTGTAGATTTCAAGCTTTTCAAAAAATAAGATAAGTTTATTATTGTGTCCTTATTTAAAATTCTCTAAAAGTCAAGTTTTCAATAAATGAAAATAAATTAATTATTTAGTTTTTTCGATATTGATAAAATTTATACTTTCAAAGCTAAAAACTCTTAAGAGTCAACGGTAAAACAGGAAGAAATTGTAATTTACGCATTGATTTTATGAGATGATAAATATTACAGGCCAATTATTTATGATAAGGATGACATATAAAAAGAAACGAACTGAGTACTAAGAAACATCTATTTTTAATAGGAACGGAAGGAGGAATAAACTTTATTTTGGTAGTTGAATTGATTGGGAATTAGGGATCACATAATAGAATAGGTGACTTCTAGTTCGAAAAGAAATTAATGATCAAGTAATTAAACACCTAATACCCCACAAAGCAAAGAAAAGACAAAAAGAAAATAATTAAAAGGGACAATGTTAGACAATTAATTGACTTGTCCATTTAAATGAACTTATAATTCAACACTAATTAATGACTAACCATACAACTGTCATGTCCAAACAAGAAATATTTACACACTTGTATATAATTCCAAATTTTGGACCCCATGAATATAAATGCAATAAGGAGATGGAAAGAAAAAGATGAGACATGAAATATCAAAAGAAAAAAAAAAAAAAAGATCAAAGAGTTGTAATTTTTATTTAATTGTTTGAAAGATATGAATGAAGATGATGTAAACATGCTTTTGAAGTTCGAAACTTGAAAATTTGAGTTTTGAAGTTGGGGTTATTGAAATTTATTTTATTTACAAAAAGCTTTAAAGTTTTGTGAGTAAAAGTGAAATTTATATGAAAAACTAGTCAGACAATTTTTTGAGAATTTAAAAATACAAATTTTGATCAAGTTCAACAGTTAAATAGATATTTAAAAATTAATTTTAAAATTTAATCTAATATCTATGATCAAACGTTAACTTTAAACCTAACAAAATCTTAAACACAATAATATATGAAAATTGTTTAAAACTCAAAAGAAGACTAATGACTTTTAAAAAAAATCTCTCTCTTCTCCCCTTTTGTTTTTTTCATGGAAATAAAGTTTTGGTTGTTGAAAATTGGGCACTTTTATCCTTTTATAAATATCTACACAATTACACAAAAAGTACACACTTAACAAATATCTAAGGAATATTGGGCACTCAATTATCTAGTATATATTTAAAATTTCTTATTAGAAAACTTGTCAAGAAGTTAAGAAGTTAATTAGTTCTCTAAACCTTTTCAATAAGTCTTGAAAATTAAACATATATACCTAAAAAAGTGTTCACTAATATAATCAATAAAATATACTTCTGTTTCTATTTATATGTCTATCATTTTAGACATCATGTCCTTATAGAAATTATGTAGTTTACCGTTGTATCTGTATTTAATATTTTCTTGAAGTCAATTTTTTAATAAATGAACATACATTAGTTTATTTGATTAATTAAATTAGACAATGATAATGAATTAATTATTTAGTTTTTCTATGTTGATCAAATTCATACTTTCAACGCTAATATATAACTCTCAAGAATAAAATAGAAAAAATATTATTATTTATGTATATCTATTTTTAGTAAAAACGACATATAACGTAGGAAGTAAAATGAAATAAATCCACTTCTGAATTATTGATGTAGTTATAAAAAAAGATTAATTTTTCACGAAACGAATAAATTAGATTCAAAATGAAAATAGTTATAATCTTCTCCATTCCATCTAATCTGACAAAAAAACTCACCATAATTTGATGAAAAATCTAAAAATAAACGCATAAAATAACTATTCAACATACATGTCAGAGCGATTAAAAACAAGGCATCACATGTCTAATAAGTATACACTATAGTTGTAATGTCAAATGTCATAATTTATTAAATTTGTGTAACCAACCATGTGATCGATATGACTGATGAACCAGCACTTATGCCTGCTCACCAAGAAAAATGGTACTAATTAATTAATACTTACTACACCAATTAATACTAATTAATGTTTTGAATAAGATAATTAAATTGATTGGACTATGAAGAAGACATTTTTCCATAACACAAAAAAAAATGTAGTTGTTTTTTGGTCCCATCACCTTCAAGTGATTAAGCATTTAGAAAATTGGAAAAAATCTAACTTGTTGCTAATTGAACGTTTATCTTATTAGCGGAGATTTGATATTTTTTAATTTTAAAAAAGGCTAGAGATTTCAGGTTGGACAGACTTACACGTAACTGATAAGTTTGATTCATGAAAAATATCGGACAAAATTGAAGTTTATACCTAACTAAACGATTATAAATCAAAATGAAAATATATACCAGTTAATCATGGCTAAGTATTAATATGAATAAGTTTTTTACCCTAGGTATCACACTGCCACTTAACCACGTGGCAAATAATTTGTATTATGTCACGATGTGTGCTTATTTTCGATAAAGAAATATCAATCAACACACCTTAGACAAGGATGATTCCGCTAGTATTTGAGCATACATAATAAGTACCACACAAAATATCATTTCAGAAATATATTTTTTTTTAATTCTATTTTGAGTGTATAATATTCCATATTCTAACCTAGCACTTTCATAGAAGCTTAATATTTTGACAATGAAATTAAAGCCTTCTAGAAAGAGATTGACTACATTATTTCATTTCAACTATATATCAATACATAAAAAAGAGATATTTCGTGATAATAAATTTTTTTTAAAAAAAATAAATTAATATTAATTCAATTAATATCACTATATTTAAAATTATTAAAGCCTAATTTAGCGATCAGAATTATATTATTACTTCCGCTAAATCTTTTATTTATTATAGTGTATCGATAAAAGTTTTTTCTCTAAATTAGTTTTTTTATTGATGGTTGTTATTTCTAATTATTTGATGAGGTTGTTCCTCCCATAACAAGCGGTCTCGAGTTCGAGTTCTTGGTATGAAAAACTCTTATTTGTGGGGTCATACACAACACAAATTCAGAAAAGTCGGACATCAAAGTAGGTATCAATCATTCGGAGAGAAACCACAAGAAAAGACCATATTATTTTGTATCAAATATCCAGAGTTGTTAAAGTCTTTAAAAATATTTATATAAAATATTGATTATAAATATTCATATTTATAATTTTTACTAAGTATAATACAATGACATTAATTATATTATTATTATTATTATTATTATCATTAAATTCTTTATTTATCGTAGTGTATTGATGAGGTTTTTCTCCTAATTAGGTTTTATCTATGGTTTGTCATTTCTAATTATTTGACTTCTAAAACCACAAAGAGCCATTTTTCATAAAAAGATAAAGTCATATATATCTAAAATCTCCAATTATATCACTAGAAGAAAAAGTTGAAAAGGAAAGACTGATTTTTATTTTTATTTTGTTTTTCCTATATATTATTATTATACTTTTTAATTCAACTCATCTGTCCTATCATTAATTTTTCTATCCAAAGTTAGTTCTTTTACATTTTTTTATTGGTCATTTTCTATATATCTCTTTTTGTGCTAAGATAAAGGGGACCATATTACTTTAAATACCATACCTATATAATGCCCCCTACTTTTTAATGATACATAATTACTTTTTTTTTTAGCTAATTCGAAAATAATAAACTTAGACAAAGTAAGACCTATATATAATAGCTAGTGATAATAAGATGTTTATTGTTGGTACTAGTGATGTAACTTAACTCCTAATGCACTAAAAGAAAAAACATATGTTCTTGATTTTGTACGAAACTAGAGGAGATTCATTTACCTCGTCTGATTATAAATTTTGAAAGTGGATTTTTGAAAAATAAAATAAAAGTATTGTTCGTTCATAAAATTCAATCAATTTTTAAATTTTTTATCTTCAAATATTTTTCAAGATATATTCAGATACTATTTTTAAATATAATTTCAATAATTTCAAACTTTCAAGATACGTTAACTTAGTTTGAAACTTGAAAATCAATCAAAGAGTAGACTCAAAATTATAGTTTACAGAGTTTAAATTTTGTGTCAAAGAATTTATAAAATCAAATTACTTAAAAATCAACCAGAATTATGATCACTAGGCTAGATCAAGTAAAGTTGCATGGTCTAATAATAGGAAGATACTCCATATTTTAGGCATTTATGTCTAATTGTATGATCAAAGGCCATACTGCTTGTTTGACATTGTTGTTGAGAGGCCAAAAAGATTTATTTTAAGAAAAATTAATTGAAAATTTAAATATGTATATTTTAATTTAATAAAGTAATAGACATTTAAAATAATTCTTTTTATCTATATTAAAAGTGGTCTTTTTTCATAATTTGACTCTCATAAGTATTTTTGTTAAAAAATTATTCAAACACAATTTACTTATCAAAATCATTTTTCAAATGAATTATTAATCAAACACAAATTACTTTTTTTAAAAAGTACTTTTCTGAAAAGCTATTTTTATATAGCAATTTTAAAAATAAATAGTTTTTAACAGCAATGTCAAATATGCTATCTAAGTTTAGCACAAATCTCAAACCATTTGGAAAAGGCAAAAGATTTAATTTTTAATAAGATATGGATTTTAGTCTTAGAAGTTCAAAAAGTGTTGGCAAACTTTTGGGAGATCAAAAAAATATATTATTTTTTTATAAAAAAGAAACAATATTCTATTAAGTTTATAAGCTAATCAAATTAATATTCATATTTTAACTCATTTAAGTATTCAACATATACCCAAACTCCCAAAGGACTTAGGAGCCAAGTGATTAGTCAAAATCACTAAAAAGTCATGATTAGTTGGTAATCCTCAATTCATGAGATTTAAGCTTATAGTTATTTTTAGTTTGACCAAATTTTAATTATTTTACCTTTGAATATGTTTTCTACTTTTTCAAAATGAAATTTCTTTCTCTTTGTTTTATATGTTCATCCTTCTTCTTATAAAAATATTTTGAACTTTATAATTTTTTTCGAAAAAGACATATTTCAGATATTTTATCAAACGAACAACTTATAAGTACTATTTATTATCAGTTTAAATAGGTTTACCCAAATGCATAGTTATTTATTTATGAAATTAATTTCAATATTTTAAAGTGTTTATCAACCCATACTATTTATCAACTATGCTTACCATCCACCCAACTCAAACAAGCTCCAAAGTGTTTGTTTAAAAATTTTTGGGATATTTAGCCTAAGCTTGTAAGCAAAAAATAAGTAATTTTTAATAATAACACAAGTTATGTTTAAGAAGCTGAAAAAAGTTGTTTCCAACTAAAAACAAGAACTAACATAAATAGTTTCAATTAAGATAAATTGATACTCTATTATTAACAAAAATGCTTGTTGAATAAATTTGTTGGACACAACTACTCCAAAAGTATATTTATTTTTAAAATATATATATATATATATAAATTTTCCTTAGAATAAATTATTTTAAGAAATCCTATAAAACATTTTATTAAGTGATGGTCCTTTCATCAAACAATCACAATACTACACCAGAAAAATGTTGAACTTTGATTCAAGAAACAGTCCATCTTGGTCCTACATGTACCCTTTGGTCACTATCTTAATACTCCAATTTAATATAATATAGAAAGATATATGAATGGACATTAATTTTTTTTTAACAAAAAAAAAAAGTCATTTAAAACTAATTATAGATATTTATGTGATTATAAATCATTTCTTTTAAGGGGTTGTATTGGTCGGTTTGGTTCGACTTTGAAGTTTATTGGTTCGAGTTATTGGTTATCGATTTGTAAATATTTCAAATCGTTATAGAACCATTAAGATATTAACTTATCAATTATTCATCATTGTTGACACCCAATTTTGACCCTCCCCGGTAGAAATTAATTCATGAGCTTCTTAAACTCTCAAACAATTTAAAATAATTAGTTTTATAAATTTACGAAAAATATAAAGTTTGCGTTATTTTAAATAATTTTTGTCGTTTCTTAAAGTTTTTAGATAATATCTATATTTTACATAATTATGTATATAATTACTATATTTTATGATTATCCAAAAATCATCTCAAAATATTTTAAATTTAGTAAGTAGTATTTTAAATTAGTTTGGTTTAAATCATAGTTATATATGTATATATATATATATATATATATATATATATATATATATATATATATATATATATATATATATATATATATTGAATCACTAAGTTTACAATTAAATTAATTTTTTTTTTTTTTTTTTTGTTAAGATTAAGAAACTCGCTAAATTAATTTATGAGAATTCATCATATTAATCAAATTACTCTAAACCATTCAAATAGACAAATTTTGGCCTTTTGCATTTTGTCCCACATTGCTTCCCACATCTTTTTTGGACCAAAAATTGGTCCTATATAAACCTCTCTTCATTGCACCAAGAGAGAAGAAGGGAAAAATATGGAGAGGAGACCAAAGAGTACCCAGAAATTTTCGGGAATTCTTGGTTCCACAGTTTAATATTTATAAAATATTTTTTGCGGCTGTTTGAGTTTGGAGAGGTGGTGGAATCGTCTCCGTCAAACTCGTAGTCTCGGTTCGCTGCCCAGAATCAGGTAATTTTTTTTATTTATTATTTATTTATTTATGTATTTATTTATTTATTTGTTTATTTATTTATTTATTTGTTTATTTATTTATTTTATTTTATTTTTATTTATTTATTTATTTATTTATTTATTTATTTATTTATTTACTTACTTACTTATTTACTTACTTATTTACTTACTTACTTATTTACTTACTTATTTACTTACTTACTTATTTACTTACTTATTTACTTATTTATTTATTTATTTATTAATTATTATTATTATTGTTATTTTTTTTTATTTATTTTTTTTATTCTTTTTTAGTTTGCTTATGTTTATTTAGAAATTTATTTGTTTATTAATTGTAGTTTAGGAGTTATGGTAATATTTTTAGTATAATCTGCATTCCCGTAGCCTATTTAATCTTTATTTTTATTTAGCTCAATTTCTGTGTAAACTTGTTGCTTTAAGATATTTTTTTTATATGCATATATGTATACATATATATAATTTGTCAACTACCCGATTTGCTAACTATTTGGATCTTGAGTTTAATTAGTATTAACATTTAGTTGTTATTACCGTCATGATTTTATGTGTGTATTAATTTGCCATAGCCAATTGGATTCATTTCATATCGTGTTTAAGATGTGCCTTATTTCATCACTCTATGGCTAATTCATTTCTATTTTATTGCATGTGAAACTCTACTCGAGTCCTCATGGACTTTAATCCATCTCGTTGCGCCTTCTCATCGAGCCATAAAGGCCCCAAAATATATTCCTCGAGTCGTCCAGCCCCCTCAAAGTTGAAGAACAGGTCGATATACAGGCTGTATACACTGATATACGACAAGTGTATACAAAAACAGGAATTTGGTTAAAACCCAAATTTCCAGCAAATCAGGCCCAAAAAGGGCCCAAATCCTCTTTCTCCCTTACTATTAAATTATTTGATTATGATTATGATTATTTATTGATTGTTTATTTATTAACTCTAACTTTGAAATTATTAAATAACTTAATTAAATCCCCAAGAGATGAACTATATTCTTTATGTTAGTATGTTAAAATAAATTTCATTTTTGTTAACACTTGATTTTGTTTATTTGAAATTTTTACTTGACCTTCAATTAACTTAAAATAGTCTTTATGCCTTAATTGACCAATTTTGTTTAAAATATTATTTTAAAAAACGCGTCAAATAAGTTTTAACAAATCTAGTCTTGTTAAAGTTCTAGTCACTTGTATTATATTCAAATGTTTCAATTAAGATTCCATTTTCTTAAAAAAATAAATAAATATTGTTCTTTTAATTATTTTCTCAAGTTAATCGAGTTTTGTAAATTAATAAGATTATTTCTATATTAAATAATTTTTTTTAAAAAAATAGTCAATAATAATTAACCTAAGTCGTAGGATAACCGCATGTTAGCGGACGCTTCGAATGCCTTAAAAACCTTCTTGAAGCGTAAATAAGAACCTCTTACCCATTTTCTCTAAATTTATTAAGACTTAATCTGTTAGAGTCTTTTTAAGTTAAGTTTTCTTAATTTCTTTAAAAAATTAAGTGGCGACTCTTTTCTAAGTATTTTTCTCAAATTGTTTTATACTTAGAAACATTTCAAAAGTGATTTTTTCTAAAGATAGTTAAAATTACGGCATAACAGAAATGGCGACTCTGCTGGGGATTTAATTGGTTCTAACCATAATAGACTTCGGTTAATTATTAATGTTTTTAACATATGGTTATCTGTTTGCTTATATTGCATGCCTAATGTCTTATTTTTATACTTATGTGACATAAACTGTTTATTTGTTATTGCTTTCATAAATTGTATATTTGTTACTGCTTTATAAACTGTCATTCCGTTCATATTTCTCCACTTATTGGAAATTCACACTATCACACGTACACGCGAGGTGTGCTTTGTGCACCCGCAAACTTCTTTCAAAATTCCCAATGTTAGGAGAGTTGGCATATGCGCGGGGTGTCCGGATCTTTTTCTGTGTAATCGCGTAGCCTTCTCACTCGAGTTGTCCACTCGGTAACCTTGTGTCTAGAAAGCCAAATCTTAGACAACATAAGATAGAGCTAAATCACCCCTCAATTTAAGTCATGCATGCATGTGCCTTAGGTGGATCGATCATGGGTATCGATTCGACATTTAAGAAGTCCACCCTTATGTCAACGGGTTTCACGACCCAACGACTGATGAGCATGTTTTGTGCAAAGTGACAATGATAGACGGACCCAAGCTCCGCTGGGGACATATAGAGGTTCTAACTATTATGTGTTTATTTTTTTTCAAATTGAGGATATTATTCTTTTGTTGTGTCATTCATTATATCTTATATATTTTGTTGATTATTTGCATATTGTACTCAGTATTCATTCATTAATTAAAGTATATTTTCATTGCATTTATGACATTTTTCAACATGTATGTATAGTATATTAAAGAACGATTTTGCAGAACCGCAGATCAGACTATTCTATACTAAACCATTTTTTGGAATAATCGGCAATTTATTGGTTCGTCATGCATCCAATGGTTGTCGTGAGTTCCAGCCTAAGTTGTCCGCTTGGGTTCCCAGTCATTCAAAGCCACTCTTAGTCATTTAGTGTAGAGCGAATCCAAAATCTTATATTAAGCATGACACAAGACTCGATATACATTTGTATAAGACTTGTATTCATTGTTTATATGCTATGTGATATATTTCAGTTTATCTTTAATTAAAACAGAATTTATGTGTTTAATTCATTATTGTGTGATATTTTGCATTATCCATTATTTACAGGAACTAACAATCTTCTATTTTGAGTTATTCTTCTTTAAGGCGAAAAATTAATTTATGTCCGAATTCAGAAATTATTATTTGTTCGAAGTCGAATGAGACAAGAGGATTAACGAAATTCGAGTATTTGTATTTCACAAGACATTAATATCAAGTCAAAATGATAAATCAGGGGAGTATTTAACTATGAGGTCACATCCATTTATTTTTATTATTATTTTGCATGATGGTCCTGCTCTCACATATTTCTCATATTTTTGTAGGAATACCGTCCCCGACATCAGTCGGGGATGGTCATAACAATGTCTGGATCTCTTGAAAATTGAGAGGAGACAGCTCCAAGAAAACATCCAAAAAGAGTATACGTAGAAATTATTATGGAATTTCGCGTAGTTCGTACAGATAGACCTAGAATTTTTTTTGAGTTGTCTAAATGTTTAAATTATTATAAGTCATATCTGCATGAACTACGCACACCTGATTCTCATCTTAATGAGATACGTAGGCAGCCCTTTTCGGGTTCGGTAATCATTCTTTCAAAAAAAAAAAAAATTACTTGTACATACTGTAAGAGTCAAGTCTTCAGCTCGGTCGGGACCTATGTAGTTAAGAGAAAGTAAATATATTCGATATGATAGAAAAGATTGACTTTGTGGTAAACTATAGATTCTCGTGGTACCTCTTATCTGTACTTTTGTGATGCTTGAAAATTCTCTTGCATGCAATCAAGATAAGAATAAAACTAACCTTATGTTTCATGTGCATTGTGTGGTGAGCTTTTGATCAAAGTTCAATTGTGTTACACTGTTGATCTAGAACTTGACCTGAGTGTTTTTCGAGGCGAAATCCTGAGTAATGTTTGGTTTAAGAAAGGATTATAGGCCTTTTTTGACTTGATTGCGCCTTTCAAAGCCTACCAAATTTCATTAATCCCTAGTTTTCCCACTTTGAGCCTAAAAACCTTTCTTTGGACAACCACATCTTAACCACTACCCTTTTAAGTGCTTACAAGCACTATCCTCTCTTGGCCCAACCTTCTTGAGTGCACCAAGAATGTGCAAATTATAAGAGACGATCCATGTTTGAAATTTCCGAAAGCAAAGATATCGAGTTTTCCCAAAATCAAGGAAGCAAAGACTTCTAGAGGAAAAGAGAGAAAAGAAGAAAGAAACAAAAAAAAAGAGGGAAAAATATACCCTTACAGGGTCAATGAAAGGTGGGAAGGAAAATACTTCCAAAAAAAAAAAAAAAAAAAAAAAAAAAAATAATATTATAATAAAGAAGTGAATAAAAGAAAAAATAAGGACCCAAACAAAGGAAGAAAAAAGAAGAAGAAAGGAAAAGAGTCAAAAATGAGAATTCAATGAAGTTGAAAGGGAAGAGAACAATGAAAAGGATCTAACGCCAAAGGCGTATTAATCATTAAATAGCACAAATGTGTGACGCTCAAGGAGGAATTAAGTCACTTTTATCCCAAATAAATATCCTACCCATCCCTAAGCCTACGTTACAAGCAATGACAAGTCCTACATGATCTCATTCCAAATGTTCTCACATTAGTGGAGATTTACATAAGGGTCAAGCATATGGTATCACAGTTGTGTGCATTGAACATTCTTGTGTGTGTGAGTGCACTTTGAAAAATGTCCTATAATCAAATGTTTCAAATATGTGTGAAATAGGACTAGCTTTTGTCGTGAGGGCACTTGAAACATGAGGATTGATACAATTCAAAACCTTTGTTTGAAGCAAGATGAACAGATCATGTTGTTCTTTAAGTATATTGGAGGTACCACTTGAAGTTGTAGGGATTACCTTAAATTCAATCTTAAAAAAAAAAAAAAAAAAAAAAAAAAAAAGAATTAGAGATTTACCTGCAATCTTAACTGTTGGTACCAATTGTAGTGAAGGTTTGACTATCTCATCATATTCTTTATTTGTCAAAAAAAAAAAAAAAGTGAGCAAACACTCATTCTTTAATATTTTAAAACCTTTTTAAGAATCTTTCAATTTTAAATAATAAAAATAAAAAATAAAAATTTTTGCCTTTGAGTTGTTCATTGTAAAAAGTGTCATCGGGTTTATCTTGTATGTGTGAGAGTCCTATTTTACTGCATGAATTGTTCATATTGTACATTTTCTACTGATGATCTTCTTTCAGATTCTTTGCAGTACTCATCATCTACAAGTTTGGAACTCCATTTGACCTGATTCCTGGATCAACAGGATATGTAGGCGCCACGACGGCTCGGTCATATACCCACTGTGATTATTATTTCTCCTTACAATGAAAACTGGGACAGAATTTTTGAAAATATCTCAAAAATTCTCGATAGAGGTGTTATCGCCAACAAGTCAAGATTGAAGATCATTTTGAGATTTGCCAAAATTCTAACTGGGACAGAATTTTGAGGAAGACCTCAAAATTCTGATAAGTACTGAGAGAAGCTTGATAGCGACTACAAAAATCATGCATTGAGAGTCAATATTCATGCATTGCAAAAAATCATGCATTGAGAGTCAATATTCATGCATTGCAGAAAATCATGCATCGCGAGTCAATATTCATGCATTGCAAAAAATCATGCATCGCGAATCAATATTCATGCATTGCAAAAATCATGCATTGAGAGTCAATATTCATGCATTGCAAAAAATCATGCATAGCGAATTAATATTCATGCATCGCGAGTTAATTCATGCATCGAGAGTTATTCTTCACGCATCGCGAGAAGATTTAATGCCTCGCAGAAATTTATGCATCGCAAGAAGATTTCATACCTTGCGGAATTCATGCATCGCGAGAAGATTTCATTCCTCGCAAAAATTTATGCATCGCGAGAAGATTCCATCCCTCGCAAAATTTATGCATTGCGGGAAAATATTCATGCCCCGCAGAAGATCATGCATCGAGAGTCAATATTCATGCATTGCAAAAAATCATGCATTGAGAGTCAATATTCATGCATTGCAGAAAATCATGCATCGCGAGTCAATATTCATGCATTGCAAAAAATCATGCATCGCGAATCAATATTCATGCATTGCAAAAATCATGCATTGAGAGTCAATATTCATGCATTGCAAAAAATCATGCATAGCGAATTAATATTCATGCATCGCGAGTTAATTCATGCATCGAGAGTTATTCTTCACGCATCGCGAGAAGATTTAATGCCTCGCAGAAATTTATGCATCGCAAGAAGATTTCATACCTTGCGGAATTCATGCATCGCGAGAAGATTTCATTCCTCGCAAAAATTTATGCATCGCGAGAAGATTCCATCCCTCGCAAAATTTATGCATTGCGGGAAAATATTCATGCCCCGCAGAAGATCATGCATCGAGAGTCAATATTCATGCATTGCAAAAAATCATGCATCGCAGAAGATCATGCATCGAGAGTCAATATTCATGCATTGCAAAAATCATGCATCGCGAATCAATATTCATGCATTGCAAAAAATCATGCAATGAGAGTCAATATTCATGCATTGCAAAAAATCATGCATTGAGAGTCAATATTCATGCATTGCAGAAAATCATGCATCGCGAGTCAATATTCATGCATTGTAAAAAATCATGCATCGTGAATCAATATTCATGTATTGCAAAAATCATGCATTGAGAGTCAATATTCATGCATTGCAAAAAATCATGCATCGCGAATTAATATTCATGCATTGCGAGTTAATATTCATACATTGCAGAAAGTCATGCATCGCGAGTTAATATTTATACATCGCGGGAAGATCCACATGCCCCGTAAGAAATCATGCACTGCCAAAAAGGGAATCGTGCATCTGAAAAGATATTCACTCATCGGCATCAACTGCATTATTTTATTAAACATCAAGAAGAACATCAAAGACGACATCAAGATAAATATCAGCACTGCATCTGTTTTTATTTATTTCAACATCAAATGAAGAACACATTGAAGATTGCATTACATACATAAGACATAAGCTCTATTTGCTTTACGTCAAACCGATTGAGTTGACGTCAAATATCAAGGAGGACAATTAAGTTTCGACATGGTAAAAGACACTGTCTCTCATTTTAAATATATTTTTTATGCTGACGAGTTTTATCTCAGTCTTTGTCGAGAGCATCCGAAAGGATGAATTCTCCAAAACTTACCACAGGTGCGGATGACATCAGAAAGGATGCAGCACAACGTGGAACTTTTTCTTAGCAGCAAACTGGGACATAGTCCAAAGAGGAGTGTCAAACTCTTAGGATGCGAGCAGAATGACGACTTCCACCACAATCAAACCACACCCCTATCAGAAGGCATGTGGGTTTTTCTTTAGGTTTTGTCAGTTTCGATCTCGCATCC
This sequence comes from Solanum lycopersicoides, assembly GCA_022817965.1. NCBI lineage: Eukaryota > Viridiplantae > Streptophyta > Magnoliopsida > Solanales > Solanaceae > Solanum > Solanum lycopersicoides. The sequence continues at coordinate 1,398,851 of CM040622.1, read as the reverse complement.
GGAAATTTTGATCTACCGGGAGCAAGTTTCCAATCCAAGTGACAATGCGCCGAGAGCTTTGGAAATTATGTCCATGTGAGTTCTTAATTATGGGTGTGAAGTGCACCACATTCATGACTAAGAGGTTACAAGCCTCCTTTTCATACTCGTTTAATTTTGTCACTTGTCCAGAACCAAAGGTTATCTAACATAATAGATCCCCTTTTCAATCGATTGAGTCGAACTACAAACATCCTGATTCCTATGGTTTAAGGATATGTAGGCGGGCTCGATGTTGAAACTCGGCTGTATTCTAACATTACCTCTTAAATCTTATTCCCAAGCATCCCGATTTCTTCATAATTCGGTATCGAGATGACTTTTGATTTCTTTCAAAATCGTGCGTTAAATCTAGCGTATCGAACTACAAGTGACCTGAATTCTCATATAGCCTGAGATATGTAGGAAACCCATTTTCAGGGCTCGGTCATAATTCCTAAAATCCGTACCAGATCCTTTTCTTAAAAGATGAATATGTGGTCGGTCAAAATTGGCTTAGTCAATTTCATTTTCCTCGAATTTCTTGCATCAATCCAAGTAAAATGAGGGACAGCTGTTGACACCAATTTTGACCCTCCCCGGTAGAAATTAATTCATGAGCTTCTTAAACTCTCAAACAATTTAAAATAATTAGTTTTATAAATTTACGAAAAATATAAAGTTTGCGTTATTTTAAATAATTTTTGTCGTTTCTTAAAGTTTTTAGATAATATCTATATTTTACATAATTATGTATATAATTACTATATTTTATGATTGTCCAAAAATCATCTCAAAATATTTTAAATTTAGTAAGTAGTATTTTAAATTAGTTTGGTTTAAATCATAGTTATATATGTATATATATA
>CM040622.1:1383095-1396964 GCA_022817965.1 Solanum lycopersicoides | reverse complement strand
AAAAGTTAAATAAAAAATACAGCCTCAAATAACCATATTTGATTTTTTTTCATTTAGTTATTCGTTTCTCTACTCATAAATAATAATCACGAAAATATATTTATACTAAAGTAGGACACTCTATCGAGAGCCAAATAAGCATATCAAATTAACTGACTTTCATTATGAATTTCATCAATAACTAAGAAATATAGTAGAACATGAATTGTATATCACTAATTTCTTCATGTAGGACACAAGATATTCCAATAGAAAAACAAAATCATAACTAAGTATATCAAAATATAAAAAAATATCTTATGAAATACTTAGGCTAGACAAGGAGGAACGGATAAAAACAAAAGGAAATTACTGCACATACAAAATGATGAGTAAGATTAATTTTTTGCATGATAATTATCTCTCATCTCTCCACTTATCATTTACATGAAGACCATACTAGGCATTTTATAGCAGTAGCTAAGATGAACATTAAGTAGATATATAAAATAAATTTGCATTAAATTAGTTCAATGACTTTAGTCCATATTAAATTTATTTTCTGAAATTACTCTTCAAATACTCTTGATTTTTACAGCAAAAGAAATATTGATTATTAATGTAAATTTGATTCATGTACCAATTTAAATGAGTTATTTATTAAATTATTCAATTCAAATCCTATAAAATCTTGCTTTTAAATTGCAATGGAAAAATGTTGATTAATGTAAACCTCATGGTTTTCTTGTGCAATCTTTCACACGAGAAATGACCTTTCATTATAGTAATTACTATTTGAGTCCCACATTTTTTTTAAATTTGATATATATAATAAAGAAGACAACTTCTTGAAGGATATGTAATTCAATATTTATTTTTTACTATATACTATTTAATTATATTGTATAACATTTTGTTATAATTGTTTTAATGCAAGGGTAAAATGAAAATTTAATTTTGAGTTTTTAACACCCTAGTATCATACTACTAATATTTTTACCCCTCCGTTTAACAATAAAAATAACAGATCTTGTGAAATCCCAAAAAATGGAGTGTCGAGATGATAGAGTGTAAGTTCAACATGTGTCAACGCTATTAAAAAACTTATTGTGGACAAATCTCTCTTTTAATCAAAAGCGACAGTAAAAATCCATCACTTAGATTTTACATATATAATAAGATACCAGTTTAAGAAAATAAAAACCGCTTTCATGGATTAAATATTCAAGGAGGACTAAATCATACAGATCCAATGAAACATCCATAAATTGTACAAAAATACAATAGGGATGATTAATTTCATAACTAAAATTGTCATACTAAAGTACAATACATTAAAAAAAAAACTAATAAATTTGGCTCCGTTTGTAAGTTACACACCAATACTGTACGGCACCAACATAGAACTACTCTTGCATAGTTGCGATTCCAATTCAGTTATGCCTGCATTGATGTTACAACCTTATTTATTAATTCATATTTATATATATAAAAATAACTAAACAAATGTTTGTTATGAGATAATTACCACTCAAACTCCAAGTTAATCTGATGAGCGCCTTCTCTTGTAATTGTAGAAAAGTTGGGTAAGACTATGGACAATAAGCATTGTTGTTCCCTTCCTTCCTCAGACCCTGCACAGATCAGGAGCTTACCGTGCCGAGCTTCCCTTTCTTGACCTGTATTTGTAGAAATGTTGGGTAAGTCTACTGATAACCCCTTCTGGTTTGACCCTTCCCCTAACCCCGCACATAGTGTGGGATTATCACATCGGGCTTCCCTTTCTTGTCTTGTAGTTGTAGAAATGGTGGGTACGTCTAGTAATAGCCATTTCTGGTCTGACCCTTCCCCTAACCCCGCACATAGTGTGGGATTATCACATCGGGCTTTCCTTTCTTGTCTTGCAATTGTAGAAATGTTGGGTAAATCTAGTAATAGCCCCTTCTGGCTCGACCCTTCCCCTAACCCTGCACATAGTGTGGGATTATCACACCGGGATTCCCTTTCTTTTATTGCAAATGCAGTTGATCCAAGGATTGTAAAGCTTTTCAAGGCTCTGTGCCAAGACATGTACTCACTACGTTTGTAACGTTTGGTACCGTCTTTGTTCCAACCTTCCAGCTCATTCATTAGGACCTATAAATTCATAACATAAGTGTACAGAAAGAGAAGTGAAGATGGGAAATTATATACTCTCATTATAATATTGCATAATACCCGTATAAAGTGATGTTTTCGGGCGTCTGAATTCACTGTCACCACCAAGGTCCGCGGATGGAAGTAACTAAAAAACTCAGCAAGAAATGATTCATATCTCGGTTTGAATGAATATTGTATTACCAAATTTATGCGCTTGATACAAAGTGGTTGAAGGCTGCTCTGAAATGTTACTTCTTCCTTCATAGACAACGAAAAATAATATTCAACATGATAGGAAATCGAATGGGAAAATAATTTGCTCTCAAATTGTTGGGAAATACTAAAGATGTAAGTAAATACCTTTGCTCCAGTTGTGCACGTTTCCAAGGACAACGTGATGTTTTCACCCAAATTTTCAGCAAAAGTTCTCAACTCAAGCAAGTTATTGGTTGCACGAGCATTCATCTCAATTTCTATTTGCCTTGATCCCATTATGGGACGCGGAGTTTGGAATTTAAAGCTATATATCACATTGAACTTATGTAAATTAGGAGTAGCTATGAATGCTTCGCGCAAGTCAATGATGTTATTCAATGTCAAACACTCCAATTGAGGACTCACAATCTTTATTTTATTCAACCCTCCACAAAATATAAGACACAAGGATTTTAGAAATGGGAATGTTGAGAAAATGTCATGAGGAAATGAATCGGGAACATTTATAGAATCTATATGGAGGAGTTGTAGTTTAGTAGACGCGAACAGATCAAGTTTGGTAAAGGTTGGACAACTCAAGTGAAACTCGAGTAGATTTTGAGCTTTTACTTCAAGTTTTTTAATTTTTTTACGACTTTTGACATGAAGCTTTTCTAGATAATTGAGATGGGGGACTGTGAATTCAACAAGGTTGTCACAATTAATCAAAGTTAACTCAACAAGGAGAGGACATTTGAGTGCTAAACTAGAGAAGGTGCGCGAAAAAATGCAAGCAGAATGAAAATACAACTCTTTCAACGAAGGCATTACATTAAATTCTCGAATAACATTCATGTTGCAATTTCCTTTTATATGGAGAATGGTTAAGAATTTGGAATCTAAAATTTTGGGAGACGCACAATACCTAAAATTAGGTGGTATGAACAAATAGAGCTCTTTAAAACTGATGTTGTCTGCGGCAAGTTTAATAAATGGATTGACATGGTACAGATCTGTGTCGGAGCATACACATGATTCATAAGGGTACATATGAGAGAAGCCGCAGTATCCACAAGTTATGTTTTCAGATTGTGTTTGCACTAAATTGAGATTGTCGTCTAACGATTCTACTATTTGATGCCATTTCTTGGAAACAAGAGAAACAATTGCTCTTTGTTTCAGAGTTACGCAAGACAAAATTATACGGATGACGTCCTCTGGTAACTCTGAGAATATTTGATCGGAATCAGAAAAAGTATTGGCTGCCATTACAAACAATACATAAATATATAATTAGTTAGTATAAGCATTTAGTATTATTTTGAATTGACATAACAGTTGTGTTTGTAAAGAACAACAGAAAAAAGTATAATCAGAAACTTTCTGCTAACCCAAGATTGTCTAATAAAGATTGAAAACTCAATTAAAGAAGAGAAAGCTAGAATGGAGAAAGAGTATTTTGGATTGAAAAAACTTTTTTTAGAAGAAGACTGTTTGATTTGAGTTGTTTACAAATGGTTAAGACCCCTATTTATAATTATGTAGAGATGATTCTAGAAACTGACAACCGAGACTCTTCTTATCTTTCTTTTCTTAAGTAAAAATATGTAAGATATTTTTTGTACAGATTCTAGAGAATTGTACTATACAAAAATTCTAGAAAATTCTACTCTACAAAATTTTACTTTAATTTTTCAAATATCAAATATTTCCCTTCTCTCACTCACACAAAGGAAATGCTTTTTTTTTTTAGTTCTCAACAATGGGAGCTCTTTCATTAGGTTATTCATGGATCCTTCAAGATTATAACGAATGTATGTTCAACATCGTGAACATCGTGATAGTGGCATTGGGACGGGGACAAATGGAATATGACACCGGGGCTTCGTAGGCTTGGGTGAGATTTTCAGCCAACCTCTCTACAATTACAAGACAAGGCGCTCATCAAATTAACTTGGAGTTTGAGTGGTAATTGTCTCATAACAAACATTTGTTTTTGTTATTTATACGTAGCTGAATTAACGAATAAGGTTGTAACTTTTATGGAGGTATAACTGAATCAGAATCGCAACTATGCAAGAGTAGTTCTATGTTATTGGAACACAGGATCGGGTGTGCAAGTTACAAACGGAGCCAAATTTAGGAGGGTTATGAAATTAATCAGCCCTATTGAAATTTTGTACAATTTTACAAACAACTTAGTCCTCCTTGAATAATTGAGACATGAAATTACTGATTCTTGCTTAAACTGGTATCTTACTATATTCATTAATGATGAACAAAATTTAATTGATGGATTTTTACTTCCTCTTTTGATCGAAAGAGCATATATATATTGATAGAACGTATATGTCCACTAATAGTCACTGAATCTGGTCCCTTGATATAATAAAAGTGCGAGTAAATAACTCAAAGTAAAACAAACACATACTAGAGGCTTACGTGGAAACCCCCTAAGCTTGTTCAATGGAGGAGAAAACCACAACCTGTCTCACAAGGTTTCAATTCAAATTCATTTCACGCAAGACAGAGCAAAGCCTTCAAATTACAAAACGCTAGTAAGCAAGGAATCAAACTCTTAATCCCCTCACCCTTAAGCTTGTTCAATGGAGGAGAAAACCACAACCTGTCTCACAAGGTTTCAATTCAAATTCATTTCACTCAAGACAGAGCAAAGCCTTCAAATTACAAATCTCTAGTAAGCTAGGAATCAAACTCTTAATCCCCTCACCCTTACTTGCCTACTGAACCAACTATCTCTAGTCGATTTAGACTTCAAGAACCCAACATAACTAACTCTAGTTAAATTTTGTCGTGTTCTATATGGAAATTAATCTACTTGCTTTATAACTTAGGAATAAATCTTACAAGATCAACCTCTTAAATATAAACTCTAGTAACAACTAAGAACAATAATAACTCTATCAGGTCCTCCAGATGTTCTTGAGCAATATTCCATTGAGAGAAGCTTTTGCTTTTGTGAAAAATATGTTTGCAAAAACTTGTTTGTGACAATGGAGAATAGACATATGGTAGGATAGACACAAACACACAAAGCAATTCCATTGGCTGAGGTTCTGTTGTGCTGTGGGAGACGTGCATCAACCACAACAGGTGTTACAGGTTTTTGGACAGCTATAGTATTTCATGTACGGACAATCTCAGTTTGTCAGGAATCAGGTCAAAGTTTGTTCAATAATTAAAAATTCAAGAATGACTAGATGACAACTTAAAATACTCACATATATGGTGTGAGTATATGGAGACAAAGTTTCATGAGCAACAATAACTTAGATGACAATTTAAAATAACATATATGGTGTGAATATATGGAGAGAAAATTTTGTGAACAAGAATAACTAGATGACAATTTAAAATAACTAGATGAAGCAGAATCTTTGTTACACATGTTTTGTAATCAAAGTATTCTGTCTTTTATAGCAATATATACATATAATTACACTACATCAAAAAAGATAATTTTTAGCAGTAATTAATTATTATCTTCGCCCATTTTATATGTCATCTTTTGAATTTCAAGAGTCATATTTTTTCATAGATCGTTTAAACCTTTCGAATTATTAATTATTGTGACTCATAGTACTTTTTAAGTAGTTTACAAATATATAAATTTCATTTAAATTTTTTTTGAAGATTCCATGCGCAAATTTTAATTTATTTGACTCTCAAAACATAAAATGTATTGTATAAATTGGAACAACGGGAGTAACAAAATTTAGTTCTAAAGCTTATAGCAACACTGAAACCAATAACAATTAACTAATACTAATAAAAGATTTACGACACCCTTTATTAATGTGTATATTTCTTATCGCTAAAAATTATTTTTGTTCTAATGAAAAATTAAGACTTATAATTTGAACTTATCAGAATCTCAATAATGTCATTAATTTTAAATATGCAAATGAACTTCTATTTTGTGAGGCAAATATGTAACCTAACTTTTCAAATGTTTATGGAAGTAGTACTTGATTATGGTGCATTAATTAAGAACATGCTAATATGGCAGAAACATCTAAAATTTCATGAGATATTTTTTTTTATAAGGTAAATGATTTTATTCATGTGGTATGCTTGCCTTTGTTATCTATTATCACATGTTGTTTATTATGATTACACTATTTTCTTGATGTTATTGTTCTTTGCTTGTATGATCTGCAATGTTTTTCTATTAGTTATCATGTTTTCTTCAAAGTTGATTTTTTGGGTAATTAATATAAATATACTATTTTAAAAAATATTATTTATCATTTATAGCAATAATATTTTTTTCACTTGATCATTTTTAATACATTTATAATATAGTTTTAATACACATTACAAAGAACAATTTATTATTCACATATAATACATTTTTTATTAATGATTAATATATTTATCACACATTTTAATACAAACATAATATATTTTTAAAAATAGTTATAGATTGCATACATAATTCACTTTTAATATATATTGCAGATTTAACATAGTGTTGTTATAAATGGTACTCTCTCTGTCCCTTTTTACTTGTCCAATTTTGAATTGGCACACCTATTAAGAAAATAATTAATGACGCAGTGAGTTTACCATTTTACTCTTATTAATTATGGAGTAGATGAAAAGTTCTACATTTTTCAAAGTAATTAGTCATTTAATTGAGGGCATAATAGGTAAAAAAAAGTTGTCCTTTCTTGATTTGTCAAAATGGACAAGTAATTAGGGACAACTATAAAAGGAAAAATGGACAAGTAAAAAGGGACGGAGGGAGTAATAAATAATAAGTATCGCTAAAATTAGTAATTATTTATTAAAATATATCATTCTGAGTAGTTTTTCCTTTTCTTTACTCCTTTCTTTTGCTTCACTTGAACCGAGAGTATTTCAGAAGTAGGTTCTCTATTTTCACGAGGTAGGGATAAGGTCGCCATATACTCTATCCTCTCCAGACCCTACTTTGTGAATTTTACTAGATATGTTATTGTTGTTGTTGATAGTAGGTGCAAAAATATTAGCAGTATAGAAGCAAGAAGATATGTATATTTCCCAATCCCGACTAATATTAATGAATAAAAAATTTAGTTATTATTTTTTTAATAGACATAACGGTTACAACCTCTCAATTGTACCGTCACACGTCCTGTTTATGCTCATACACTAATAGCTACCATGTCGATCCATTTATTGAACAATTTAATGTAATTAATGTCTTTATTGAAAGAGTTGTATTTTCATTCCGTTTGCATTTTTTTCACAGTCACCCATCTAAATTATCTCGAAAAGATTCAAGTCAATACTAGCAAAAGAATTACAAATATTGAAGTAAAAGCTCAAAATCTTCTAGAGATTTCACTTGTGTTTTAAAAGAATTATCTCAACATAAAAATGTTTTAATTTAGGATTGTAAAAAAAGCAAAGTTAAAACATTATTATGTCTGGACTTTATTAGTTTATCCATACATAGTACTTCAATTTATATTAATTCATTTCATTTCACTCACAAAAGTGAGATATGATATCTCATTTCATTATCTTTAATTTGAAGTCTGTACACGAACTTCATATTGGCTATTTGTGCTGCACAAGTTTTAAAACATTAGCTACCTTATGACAGCATCCCACATAGGCGAAATTTTTATCGTAAATTCAAATTAATCGAAGCTCTGAAATAAGTTTTATCTAGCTCTTATGTTATTCACGCTTGTTAATTAGTAGAAGTTGTTAGGATTGACCGGTAAGATAAGACCTAGCCCTTTTGCTTGTATTTTTCCGTAAAGTTTTTATTTTATTTTAAGAAAAGACCCCTAGACACTCTTTCGTGGTATAATTTTAATGATGACTTGGGCAGTTTGTTTAAGATGAAAAAGGAAAAGAACCAAAAAAAATAAAAATTGTTAGACTACCTATTTTTCTCCACTTTTGAACCTTAAATTAAACTAAAATGAAACGTTTATTGTTAATTATGAATGTAATAATAACCTCTTAGAAATTTATATTGAGTGCTTTCATAGGGGCAAGATCAACTAGCTTTCCATAATTAAAAAGGTGAAGGTAGAATAATAGTTAGTAGCTTATAAATATACTGAGTTTATTAGAAGAATAAAAGTGGTGCACAAAGCATCTCGTGTTCAAGTATAAAATCTAGGGAAGAATCATATTTTAAGAAGTGTGATGTGAATAACTTACTCTAATACAAACATTTGTGATCGATGGACTACTTTTATGACTCAGATGCAATTTTATCGTTACTCCAAAACTCCGAAAATATGAGTTTAGGTCAAACGAAATTATCATTACACTCAAACAAAAGTAAAAGGAAAAAAAAGTGATAAAATTAAAATACTAGTGGTGAAAAGGAAAAGGTAAAAAATCATAGTGATATCAACATGGAAATTAAACATTCCCCTCCCTATAACCCTAGTGAAAGCTTTTTAAAGCCAATATTCTTGCATTTAAGCACATATATAAATTGAAATTCTTGTTTTTAAACAAAAAAGGCAGCCATTAATTTGAATTTTAAACATAAATAATATCAATAGAGGAAATGAGATCCCTTGTTTATCCTACTATTTGCATCATTCATAGAGTAGTTGTTGCATTTGAGCTTGATTCTAAACTTCATCAGTTCATCTGTGACATGAGCTTGTTCATATTATCGTTCTGACAGTCAACACAAAAATAGTCATCACGATGTATTCTCATAATACAACTCCAATTCGATTTGGACTATTATAGATGTTGTTGTATTTGCAGCTTAATTAATTCTATCATACAAAAGTGAATTGGTTGTTGAAACTACTCAATCATATATGATATATTTATTCTCATAAGATCCAAAAACAAAAAATAATAAAAATTAGCAAATCATTTTATTTTTCTTTGCCTTTTCCTCCAATATGCTTACAAAATGTATAAAGAGATCTAAAAGAAATTGGAAAATGGATATATTTAAACCATGCATGATCAAGCTCTTTAATTTCCAAAAATAATCTAAATTAAACACTACAAATATTAATGAATTTTATCTTTAATTTGCTTTCACTAATACAACATAATATTACAAACTTAATTCCAATTGAAGACCCAAAGGTTTACATGAACTTTTTTGTTTAGTAGATGAAGAATTATCCAAAATAGTTGATGGAGGCTTCATATAATTATTTCCACCATGTGTAAGAGTAAATGTACAATTATTTGAATCTTGATGAAATGGCCATTTTGCTCCTTCTCCTTCTGATGAGACTTGATAATCATAATTAGGGTTAAAACTAATTTGGGATTCTTCATAAACATTAAATTGAGGATCATAAAATTGATAATTAATAATATTATTGTTATTGTTGTTGTAATTTTGATTATGAAATGGTTGAAGATAGCAACTTAAACTTGCTTTTCTTGCTTGAAGTTGTAATCTTTTTTTTCTCATTCTTTCCTTTTTATGAGCATTTTGATGACCTCCCAAAGCTTGAGAATTTGCAAATTGTTTTAAACAATATTGACACTCAAATTTCTTCATTATTTCTTCATGATTTGATAATATTTTTTCTTGAATATTTCCTGATGAAACTGTGGAAGCTGATGATGAATTTACACTTTCTTGATCTTCTTTTGATGAATTATTTTGGACATTTTTTGGAGATTTTTTTGGATCATCAATAAGCTCAAAACCAAATATTTTGAGCTTCTTGTTGTTGTTATTGTTGTTGTTTTCTATACATGATTTAGAAGAGGATTCATGATAATTTTCTCCATTAATATTGGATGATGGAGATTGAAAAGTACTAGAAACAACATCTTTAGCCATGTTAATTTTTCTTGAGAAAATGAATGGATTTTTGAAAGAGAGAATAATAAAAGAATAGTAGAAGGATTATGTTTTTGTATGTGACTTATGATGGACTAATTTGTGTTTTCCATACTCTTCCTTATATAGTAGATTTCAATGGATTTTTGTTTGGTATATCGACACTGTAAAGAATTTTTATACGATATCAATCAGTATAAATTTAATTTATTATAAAAATTTAAGTAGTATCATTGATTTTCGATGGACGTCTAATTATATTATAAGTGATTTGAATAAGAAAATTATTAATTTTTTTATGAATATCTCATCTATCGGAGATGAATTACTGATAACTATATTATAAGTGATCTGATTATATGGATATTTTTTTATTATGTATAAAATTTAAATACTTTTGACTATATGCAATGCAACTACTTTACTTTTTATATATATTTAAAAAAAATTGCATAGGGCATAAATGTAGCAATAGTCAATATTAAATAAAGAGAGAGGGGAAAAAGAATAGTCATATTAGGAAGATGTCTCTCATGCAATATAAACAAATCTTTTAAAATATTAATGCATTAGATACACCATAAACTTTTCCAACCAAAGAGGATTCAGTGTGTATGATTAAGGACTAAAATAATCATTTATTCTTACTTTTTTTTTAAAAAAAAAAAAAATTGGAATTAATAAACATGCAATTATAGTGTACCACTTGATTACTTAAAAAATATATATAAAAAATATTCCATGCTTGAAGAGAGGAGAATGTTTTAAATATTTATTGTAAATACAAAACAACAAAAGTCAAAGAAAGATAGAGGATGTAATCACCTGGAAGGACTCAACAAATCTATCACTGTACTTAAAAGGTTTATTTATTACTTGTTTTATTGACCAATTTGGTTAGTGGATTCATGTATTGTCCTCTACCAAAACTTATAAATACTAGAAATTTCAATTAATCGATGATTTATTCTTAAATAAAAGTCTTATATTCAAGCTTTAATTAATGAGTCATGTTTCTCGTTATTCATTCTTAAACAAAAGTCTTAGATTCAAGCTTTAAATACTGAAGTCGTGTTAATCGTCATTCATTCATAAATAGAAGTCTCAGATTCAAGCTTAAATACTGAGTTTGTTAGAGTCTTTATTTTACCTCCACCCCCTAATATGAAATTTCTCGATGCAAATCTAAATTTAGTTTGCCCTAAATTGATTAGTGAATTCATGTGTTGTACTCTATCATATCTTATAAGAAAATACTAGAAAACTGAAATTCACATTTTTTGTCATAAATTTTAAATTTGAATTCTGAATATTTTATAATATCTTTGCTGAAAAGCGTTTTACCCTTCCAATTGGGATTTCTTAGATTAAGCCGGATTCTAATATAAATATCAGATACTGTATAAAATATTTATATAAAAAAAAAATATTGATTTAAATAAACATATATGGGTGACTAGTCCCATCTACTACAGAACACTAAAATTATGTTCATGCACTACTAAACTGTAGAGTTGTGATTATTCAGCACTTAAATGAAGGTTCTTTGCAATTATCCAAACTCCTATTCACTAAAAAAATGTATTAATAAATAGTTTAATCTTGACCTTGTCAAAAGGGATGTAATTAAAATAATAATTATGGGAGAGTAGTTGCTAAACACAGGAATATTAAGGAAGTGGTTGATGAGGTAAGCATATATACTAATTAAGGTCTTCTATGAGATCTGAGCATATCTTCTTAGAGCAAACAAACCTTATTAATTTATTTGTTTAAGGTGAATCAAGTCATCATCTAATATCATTCAAAAAAAAAAATATAAAAAAATATACTTATCTCATTAAAGGAAAGTCTCATAGTATGATAAAGTTATCTTCGTGCGATTTATAGATTACAGGCTTGAGGTTCTGGAAACAGCATCATAATAGATTATCTACGTAACACTCCTAGACGTACGACTTTTTTTTTCTGAATTCTGCTAACGTTATATGCTTTGTGCACGACACTAACCTCTTTTGTATTACATTATATTATATTATAATACATTTATTAAGCAAAGGCATTTGTGTTGACAGTTGTCCTCTTTGGATTGGGACCCATAAATTGTAACTTTGTGGGACATGTTAGAAACTATTAGATTTTGTGTTTATTCCATTGTGTTAACAAGATCTTCCATTGGTGAATATGAATTAGTCCACCAATCAATCTTTTCATTCTCATCAATTCCCACTCCTTTTTCTTAAATTTTTTTTAATTGGATTTTTTCCATCTTTTTTTTTAGTTTTTTAAGTTGGTGTCCAAGATAATTAATTTGTACACATTTTGACTATTTCGTGTATTTTTATTATCACTCGCAAACGTAACATAAATAGGATAATTTTGCTTATCAAAACTTAGACGAATGAAATTTGAATCCTAATTTCTAAAATTTATATATATATATATATATCATTGACTAATAACCCACACGCTCGGATGCTCTTTTTTCTAGTCTATTTGAATGCTTTGAGAGAAGAATTTCAACTAGGCATGTCGTCATCAGACAATCTATGTATATCAACGAATTAATTTATGATCATATGCTTATTCAATTACTAATATATAGTTAAATTCTTAGAAAGTCTTTTTTTATTAACAAAAATTAGAATTAAAAAAAATATATGATTTTCTGAGATAATAACTATAAATTAAGTCATATTTGAATTTTGAAATCACCTCCTACATCAACATGTGGAATAAATTTTTAAATTTATTTTTGAAGGACTAATCTTGGATTATAATTTTGGTGGGTGGGGTGGGGTGGTTTTGGTTATTAATCTTTGATTGATTTCTTCTACATTTCATGTATCTTATTCCTATCTTTTTGCCTTTGTGTAGATTACAAGATCACAAAGTGGCCCCTACCATCAGCTAACCCCTTTAAAAGTCTTACTTTCATCCATTGTATTTTACTTCTAATCCTAATCAAGGGACAAAATCCCTTAATTAAGAAACTTAAGTATTATTTTAATACTAATTAAGATTTCACCCAAAAGAACGCCAAAATTGACATGTACAACCAACATAAAAGTCAAAAATATTTAACTAGAAAAAAGAGAAGTTTCAATGAAGCATGGTTTGTTCTCTAAATTTCTTTTTCTTTGGTTTTATTAATTAATTAATTAATGTTAGCATGTCATTAAGGAATATTTTAATTAAATTATCAATATTTATCGCCTGTTTAGTAGAGCTTTTCCATGATTAATTAAGACAATTCAAATTAAACTTATTTCAAAGAGTTCATGTGAGATACACATATATATATAGTTCAACTAATTAAATGGAACTTTAGGTGGGAGAAATTTAATTAAGTCCTTTAATTCGGATATTATAATTAATTGTTGTCGTTTAAGTAAAGCAAGATTAGATTATAAGTAACAAGAAACAGGAGTAATATTATGAAATATGATAATACAAGTAATCCCTTTGTACTATTTATGGTATAGATCTCCAACACAGGTTGTGAGGTCGTGATCGAGGAGTGGATAAGTACTATTTTATTTTTAACGTGAGGTTTTGATCTTTGGGTTTGAATTTCTCTAAATACGGAATCGTTATTTTTGTTGAGGAGCATTTCACTCCTTGATATGACACTTTCTGGTGTGAATACAAATCTAGTCGAACTCTAATTCGCATATCAGATATTGTAAGAGTGCTAAGTACTATTTCATCCTTAATCAGGAATTTCATATTGAATCTCCCTAGATATAGAG
>CM040622.1:1101670-1382095 GCA_022817965.1 Solanum lycopersicoides | reverse complement strand
TAATTTTTTTTTTTTTTTTTTTTTTTGTTAAGATTAAGAAACTCGCTAAATTAATTTATGAGAATTCATCATATTAATCAAATTACTCTAAACCATTCAAATAGACAAATTTTGGCCTTTTGCATTTTGTCCCACATTGCTTCCCACATCTTTTTTGGACCAAAAATTGGTCCTATATAAACCTCTCTTCATTGCACCAAGAGAGAAGAAGGGAAAAATATGGAGAGGAGACCAAAGAGTACCCAGAAATTTTCGGGAATTCTTGGTTCCACAGTTTAATATTTATAAATATTTTTTTGCGGCTGTTTGAGTTTGGAGAGGTGGTGGAATCGTCTCCGTCAAACTCGTAGTCTCGGTTCGCTGCCCAGAATCAGGTAATTTTTTTATTTATTATTTATTTATATTATTTATTTATTTATTTGTTTATTTATTTATTTATTTGTTTATTTATTTATTTTATTTTATTTTTGTATTTATTTATTTATTTATTTATTTATTTATTTACTTACTTACTTATTTACTTACTTATTTACTTACTTACTTATTTACTTACTTATTTACTTACTTACTTATTTACTTACTTATTTACTTATTTATTTATTATTTATTAATTATTATTATTATTGTTATTTTTTTTTATTATTTTTTTTATTCTTTTTTAGTTTGCTTATGTTTATTTAGGAATTTATTTGTTTATTAATTGTAGTTTAGGAGTTATGGTAATATTTTTAGTATAATCTGCATTCCCGTAGCCTATTTAATCTTTATTTTTATTTAGCTCAATTTCTGTGTAAACTTGTTGCTTTAAGATATTTTTTTATATGCATATATGTATACATATATAATTTGTCAACTACCCGATTTGCTAACTATTTGGCTCTTGAGTTTAATTAGTATTAACATTTAGTTGTTATTACCGTCATGATTTTATGTGTGTATTAATTTGCCATAGCCAATTGGATTCATTTCATATCGTGTTTAAGATGTGCCTTATTTCATCACTCTATGGCTAATTCATTTCTATTTTATTGCATGTGAAACTCTACTCGAGTCCTCATGGACTTTAATCCATCTCGTTGCGCCTTCTCATCGAGCCATAAAGGCCCCAAAATATATTCCTCGAGTCGTCCAGCCCCCTCAAAGTTGAAGAACAGGTCGATATACAGGCTGTATACACTGATATACGACAATTGTATACAAAAACAGGAATTTGGTTAAAACCCAAATTTCCAGCAAATCAGGCCCAAAAAGGGCCCAAATCCTCTTTCTCCCTTACTATTAAATTATTTGATTATGATTATGATTATTTATTGATTGTTTATTTATTAACTTTAACTTTGAAATTATTAAATAACTTAATTAAATCCCCAAAGAGATTAACTATATTCTTTATGTTAGTATGTTAAAATAAATTTCATTTTTGTTAACACTTGATTTTGTTTATTTGAAATTTTTACTTGACCTTCAATTAACTTAAAATAGTCTTTATGCCTTAATTGACCAATTTTGTTTAAAATATTATTTTAAAAAACGCGTCAAATAAGTTTTAACAAATCTAGTCTTGTTAAAGTTCTAGTCACTTGTATTATATTCAAATGTTTCAATTAAGATTCCATTTTCTTAAAAAATAAATAAATATTGTTCTTTTAATTATTTTCTCAAGTTAATCGAGTTTTGTAAATTAATAAGATTATTTTTATATTAAATAATTTTTTTTTAAAAAAATAGTCAATAATAATTAACCTAAGTCGTAGGATAACCGCATGTTAGCGGACGCTTCGAATGCCTTAAAAACCTTCTTGAAGCGTAAATAAGAACCTCTTACCCATTTTCTCTAAATTTATTAAGACTTAATCTGTTAGAGTCTTTTTAAGTTAAGTTTTCTTAATTTCTTTAAAAAATTAAGTGGCGACTCTTTTCTAAGTATTTTTCTCAAATTGTTTTATACTTAGAAACATTTCAAAAGTGATTTTTTCTAAAGATAGTTAAAATTACGGCATAACAATCATTATCGATTTAATCGTTATGATTTGATTTGAAAATCATTGAAATCAATAAGAATCTAGGTAATAAACTAAATAAATCATGAACGGATGAAGTATTTAATATAGACCCACAAAAAAAAGTACATAGCATCATTTGAGATTATTTCCCCCTTTTCAAGAGCTCCCATCTTTTTCGTTGGTGACTGAAACTCACAATTTTAGCGTTGAAATAAAGTACTCATTCATCGTCAAACAAATGTCTCTAGTTCAACTCCACATGGCTACGAAGTCACATTTGTTACAGAGCATTTCACCCCTAGGACTTTTCGACGCAAACACAAATTTAGTCGGACACGACAATTTAGTGTGAAACCAAAAAAAAGTTTTATTTTTTTGTTTGCTAATGTGCACTCCTACTCTGCTAAAATACGCTTTCACACCATATCTTTATAAAAACAGCTAACAAAAAACAAAGCAAGATTCATTCATCTCTAAATTTGAACTGTTTTCTAACCATTTTTTTGAAAAAAATGAGTAAAATTCCATGTCCATTGCCCTTTCCATCCAACCAAAACTCAACAAATTCTGATGAATTTCATCAAATTTACTCAGATTCATCATTGTCATCGTCCAAATCATCTTCTTCCCTTTACTCACAGCCAAGTTTACCATCAATTCCTTCTTTAACTCCACTTTCAACTCATACAGAACTTTTATCAAACACCTTCTGTGCATTCACTTTTACTGGCTTTTCCTCCTCCGTTTTCTCCCTATCACTCGCCGGAAAACATCTCTATACCGGAACTTCCAACGGCGAAATACTTCTACGTAACAAAGATCCTTTAAACCTAGAAAAAAATAATTCAATAGTAGTAGTAGCTCAAAAACAGAGTAAGAGCTCTGTTAAATCTATAGTCATTTTTGGGGATAAACTCTTCACTGCTCACCAAGATCATAAAATTCGTGTATGGAAAATCGATAACCTCGATCATAATCAAAATAATTACAAATGCATTGCTACTCTACCGACGCTGAATGATCGGTGTATGAGATTATTCAGCGCGAAAAACTACGTTGAAATTCGTAGACATAAGAAATGTACATGGATTCATCATGTTGATACAGTTTCAGCTTTAGCTATATCATCTGATAATACTCTGCTTTACTCTGCTTCATGGGATAGAACTTTCAAAATCTGGAGAATTTCGGATTTCAAATGCCTTGAATCAGTCTGGAATGCTCATGACGATGCCATCAACGCCATTGCTTTGTCGAAAAATGGGTATGTATACACAGGTTCAGCAGACATGAAGATCAAAATATGGAAGAAAGAACAAGGGGAGAAGAACGTACACACCCTTATATCAACACTAGAAAAACACAAATCATCTGTAAATGCTTTAGCTCTTAGTACAGATGGTTCAATTTTATATTCAGGTGCTTGTGATAGATCCATAATTGTATGGGAAAAAGATAGTGGTGGTGATAAAATGGTGGTGAGTGGAGCCTTAAGAGGACATACTAAGGCCATTTTGTGTTTATCTGTGGTGGATGATTTGGTGGTGAGTGGATCAGCAGATAAAACAGTAAGAATATGGAAGAAAGGTATTGGAAAAAGTTATTCATGTTTGGCTGTTTTGGAAGGGCATAATGGTCCGATAAAATGTTTAACCGCGAGTTCAGATAATAGTAATAGTAATAGTAACAGTAACGATTGTGGAAATTGTTATGTGGTGTATAGTGGTAGTTTGGATTGTGATATTAAGGTCTGGAAAATTTGGGTTCCATGACTATAGAGTATAGACTATAGAGTTTTGTGATATCTTTGTCTCTTGTTTAGAGACTTATAGTCATGCTAAATTTTTTTTTTTTTTTTTTTGTGCATAGAAATGAGAAATCTTCATTTTACCTAAGTTTTTTGGAGAAAAAAAAATGGTGTATGGATCAATCAAAAGTATTACTACTAGCCTTTTTTCTAAGCCTTACATACCTACTTAACTAGTTTGTGTTGTTTGGTGATTTTTTCGGTCGATTAGTCTAAAAGAGTGATTCAATCGAAGTAAAAGGAGGGTGTGGTAAACCTATTTGATGGTAGAGATGACCTATTTTGGTATTAGTTAGTACTAATTATTGTATAATTTATCCTAGGGTTGGTAACCAAATAAGGATCATAACAATACCAAAGTTTTATCTTAAAACTATTTATATTTATATATCCAGCATATCAAACCTTTTTTTCGACTCACATATCTACTTAACTCTAGTTTGCATACTATCGATAGTTTTGTCATTGAACTACTTTAAAAGAGTGTTTAAATTGATACGAAGATGTACTTGAAGTGATTCACGCTATATCAATTTGACTAGTGCAGATAATTTATTTTTGGATTAATAATCAGATAACTGTTAAAATGGTACTAAATTTGTATTAAAGAACTATCTATATTTGTCTAATATATTTTCTGCTCTTAACTAATTGTGATAAATATAAGTTCAAATAGTTTCACAAATAAAGTATTTAGTTGAACTTCAATTATATGTCATGAACAAGATATTTATGAGTTGATGTTAAGTGAACTACGTACCAATTAATATTTATTTATTACTTGGGCCATGTTATAAGTCTTGACATGTATAATTTATGACCATATAATATTGACCATTAGTTGTAAAAATGAAGAGATTATGAAAATTACGTTTCACCCAAAAGAAGTGATTTTTTATTGTCATTTCCTTCTCAGGTGATTCAAAACACAACATAATTTATACTAATCATTTTATTAATAGGCTAATGAGACCAAAGCTCCTTAATTAATTATAATCTCTACAATAGATTTGGAGTTTAGCTAAACAAAACAATTTCTCCTTACAATTAGCAACCCTTGATGTAGCTTAATTAAATATTATAGTACCAACAAGGGTCGTGGAACTGGTATCTGGTAAGTACTTTTTCATCCTTAATCAGAGATCTCGAGTTCGAGTCTTTCTAGGTATGAAGTTTCTTTTGTTAGAAAATGCTTTACCCTCTAATGTAGGACTTCTCAACACGAATTTAAATTTAGTCAGGCTTCAAAGTTGATACGGACACCTAGGTGGGAAACCAAAAAATAAAATAAAATATTGATCAAAAGTTAGTGAAAAGGAGCTTAACAAATCTATTTGTGTTGCGATTTAAATTAATATATTTAATTTTGTGTCTACGTAAACAAATATCATAGTTAAATTCATGTGAATATTTTACTTTATCTTCACTTTATCAGATCATTAATTTACTATATATATTCAGACAGATTCATACTAAATCCTTTTTGTGCAAAAAATAAAAGTTATCACCAAGATTATTTTAAGAGCAATCAATTATTGCACAATATACTATTTAGACATATCATTGAGTGACTTGATATAAACAATAGATCTTTTGATGTTTACTAAGAAAAATATTTTCTTTAAAAATATTCTAAAGAAAAATAAGCGAGTTATTTATAATTTATATCAATTATTAAACTTAAATCTTCAAAAATTTAAAATCTACTTCATTTTCTCTTATAAATAAGTTTTAATAAAACTCAATAAATGTGTCCTTTAAGTTTTTGATATTTAAATTTTATTATAAAATTTAACTTAATCTAATTCAATTTATCCTAAAATTAAACTAAACAAAAAACAAAACATGACAGTTAATTTAGAACGAAGAGAATATAATTAATTTATTAGTAGTATTATATCATGAAACTGTTGCTATATAATCTAGAACACCAAAAGTAGAATTAAAATAGTCAACAATGAAATTATTGAACTTGGAAAAAGATTTTCTAGGTAAATTTATTTTTTATAATAGAAATAAATTATAATATGGCAAGTGCAACTAAAGAGATTGATTAAATTTGGGTTTATGATGATTACCAAAAATCAAAGCAGATATATGTGGCAGTTAGGATGTTGCATCAACAATTTAAATTTATTAAAATTAGTACAAATTGGTTTATAATGTTAACATTTTAAATTTACAAGTATTAAATTCATAGCTCAATAATTGAGAGTAGTCGTTTGCAAAACTACCAACAACTATAACACCAAATCGAATAATAGTAAATTTTAGTGGCAACACAAGTCGCCGCTAATATGAATACTATTCGCCACTAATAGTGTTTTAGCGGCAACACATTTCGTCGTTTAATATCAATAATAGTCGCCACTAATAGAAAGTTTTTGTGGCAATACAAGTCGCCTTTAAATACCAATACTAGTCGACACAAATGTTATGTTTTAGTGGCAACATTACCAATAAAAGTCGTCACTAATAGTATGACTTAGTGGCAACATAAGTCGCCGATAATACCATACTAGTCGACACAAAAGAGTGTTTTAGTGGCAACACAACTCGCCGCCATACAATTATTGGTCGCCACTAATAGACTGTTTTAGTGGCAACATAACTCGTCGCTAATAAACTATTAGTCGCCACTATTAATGTGTTTTTAGTCAATATAAGTCGCAGCTAATAAACTATTAGTCGCCACTATTAATGTGTTTTTAGTGGCAACACAACTCGCCGCTAATAACCTATTAGTCGCCACTATTAATGTGTTTTTAGTGGCAATGTAACTCTCCACTATTAATGTGTTTTTAGTGGCAATATAAGTCACCGCTACCGATACGAGTGGCCACTAATAAAATGTTTTAGTGGCAACATAAGTCGCCGAAATACAAAAAATAGTCACCACTAATAGAACGTTTTAGGCAACACTCGTCGCCACTAATACCGATACGAGTCGCCACTAATAGACTGTTTTAGTGGCAACAAAAGTCGCAAATACAAAAAAAGTTGCCACTAATAAAATGTTTTAGCAGCAACATAAGTCGCCGCACAAAAAATAATCATCACTAATAGACTGTTTTAGTGGCAACAAAAGTCGCCGCAAATACAAAAAAAAGTCGCCCCTAATAAACTGTTTTAGCAGCAACACAAGTCGCCGCAAATACAAAAAATAGTCGTCACTAATAGAACGTGTTAGTGGCAACATCCGTCGCCTAATACCGATACGAGTCGCCGCTAATAGACTGTTTTTGGCAACAAAAGTCGCACTAATAGAACGTTTTAGTGGCAACAAAAGTCGCCGCAAATACAAAAAAAGTCGCCACTAAAAGAAAGTTTTAGTGGCATCATATGTCGCCGCAAATACAAAATTAGTCGTCACTAATAGAACGTTTTAGTGGCAACAAAGTCGCCGCAAATACAGAAAAAGTCGCCACTAATAGATTGTTTTAGTGGCAACAAGAGTTGCCGCAAATACAAAAAATTCGCCACTACTAGAACGTTTTAGTGGCAACATAAGCCGCCGCAAAAACTCAAAAAGTCGCCACTAATAGTTTGCTTTAGTGGCAACAAGAGTCGCCGCAAATAGAAAAAAAGCCGCCACTAATTGAACGATTTAGTGGCAACATAAGTCGCCGCAAATACAAAAAAAATCGCCACTAATAGAACGGTTTAGTGGCAACATAAGTCGCCGCTAATAGAACGTTTTAGTGGCAACATAAGTCGCCGCAACGTTTTAGGGCAACATAAGTCGCCGTAAATACGAAAAAAATCGCCACCAATAGAATGTTTTAGTGGCAACATAAGTCGCCGCAACAAAAAAAGTCGCTACTAAAAGAATGTATTAGTGCAACAAAAGTCGCCGCAAATACAAAAGAAGTCGCCACTAAAAGAATGTTTAGTGGCAACACTCGTCGCCACTAATATAAATTTTTAGTTACAACACTCGTCGCCTATACCTATTATATCGCCGCTACAGTATGTTTTGGTGGCTTTACCTGTCGAGGCTAATGCCCTCAAAAGTCGCCATAATAGTGTGATTTAGTGGCAACACTTTTGGCCGCTAATACAAATTAAAGTTGCCACTAATAGTGTGTTTTAGCGGCAATACTTATCGCCACTAATACGGATAAAAGTCGTGACTAATAGTATGTTTTAGTTGCAATAATCGACAAATCAATATCTTTAATTATTTTTTTGTGTTTTTATCTAGTGTATTTCAAATATCATTAGTGAAATATGTTCTGAAATCAGTATATTTAAATTACTTTATTGGTAGCTAAATTGGCAAACTTTTCAAATAAAAATTGTATTTAATTGCATGATTTTCTTTTTAAAATGGGTTGAATTTTAATTTTCCTTCTTAGAAATTACATTTATGCATTTAGAGTGTGTATTATAACTTGTAAAATATTATGATGTAAAAATATAAATTATATCTAGCAAAAAAGTTATATACTTTTAAGAGATAAAAAAATTAAAATCAGCATAAAATATTACTATCGTTAGTGAAATAAAATATTACTATCGTTAGTGAAATTTTTTTAAAAAAATTGAAGTATCATGCACGAGTGAAAATGAAATAAGATATTTTGCATGAAATATATGAAGTTTTCAATGACAATAAGATATTTTGCATGAAATATATGAAGTTTTCAATGACAAGCGAACGTTAGTTTATTAGAGTTTTATATCGGTTGCGAAATGGATAGGTGGTCTAACTTATATGAATTTATATATTTTTCTTCTCATGCGCATACTTTTCGGGTTGAGTTAGTCTTACATATTTCATCTTTAAATAATATCATAGTCAGATTTGTTTCTATTTAGGCTCGTGATCTACGCTTCAATTGAACCCGAACATGAAAGATGGGGTTAGAATGGGTTACAAACGTTTCACATCAATTGAGAAATGGATTGATGGTCTGCTTAACTATATGAGATTGGATATTCTTTCTTTTATAAGTTAGTTTTTAACATTAAGTTAGCCCTAAATATCATATTTTCTGGTATTCAAATTTTAATGTATATATATTCACCAATTTCTTATTGTGGAATCTGTCTAGATCTAATCACACATTATATGTCTCTACCCTTTTTTAAAAAAAAAATAAAAATAAATATTATATGTCTCTACACCTTTTGTGACAGTTATATGAATTAAATTTTGCATTTTATGTATCAACAACTTAAGAATTACAAATTCAAAGAATTTTCTTTTTTCTTGTATAGCAATAAATGCTGCATTGATGATGTTGTCCTCCTCATTCCTCTGCATCACACTGTCACAACCAAAAAAAAACAAAAAAACATACATAACCAAAACAACTTGAAGAATGAAGGATTAAAAATTATAATCAATTGTGGGACCAATGCACGTTGCGGTGGGATAGATAGAATTTCATACAATATTTTTCATTACATATCTCGAGTTCAAATCTTGTATATAAAATGAATCATCTTAGGGAGTTCTTTCGCCTTACCTTCGTGGAGTGAATATAGATTTATCAGAGCTACATAGAGTACAGGAAACCCAATGAAAATTGAAAATAAAATAAAGAAAGATGTAAATTGTGGGATCAGTAAAAATTGTGTGATTATTAAATATATTATGTTCGAACTCTAAATATAAAATTAGTAAGCATTTTTTTCCTTAAATAAATTATATCGTACGTTATAAATTCAAATTAATCAATATTAATATAAATATCGAGTATCGAGTAATAAAAATTTGTGGGGCATGGACTACAAGAATGGTGGCAGGTGACCCTTATGCTTCCCTAATATGCTAAAGGAGACTTTATTATTCACTCCTAAATTATGACTATCCTTTTGTTCCTTTATATTATTGTATACAATATATACAATTATCAATCATTATAAAGTTGAAGCCTTTTAAACTTAAATTCTGACTTTAAAAAATATTTTTATTAATATCTTGGCTCAAATATATCCTTTTACTAACAAAATAACTTTAAAATATACTTTTAATATTAACAACAACTTTAAATATAATTATCGTTATCAACTATTATCATAACATATAATTAGGTTCATTATCAACCGCACCATTATCAACCACCTATGTACAATACTAATTAACCACCTTCATCCACAAGCCCTAATTGTAACGCTATCGCTAACCATCATCCATTTCCCTCCCTAAAATATAATTGCGATCTTTAACTACCTCTATCATCGAGTTTTATCGCATACATTGACACTTACCATCTCCATAGCCACCCCCACGACCTCAACCACACATCCATCGCCTTCGACTACCAGCCTACCACTACCTGATCTACACAATCACTGTTGTCAGCTATCCGACATTCAATCACAATCATCAGTCATCACTAATATATTTTCTCTGATGTTTATGACTATAATATTAGTAACTCATTTTAAATATTTAATATTCTAATGTTCAGATATAGATACAATATTTTAATGTTCAGATATAGATACAATATCTTAATATTGTTCATATAAGTACTTGAGCAGCATCTAATTATACCTCGGATGACCTAGCATGGCATCATCAGGAAAAAAAAAACTATATACTAGTAAATTTATCATCCTTAATGAAAAGAAAGAAATTAAAATATGTAGAAATTAAAAGGAAAAAAAAGTTACATATTCGTTTATTTTTAATTGTAACAGTTTTCTTTTCTTAGAGTTAAACTATAAAAATATTGACTTATACGATATATTCTTTCATCATATTGAATATTGATATGCAAAAAGTTGCTAACTTATAGTACTTTTCGTATATTTTTTGAATATCAATTTTTTTATTTAAAATATCGAATCTAATTTAACTTTAAAAATTAATTAAATTGACATTTAAAAATTATATTATAACAAATTAAAGTAGATAAAGTAAGTATATAAATATCAAACCACTTAAATGGAAAGAAGTAACTTTTGTTAAAGAGTCAAACATAAAGTATAAGATAATATAAAGGGGTACTGGGAGGTGATTTAATTTCTTGTATGTTTATGAAATCAAAATCACTTTCTTGTTTTAACCAGAAGCGGAGCCAGGATTTTGAATAAGGGGGTTCAAAATCTGTAGAAATAGGTAGTCGAAAGGGGTTCGACATATATTATATATACATATAAATTTATTTTAACCATGTATAAATAATATAGTTTTTCGTCGAAAGGGTTCGGATAAACCCCCTTCATTAAGGTAGCTCCGCTCCTGATTTTAACTATAACCAGAATATTTACTGAAGAAATTCAAAAAAACATATATAAAAAATTCACATATTATATATATATATATATATATATATATATATATATATTTTAAATAATTTTTATAACATAATTTTTCAAAGGAAAGAGAGCATAGAGAATAATGTAACACTGGCATTTTGGATCTATTTTAAAAGTGAATGATCATCAAATTATTCTCTTAGCATAGTGTACTTGGTTTAGCTAAAAAAAATAATATATTTTTACAAAAATTAAACATTTGACTTTAGAATCCAAACAAAATTGTATGTCATAATAATTTTACAAGTTGATTTTACTTTTCAATATGTCATATAACTTTTAATGAACTCTCTATTCTTTGTCCCTTATTATATTAAATCTTACCTTTTTACTGTAACATATTTCTATCATGTCTGCCACTTTTTTAGTGATAGTTTTAATTATTTCTGTAATTCTAAGTTTTAATTATTAAGAAGGTCTCAACCATATTTTGTAATTAAATGTTAATTTTCTAGAGACCAGTAACTAACAATATTATTCTGTCTTTTCATTTCTTAATTAGATTATTATGTACTTGTTTGTTATGACAAGTAAGGTTTAGCCCTAATTAAAGAATCATCATTATCATCATCATTTTTTTTATAAAAAAAATCATTAATATTGTTTTGTTGGGTGGATCTTAATTAGTAGTCATGATACCATTGAAATATTTTTTGCTAAGCAATATGATTTAATTTCTTCAATAATGTATTTGAATTTTTATAGTGAATTTTTTTTTTTGCTTCGCTGCGAGACAGTTCAATATGATATCATGCAAAAATCTCATATTCAAATCTTATAGCTAGCAATCCAAAATGATTTTTTTTTATCTTGACACATGAGGATTATTGTTTGATCCATAAAAAATAAATATCAGTAGGTTCACACATGAGGATTATTGTTGAGACATAATAATGAAGTAGTTGTCATATCATATGTTTTCTCAATTGGTTTATATTTTTAGACGAGATAACTATACACTTTCACGATAAATTTCTTTCGTTGTAAATTGTAATATTAAATTATATATTAATTTTGAAAAAAAAACAGTTGTCACCAATTGAATCTTTAGCTAGGTATGAAAAGTAGAAAAAAAACGCAAACGAAAATCTAGCAATTTCCTCATAATTATTGACCAATGAGCAATTGCCCTTAATTAGGGCATTGACTTCCTCTCTATAAAAAAATATATCCATCATAATTTTATTTTTTTAAAATAAATAAATAATTAAGTTATATAAATCATCAATTTAAGTTTGATCATTCAAAGAATATTAAAATGTAAATCGATTTCTTTAAATATGAATTTGTAGTCTTAAAAATAAAAAAATTACTTAATATAACATACGACTTGATAGAGTAAAATTTTGTTATTATCATGACTCTCTCTATATATATAACTTATGTCTCTATATCTTTTATCCTTCATGATGTATTAACAACTTTAATGAACATCAATGTTTAATTTAGAAGTTGAGTTCATATGAAACTTTGAATACACACAAAAAAATAACAAAAATTATCTTTAAGTGAATTTTTTAAAATCTTGTAAAAAACTTCAAATAAAAGAAACTAGTGTAATAATTTGGCATTAGAAGTACTTATGATATAAAAAGTTGACTCTTGGTTTTGACCTAATTAGGAGAGGGGGGGGGGGTCATTCATCATCATAAAGAGAATTAGGCTTGATTGTAGGGTAAAGAAAGAAAAAAAGCCTCTTAAAACTTATCCCAAGAAAAAATAAAATAATAAAAAAAGTCTCTTTTTTCTTGGAAAATAATTATTCACATTATTTTTTGAAAAAAATACAAGGTGAAAAAGTCACATATTATAACTTCAAGAAAAGAGAGACAATATAAGTTCTTTCTTCTCTCTATATACACTCTTTTTCTCTCAATGATGATATAGAAGAAAGATCATCAAGAGTAAGAAGAAGAAAAAAAACTTTTTTGTGTTTTTTTTGATAATTTGCATCTATAATTTCTCAAAAAAAAATAAAATAGTAATCATCATGTCCTCTAATAACCTCTTGATCTCATCATTATTCCCTCACTTTCATCATATTAAATCTTTTTCCTTTTACCTTCTTATGAACTTAAAGAGAAAAAGAGTTAGAGAAAAAGAAGATCAAGATCAAGATCACGCCAAAGGAGGTGTTTTTGTTGTAGATTGAAGATGAATACTTTGAAGAAGAAGAAGAAACCCTAGCTAGCTATATATATATATATATATATATATATATATATATATAGCTACTTCACAACTATATATGATGAGTGAAGAAGGTTAAATGGTTAATTTCTTCTTAGTCTTCTTTATGCTCTCTCTCTTTCTCTCCCTCCCTCCCTCCCGGGGAATCGAAGCCTACTGGTCCGACTAATTTAGATTTTGTGTTGTGTGTGCGAGTATGAGAAATCATTTTTTTTCTTTACAATATTTACTATTTAGTCTATCTTTTTAAAAAAATTTAATTTTTGTAGTTTTTTCTTCTTCTTTATGTGATACATCATTGCTATGTTGTTTGGTTTGAGATATATACACTATGTTGGTGTAACTAACTAGAATATATATCGAGATTATGGTGAGTTTTTGAATATTTCTATGATCATGTAATAAAATAAATGTTTGTTTGTTTTTTCTTTGAGGGATCATATATATCTTGATGATGATATTGTTTGAGCTTCATAATTTTTGTAATTCATGTTTTATATTCATGTGATTAATTATATCGATGACATTTTTTTTCTTTAAAAAAAAAGATTAAATAGATGATAGGTGAAGTAAATACAATTCAAGATCTAGAATTGTTTAATATTCCTAATTATTGATTTTCCTTTCATAATTCCAAAAAAGAAATCTTGTCTCTTTTCTTATTCCTTAATTTTCATGAAAATATGAAAAAATATGCATATCAAGATCATTGGTGTGTTAC
Organism: Solanum lycopersicoides; assembly: GCA_022817965.1. Lineage (NCBI taxonomy): Eukaryota > Viridiplantae > Streptophyta > Magnoliopsida > Solanales > Solanaceae > Solanum > Solanum lycopersicoides. The sequence continues at coordinate 1,368,099 of CM040622.1, read as the reverse complement.
ATATTTTTAACTTCATATTTGTTGCTCATCGATCTAAATATTGGAAAAATAAAGAATAAGATATTAACAAATATATGGTATTTTCTGGATTTTATTTTGGCTGATTTTCTATAAACTCGATGGCCTTCTGAGATGAATTGTGATTTTTTAGAGGTTAATAAATTGGTGTGTTTAATTTTTAAATGAGTCGTATCAAATATTTCATATTTTCTATTATTATCTCTATTTCAAGATATTTGGATAAATTTCATTATATATTTGTGTTCTAATCAGTGTGTCCAACATTTTGAATTAAACTGCACAGCAGATTATATAAGTTGAACATTATTCTTATTATTATTATTTTACATAATTTATGACAAAATAATGATGAATTCACAAAATGTTTTCACTCACGCGGCAAAGAATATAATGTCTAACTCATAAGTCTGTATTAAATTGTTATAACCATTAATAATAATAATAATATATATATATATATATATATATATATGATTTCGATTATTGTATTTTTCTTTATTTTTATTATTATACTTTTCTTTATTATTTTCATCATGTTTTTCTTAATTATCATTTCATTTTAAAACATGTTTTAATATATTTTACTATATATAAACTAGTTTTTTGGCATGAAAATTTTAGCCACACCAAACTCCTCTCGCAAGATTATACGGAATATTTTATTATTCTTTTAACAATAATAACTAATTATAAATAGTTATCGCAAGATTACATGAAATATTTTTTTTTTTAATAATAATTAATTATAAATAGTTAGAATAGATATATAAAGTGTTAAATGGAAAACGTACGTTATTTTTACATCAAATCTTGTCCCTTTGTATCCTTATTCTCTAAAGAGAAATGATTATGTTTGTTTGTTGGGATTCAAAATATATACCCATTACTTAAATTAATTATCTCTCATTTTTAATATTCTTGTATATCTATGATGTGAAATAATACCCTTTTTCTAGTACTATTGATTCATCATCTGCTCATAGTGATATAAAATCAAAACAATATTTTATTGTTTATTTGACATAATAATATTCTTAACCTAAATCTCCACGAAATTGCACTTCTAATAGCTTTAATGCTCCTAAATAATGTTATAATAATCAAATATATATGCAATATCTCCAAAGTTTTATTTGGATAATAAGAGGAAAACCATATCACCTTTAGTTTACTTGCACTCATGGGGCAAAAAAAATAACAAAAAGAAAGCCATCATAAATAATTCACATAAAGAAAGTAAATACTAGATATAATACATAACCATATGTCTTAATTTAATTTTAGCTGATATTTATGCTCTATAACTTGGAAATGTGTATAAATATACACTTAAATATGTATAAAATTGAACAAGTAAACATGTTACATGTGACAATTTGTATGAGTATTAATTTAAGGAAACTAATAAAATAAGTTGAGTACATATATGAAGTTAGATTTTGAGAAGCTAATTGACTTAATATTTATGTTCGAAGTTTAGTCATAAGATGAAGTCTCGTATTCAATTTTTATTTGCCAAATAATTATTCTACAACTTTAGACAAAAAATGTTTTTTGAAAGTTTGCTGCTAAACTTCATACACAATTTTATCTTTTTGCAACTTAAGTTGTGACTTGTGAATGACAATTTGATTTCCAAGCGGCTAAACTTATAAAAATAATTATACAACCATAGTTGTAACTATCTAGTTATACAAACATTTCTATCATATTTACTAATTTTCTCTATAATTTAAAATAATTATATTTTATCTAACTATTTAATAATTTCATATTATATTTCAAATCAAATACATGAGCGAGATATAAGAGTGACGAGCGATATGGGAGGGAGACAGACAATTTGTCTATATATACTAGATACATGTGAATCATACTAGATACACACTATATACATATATCTAGTGTATTTACATAGAAGATACATGAACAAGATATGAGATTAACGAGCGAAATGAGAGGGAAACAATCGAGATTTGTCTATGTATCACAAATGCACGCAACTCACTCTAGATACACATTATATACATGTATCTAGTGTAATTTGCATATATCTTGGATACAGATACATAAATGAGATATGAGAGGGTAAAGATAGATATTCATCTATTTATCCCAAATATAGGTGAATCCAAACCTCATATATCCCGAAATATATATATCTGGATGCTCACACATCTGATAATATTCGTAATATTGCAAACTATAATCGGGCTATACGTTTACTTTGCCCAAAAGATGGAAAGCTACAAAGCCCATTCATTCATTTAGGCCTTCATTTTTCTACAAAGCCCATCTACGAATCTGACGCGCTCAGGGGTCACGTGCGCATCACTGATCTATTCACACCTGGCACCAAAAAAAAAAACACAGTAAGACAGACCCTCTGTCTACCCCCCTACCCCCGCCCCACCCCCACCCCTTCTACATCTCTTGCAGTGAAACCCTAAAGCCCGATTTGAAGTTTCGTATCGGAGCTGCTGTTTCGCCATTTCTGAAGGATTTTAATGGTATAATTCCGTTGATTTGCCGAGATAGGGGCTTCGGAGTTGTTAAAATGGCGGAGCCTTCGAGTTCTCGAATTACAATCACCCTAGGACGCAGCGGTCAGGTAGGTCTATGTGCGAGTCTCTCTTTGTTTCTACCGTCTATTGATTTTTTGCTTTTTTGAAGTTTCGATGCTCGGAAATGGAGAAACAATGCTGGTTCATCAGTTTTGTATGCTTTTTTTTTTTGTTTAATTTATGGTAATTTAAATTTAGAAATGTAGAATCATGCTGTGTTATCTGTTGTTTAGGATATATCCTGTAGAAATAGTTCGTTATTGCAATTCGTTGAATGCATGTTTGATTGTTTTCGTGTTGCAGAGAGACACAATTGAATTTATCCTTGAATGCTTCATTGTTAGGTTTGGAGGGGATAGTGATACATTGTGTTGTGGAAATGGTGTTACGGAGATGTTGTTGAGTAATTTCATTTTGTTTGTCATAAAGTTTTGATTTTGGTTTTTCATTGTAAATTGAAAGGTGGTAAAGAAGGCAGGATCTGTATTAGATCATCCCTTCCCTGATTCTGGGCCAGCAGTTGGGAGTAAACGGTCTGTCAGAGATAGACTAGGTAGCATTGCAGATTCAACAACTGAATTCAATAATAAACGGTGAACCTTCTTTCATTTTTCTCTAAATAGTTTAGTTGTGCGTATTGGACTTTTTGGTTTTAGTTTGTGTGCCAAATGCTTAGTGTTAATTTGTGGCAACATACTGTATTTAAACACATTCTATGAATGGGAGGAAACCGATGATTAGTCCTTATCGAAGGAAAAAAAAGAAGAAGAAGAACAAACTAATGGTTGTTAATTTATTTAAATGTAAATTAAAATGTAACTACATAACTGTTAGCATTGTTATCTAGATATTGAAAACAAAATTTCCTATGAATGGAATGAGGTGATTGCAACCCCTTTGTTGGAGTAATTTCTATGCTTTCACACACAATATCCACATTTGATATTTTGCAGTCAGCGAGGAGATGGAAGTAGATTGGGCTCTAGTGGCATTGAAGGTAATAATTTCACTGCTTCTCAACTATATTAATGTTTGTTGCCTGTACAAACAAATCCAAGATTGTTAATTTTGTTCCTTGTGATTTAATGAAGATGGGCGGCTTGGTAAAGATGATCTGCGATATAAAATCATGCGTAAAGCTGCGCTTGACCGAGGTCAAAGCAATGGCCAGCAGAATGGGGTGGACCTTCGTGATTTCCTATCAAGGCCTGCTCAGTCTTCAACAGCAAAACCTAGTTCACGGCAGCACATACCTGATCAGAGGGATAATAGACAACGAGTACCTGAGCCGAGGGATAGTAGAGCACGGGTACCTGAGCCAAGGGATAATAGAGCACGAGTACCTGAGGCGAGGGATAATAGACCACGAGTACCTGATCCGAGGAATGATAGACAGCATATGCTTCATTCAAGAGGTTCTAGAGAATATTTGCCTGAAATCAAAGATTCAAGACAGTACATGCCTGAAACCAGGGATTTTAGAGGGCACCATCCGGAGCTAAAGGATGGTAGGTATAATACACCCGAGTCAAGGAGTGTGAGCATACTGGGACGAGCTCCCTCGGCAAGAAATGCAGATGCTTTACCCATGATGGACTCAATAAGGAATTCTTATTCCCCGTGGACACTGGATCGTTTAAGGCGAAGATCACCAGATGGAGTTCATAGTTCTTCTAGAGGTATTTCACCACCAAGGAGAGGGGAGGAACTGCAGAGAAGACCTCCAGTGACGCCTTATGATGACCCTCGACTCAGTTCATACACAAGGAAAGATGTCTCTGAGCTTTCACGCCCCATGACTTCTACAGGTTACCTGTCAAATACATCCCAACCTGCCGGGCCAGGAAAGACTGTTGCACCATTGCGTGCCCCAATCCCTCAATCGCGGAGTCTAGTGCAGAAAAGTTCATATGCAGTACAATCTACTTGACTTTATGCCTTCTCTTTGTTTCCTCTTTTACTATGTTGAGATATTGATAGCTTAGATGATTATATGGTGAGATTTTCTCGTGATAATCAAACATTACATTTATCCTATTACCAGGGCCGCAAACTACTTCTGCCATCAAGTATGTGAGCTCTGATAATTGAAGTGCTATTCTGCATCACTTCGTACCAATATTAATTACAACAGATGCTCATAAACATCAAGTTGTTTTCTTGTTAAAACATATCTTTGGTAGATAAGAGTTGCTAGAAGAAAAATGGTTAACCTTGTCCAAAGAATAAAAGAGGGCTTTGCTTGTTTGTGATCATCTGTTATCCATTCTTGAGAATTATTACAAATGTCCCTTTTTGGATATTTTTTGGCCCTTCATATTCTCTGTGGTTGTGATCTTTACAATCATTTTGGTGTTTGTGCACTTTGCACCTTCTCGACTTTATTCTTCTTTAATAAATTATTCACATTTTAAGTAGACTAACCTCACTGGGTCTTGGAAAAATTTGATGTTGTATGGTGGAATTGTGGAACTTGTATTCTCATTCCCTATCAGAGATAAAGTGGTATGCTTAGCTACTGACGTGCTTAGACATTATTACATTCTTGTCTGAAAATTAGGCTATAGCCATGTCTTGATATATTGCATACTGAGCATGATGGATAAACACTTGGAGGTTAAAAAGAACATAAGAAGTTGACAAAAATTGGTTTGCTGCTCTCTAAAAGTTCTTTCTCTTCCCTTTAATGCAGGTTGAGGATCAACCTACTGTTGATAGCTTTTTGCACTCGTTGGGTCTAGAGAAATATGCTATCCATTTCAAGGCTGAGGAAGTATGTCTATCACCTTCTAGTATCATTTCAGTTGCAACATCATTGAATTTATTAATCTCAACTTTGTTGATATATATATATTTTTTTTGGTGAATCATCTCAACTTTTTTAATAGTAAGCATCATTGCATGTTTAAGATAAGCAATCAAGGCATGCATTAATGAATGATATATACCATTAAAACTTGTAGAAGCTCTATAATGTTCGTATTCAGTTATGAGATTTATGGATTGGGCTTTGCATTCAAGCTACTTGATATGGTCACTTGCTTTGAGTATTGAACTTTCGAGAAATATATAGAGTTCATATCTACTTGATGTTGCAAGTGTGAGAAGAGAATACCCCTTTGGGTTTCCATTCTTGCAATTGATGCATCAAAATACTTTCAAAGTTCATTTATCCAAGGGACGAAATTATTTCCCTACTTGTGCCCAGTAAAGTTGGCCCAGATCAGGGATTTGAAGAATGCTAGATGAGTTACCCCTTTATGGTTAATCTAATTTTATGTTTAAATAATTAGGTAGAAATTAGTGGTTGTGGCTGTAAAGGATTGTTAGCATTCTGACAGAAACTAAGAGCATATTCAGAATGAAGTTAAGAATTGAACAATTTGGGTGGAAAAAGTTAAAGAATGGAGCTGTAGCATTCTTCTTTTATAGTCAGTGTGAGGACAGAATACCAGAAGACTGAATTGTTAAGGTTGGCCCAGGGGAACATGAGCTTAACCCTTATAGAAACACACTTATTTGCAATGTGTTTTCCATGTACTCTGACTGGATTTCTGGATTCAGAACTAGAATTTGAGAGTGACACTGTTGTGTGTTGGACGATAGCCATTAAGTGAAGTAGGTGTGTGGGACTTCTACGGGCAACTAAAAATGGCAAACCACTTACAGAAAGGTGGTTTCCTTGCTTGAGAAAGGGCATGATGATATTTTCTCTGCATTGGTCCAAGGAGTGGTGCCAACAAGAGCCTTCCAGGGCAAAACCTGGTTCCCATAGAGTGTATGTATTAATGACCTTATTATAACACTTGTAACTTTAGTGGCATGGTGTAAAAAAATTGTATTTGGTGAGGAATCCATCTTGAGGTGCAGCTACTGTAGTACTTATTGGAGCTCTGCAGGCTGTAGCCCTCCCACATCATTTTTCTGTCAAGTTTAGATGTGAATGTCTTTTGTGTATGGGTAGTCACAGAGAGAGTAGGGTTTTAGGAATATCTATTCATGTTTTCTGATGTGTTGGGCTCGATTTGCTGATTTGATGTGGTCCTTAAACTCTATTCACTCATTGTTCTTGTCACCAATGTGTTAATGTGTGTTTTTCGATTGAATAGTTGATTAATCGTAGGTGTAAATTCTTTTCAGCTATTATATTTACCTTGTTCTGTGCTGCAGGTTGATTTGTATTCACTGAAGCAGATGGGTGACAATGATCTGAAAGAGTTGGGAGTACCCATGGTATGCTTCTTATTAAATGTGATATTTGATCATTCTTGATGACCTTGTATGTTGGAGTGTTTCTTTTCTTCTTGTTCTCACATTTTTTTGGGGTGTCTGCGCTCATGCTTTTTCGGTTTTTCCCATCTGCTTAATTGAATTCTTTTTCTCCCATGTGTGGCACTCATATGCCCAAACGAGAGTTTACCTCTTCTTTAAGCTTCTCTTAAACTGTATTCACCTTCCGACTAGGAAATACTTAAAATATACTACACAATACAAACGTTACATGAGACCATTTTCACAATTGCAGCTTTCTCTTTGATTTAAGAGTACATTGGTCCATGTACGCTCCCTCGATATTTGTATATTTTACGAGGAACATATATCAATCCTTCTCCTATAACTATGTAAAGTCAAGTAGTCATTCATTTGAAAAGAGAAGGCATGACTTGCGCTCTCAGAGAAGGGAGCAGGATAGCATTTATATCCACTTCTTTTGTGTTCATCTGTTATTCTCGACGGAAAGTGACTATGGGGTTTAAGTAACAGCTTTTCCATATGACATATCTGTAGTTTGGCATGCGTTAAAATATACCGTCTTTACCCCTTTGCTTTATTGGTTTAACATTTCTCAGACAGTACATTTTTACTTTCTAAATTTGTAGGGTCCGAGAAAAAAGATTCTGCTTGCATTATCATCTCGCGCCAGGAGACAAGTATGATTACATGAACTAATGCAATTCAGATACATTCTGGAGCTTTGACGCAAAAAACATGAGAGCTGAAGTGAGATCTTGCAACTCTACATATGCATTATAGTCTGTAGAGCATGTATTTTCCTTCTCGTTCTAGCTGCGCGAATCTGTATGGATCAGTTGTTAGATCCCCTTGTCAATTCTGTAGTTCCCACCACAGGGCAAAATATTTTGCCAAAAGCAGTCTGATCCTTTTGTTGTTTGTCACTATTTTGTTTTTGTGGTATCCTCATTGTTATGGAATTACACACCAGTAAACCCTCCGACATCAAAACAAAAAAGTTTGTGACACCCATTTAAGGTATTTTTCATCGCGTTATCGATCAGCTTTCTTTTTTGGTATGAGCTATGTAAGATATGGAAATGCATGAGTGTCTGTGTGAACTATTTTCGTCTCGAACCATGTATGTGAGTCTGTGCTTGCTCGCTATAGGACTTGACCAAACATCTCGAACTATGTATGTGAGTTTCTGTGCTCGCTCGCTATAGGCCTTGACCAAACATCTCAAAGTAGTTTACCAAACACAAGCACTTAATTTTGCTTGAATAGTTAACTAAACACAAAAAATGTGTTTTCAGCAATGGATGCTTCATTTATTTTTCTTTGGACAAACTTTTTAATGAAAAAGACATACTTTTAATACCACTAGCTTAACTGAACATTTTCTATATTTACATATCTTTCGTAAAATCACAAGATTCAAATGTTTACTTTATTTTTTAAGCTCAATGTCTATTGTCTAGTGGTGGATTCAGAATTTTCACGAGGATTTCAAAATTCCGAAGAAGTAAACATACGAACTAGTTGAAAAAGGTTCGACATTTACTTTATATACGTAAAAAGTAATTTTAATCATGTATAAATAACGTAATTCTTCTTTAAAGGGGGTTTGGATGAATTCTGACTCCAAGGTGGCTCCGCCTCTGTTTGTGTTAACTGTCAAATCAAAAACAGACAAATGAATTTCTTTTTCGAATCATTTCAAACTTAATATATAATGCCAAATGAGACACCAATTACCGAAAGTTTCAAACATTTTGTTGTGATCTCTAAAAACAGATCTTCAGTCGAAAAAATAGACTAAATATTAGTATTATTTTTAGACAAAATATTTATACGAAAATCTTTTAGCCGTTAACTTGGAGATTTTGTAGCAAATATATCATTTTTATTAAAATCCAAAAGATATGATTTCCGTTCATGCTTTTTTCAAGAAACAAAGGGAAAATAAAATAAACTTTTTTCTCTATATAAAAAACCTATAATAATAATAATAATAATAATAATAATAATAATAATAATAATAATAATAATATAAAAAAACAAGTTTTATTTCCTATGTGGATAGAATTAGAGAGGGACCATTTCAACTTCCATCAATATTTTGGTACCAAAACTTGTGTTTTTAATTTCTTTTTGATCCTAAAGTCTTTATACTAAATCATTTAATTAAACTTGTGGTGGCACTTTTTATATAATAATAAAAAATAATTAATTAACTTGTCTCTAGAGAGTTTGAAAACTTTAGTCCCTACTCAATTGATTATTTTACCATTCAAATGGATTCTCATGATCTCATTCACAACTACTTAATTCATTATTTCATCTTAGCTAGAATAAGGTATATATATTAATAAATAAACTAACATGTTGCTAGAATATTAGGTTTATGGTCAATATTGTCCTTTTTCTTTCCCATGCAACTAACTTAATTAATTTCATATTATTGTCCAATTTTTTGAATAATATATACACAACTCTCTCCATACTCTTCAATATTATTATATTTTTATAGATATAAAATTTGGACACTTTGCAAGATTTTGAGATAATATAATTTGATTGATTGTACACTTGTTATCTTATTGTACATTGAACTGCAAAACTATTTCTAAAGTTAAATAAGTAGTGGTTTTGTCATTGCCAATTATACTATTTTGGTGATATAAGTGGCATTAGTATTTTTTATTTTTATTTTTTAAAAAAGAATAAAATCTTAAATCAATCATTTTGAATTGGAGGACAGATGGCATATGCCCAGTTCAACCAAATATTCCAATATCTTTTGATCTAACTTTTTGTTTGTTTGATTTTATGTATGATTTTTCGTATTCATATTAGAGTCTGATTAAATTTATATTCGCATAAGAAAATATTGTAATAGGGAGTACAATGCTTCCTAACAAAAACGACGACTCTATATCTAGGGAGATTCAAATATGAAATTCCTGATTAAGGATGAAATAGTACTTAGCACTCTTACAATATCTGATATGCGAATTAGAGTTCGACTAGATTTGTATTCACACCAGAAAGTGTCATATCAAGGAGTGAAATGCTCCTCAACAAAAATAACGATTCCGTATTTAGAGAAATTCAAACCCAAAGATCAAAACCTCACGTTAAAAATAAAATAGTACTTATCCACTCCTCGATCACGACCTCACAACCTGTGTTGGAGATCTATACCATAAATAGTACAAAGGGATTACTTGTATTATCATATTTCATAATATTACTCCTGTTTCTTGTTACTTATAATCTAATCTTGCTTTACTTAAACGACAACAATTAATTATAATATCCGAATTAAAGGACTTAATTAAATTTCTCCCACCTAAAGTTCCATTTAATTAGTTGAACTATATATATATGTGTATCTCACATGAACTCTTTGAAATAAGTTTAATTTGAATTGTCTTAATTAATCATGGAAAAGCTCTACTAAACAGGCGATAAATATTGATAATTTAATTAAAATATTCCTTAATGACATGCTAACATTAATTAATTAATTAATAAAACCAAAGAAAAAGAAATTTAGAGAACAAACCATGCTTCATTGAAACTTCTCTTTTTTCTAGTTAAATATTTTTGACTTTTATGTTGGTTGTACATGTCAATTTTGGCGTTCTTTTGGGTGAAATCTTAATTAGTATTAAAATAATACTTAAGTTTCTTAATTAAGGGATTTTGTCCCTTGATTAGGATTAGAAGTAAAATACAATGGATGAAAGTAAGACTTTTAAAGGGGTTAGCTGATGGTAGGGGCCACTTTGTGATCTTGTAATCTACACAAAGGCAAAAAGATAGGAATAAGATACATGAAATGTAGAAGAAATCAATCAAAGATTAATAACCAAAACCACCCACACCCACCCACCAAAATTATAATCCAAGATTAGTCCTTCAAAAATAAATTTAAAAATTTATTCCACATGTTGATGTAGGAGGTGATTTCAAAATTCAAATATGACTTAACTTATAGTTATTATCTCAGAAAATCATATATTTTTTTTTTAATTCTAATTTTTGTTAATAAAAAAAGACTTTCTAAGAATTTAACTATATATTAGTAATTGAATAAGCATATGATCATAAATTAATTCGTTGATATACATAGATTGTCTGATGACACATGCCTAGTTGAAATTCTTCTCTCAAAGCATTCAAATAGACTAGAAAAAAGAGCATCCGAGCGTGTGGGTTATTAGTCAATGATATATATATATATATATATATATATAAATTTTAGAAATTAGGATTCAAATTTCATTCGTCTAAGTTTTGATAAGCAAAATTATCCTATTTATGTTACGTTTGCGAGTGATAATAAAAATACACGAAATAGTCAAAATGTGTACAAATTAATTATCTTGGACACCAACTTAAAAAACTAAAAAAAAGATGGAAAAAATCCAATTAAAAAAAATTTAAGAAAAAGGAGTGGGAATTGATGAGAATGAAAAGATTGATTGGTGGACTAATTCATATTCACCAATGGAAGATCTTGTTAACACAATGGCATAAACACAAAATCTAATAGTTTCTAACATGTCCCACAAAGTTACAATTTATGGGTCCCAATCCAAAGAGGACAACTGTCAACACAAATGCCTTTGCTTAATAAATGTATTATAATATAATATAATACAAAAGAGGTTAGTGTCGTGCACAAAGCATATAACGTTAGCAGAATTCAGAAAAAAAAAGTCGTACGTCTAGGAGTGTTACGTAGATAATCTATTATGATGCTGTTTCCAGAACCTCAAGCCTGTAATCTATAAATCGCATGAAGATAACTTTATCATTACTCGAAAACTTTCCTTTAATAAGATAAGTATATTTTTTATATATTTTTTTTTGAATGATATTAGATGATGACTTGATTCACCTTAAACAAATAAATTAATAAGGTTTGTTTGCTCTAAGAAGATATGCTCAGATCTCATAGAAGACCTTAATTAGTATATATGCTTACCTCATCAACCACTTCCTTAATATTCCTTTGTTTAGCAACTACTCTCCCATAATTATTATTTTAATTACATTACTTTTGACAAGGTCAAGATTAAACTATTTATTAATACATTTTTTTAGTGAATAGGAGTTTGGATAATTGCAAAGAACCTTCATTTAAGTGCTGAATAATCACAACTCTACAGTTTAGTAGTGCATGAACATAATTTTAGTGTTCTGTAGTAGATGGGACTAGTCACCCATATATGTTTATTTAAATCAATATTTTTTTTTTATATAATTTTTTTATACAGTATCTGATATTTATATTAGAATCCGGCTTAATCTAAGAAATCCCAATTGGAAGGGTAAAACGCTTTTCAGCAAAGATATTATAAAATATTCAGAACTCGAACTTAAAATTTCTGACAAAAAATGTGAATTTCAGTTTTCTAGTATTTTCTTATAAGATATGATAGAGTACAACACATGAATTCACTAATCAATTTAGGGCAAACTAAATTTAGATTTGCATCGAGAAATTTCATATTAGGGGATGGAGGTAAAATAAAGACTCTAACAAACTCAATATTTAAGCTTGAATCTGAGACTTCTATTTATGAATGAATGACGATTAACACGACTTCAGTATTTAAAGCTTGAATCTAAGACTTTTGTTTAAGAATAAATAACGAGAAACATGACTCATTAATTAAAGCTTGAATATAAGACTTCTGTTTAAGAATAAATCATCGATTAATTGAATTTTCTAGTATTTTATAAGTTTTGGTAGAGGACAATACATGAATCCACTAACCAAATTGGTCAATAAAACAAGTAATAAATAAACCTTTTAAGTACAGTGATAGATTTGTTGAGTCCTTCCAGGTGATTACATCCTCTATCTTTCTTTGACTTTTGTTGTTTTGTATTTACAATAAATATTTAAAACATTCTCCTCTCTTCAAGCATGGAATATTTTATATATATATTTTTTAAGTAATCAAGTGGTACACTATAATTGCATGTTTATTAATTCCAATTTTTTTTTTTTTAAAAAAAAGTAAGAATAAATGATTATTTTAGTCCTTAATCATACACACTGAATCCTCTTTGGTTGGAAAAGTTTATGGTGTATCTAATGCATTAATATTTTAAAAGATTTGTTTATATTGCATGAGAGACATCTTCCTAATATGACTATTCTTTTTCCCCTCTCTCTTTATTTAATATTGACTATTGCTACATTTATGCCCTATGCAATTTTTTTTAAATATATATAAAAAGTAAAGTAGTTGCATTGCATATAGTCAAAAGTATTTAAATTTTATACATAATAAAAAAACATCCATATAATCAGATCACTTATAATATAATTATCAGTAATTCATCTCCGATAGATGAGATATTCATAAAAAAATTAATAATTTTCTTATTCAAATCACTTATAATATAATTAGACGTCCATCGAAAATCAATGATACTACTTAATTTTTATAATAAATTAATTTATACTGATTGATATCGTATAAAAACTCTTTACAGTGTCAATATACCAGACAAAAATCCATTGAAATCTACTATATAAGGAAGAGTATGGAAAACACAAATTAGTCCATCATAAGTCACATACAAAAACATAATCCTTCTACTATTCTTTTATTATTCTCTCTTTCAAAAATCCATTTCATTTTCTCAAGAAAAATTAACATGGCTAAAGATGTTGTTTCTAGTACTTTTCAATCTCCATCATCCAATATTAATGGAGAAAATTATCATGAATCCTCTTCTAAATCATGTATAGAAAACAACAACAATAACAACAACAAGAAGCTCAAAATATTTGGTTTTGAGCTTATTGATGATCCAAAAAAATCTCCAAAAAATGTCCAAAATAATTCATCAAAAGAAGATCAAGAAAGTGTAAATTCATCATCAGCTTCCACAGTTTCATCAGGAAATATTCAAGAAAAAATATTATCAAATCATGAAGAAATAATGAAGAAATTTGAGTGTCAATATTGTTTAAAACAATTTGCAAATTCTCAAGCTTTGGGAGGTCATCAAAATGCTCATAAAAAGGAAAGAATGAGAAAAAAAAGATTACAACTTCAAGCAAGAAAAGCAAGTTTAAGTTGCTATCTTCAACCATTTCATAATCAAAATTACAACAAAAATAACAATAATATTATTAATTATCAATTTTATGATCCTCAATTTAATGTTTATGAAGAATCCCAAATTAGTTTTAACACTAATTATGATTATCAAGTCTCATCAGAAGGAGAAGGAGCAAAATGGCCATTTCATCAAGATTCAAATAATTGTACATTTACTCTTACACATGGTGGAAATAATTATATGAAACCTCCATCAACTATTTTGGATAATTCTTCATCTACTAAACAAAAAAGTTCATGTAAACCTTTGGATCTTCAATTGGAATTAAGTTTGTAATATTATGTTGTATTAGTGAAAGCAAATTAAAGATAGAATTCATTAATATTTGTAGTGTTCTAATTTAGATTATTTTTGGAAATTAAAGAGCTTGATCATGCATGGTTTAAATATATCCATTTTCCAATTTCTTTTAGATCTCTTTATACATTTTGTAAACATATTGGAGGAAAAGGCAAAGAAAAATAAAATGATTTGCTAATTTTTATTTATTTTTGTTTTTGGATCTTATGAGAATAAATATATCATATATGATTGAGTAGTTTCAACAACCAATTCACTTTTGTATGATAGAATTAATTAAGCTGCAAATACAACAACATCTATAATAGTCCAAATCGAATTGGAGTTGTATTATGAGAATACATCGTGATGACTATTTTTGTGTTGACTGTCAGAACGATAATATGAACAAGCTCATGTCTGATGAAGTTAGAATCAAGCTCAAATGCAACAACTACTCTATGAATGATGCAAATAGTAGGATAAACAAGGGATTTCATTTCCTCTATTGATATTATTTATGTTTAAAATTCAAATTAATGGCTGCCTTTTTTTTTAAAAACAAGAATTTCAATTTATATATGTGCTTAAATGCAAGAATATTGGCTTTAAAAAGCTTTCACTAGGGTTATAGGGAGGGGAATGTTTAATTTCCATGTTGATATCACTATGATTTTTTACCTTTTCCTTTTCACCACTAGTATTTTAATTTTATCACTTTTTTTTCCTTTTACTTTTGTTTGAGTGTAATGATAATTTCGTTTTACATAAACTCATATATTCGATTAGGAGTTTTGGAGCAACGATAAAATTGCATCTGAGTCATGAAAATAGTCCATCGATCACAAATGTTTGTATTAGAGTAAGTTATTCACATCACACTTCTTAAAATATGATTCTTCCCTAGATCCTATACTTGAACACGAGATGCTTTATACACTACTTTTATTCTTCTAATAAGCTCAGTATATTTATAAGCTACTAACTATTATTCTACCTTCACCTTTTTAATTATGGAAAGCTAGTTGATCTTGCCCCTATGAAAGCACTCAATATAAATTTCTAAGAGGTTATTATTACATTCATAATTAACAATAAACGTTTCATTTTAGTTTAATTTAAGGTTCAAAAGTGGAGAAAAATAGGTAGTCTAACAATTTTTATTTTTTTTGGTTCTTTTCCTTTTTCATCTTAAACAAACTGCCCAAGTCATCATTAAAATTATACCACGAAGAGTGTCTAGGGGTCTTTTCTTAAAATAAAATAAAAACTTTACGGAAAATACAAGCAAAAGGGCTAGGTTTATCTTACCGGTCAATCCTAACAACTTCTACTAATTAACAAGCGTGAATAACATAAGAGCTAGAGAAAACTTATTTCAGAGCTTCGATTAATTTGAATTTACGATACAAATTTCGCCTATGTGGGATGCTGTCATGTAAGGTAGCTAATGTTTTAAAACTTGTGCACAAATAGCCAATATGAAGTTCTTGTACAGACTTCAAATTAAAGATAATGAAATGAGATATCATATCTCACTTTTGTGAGTGAAATGAAATGAATTAATATAAATTGAAGTACCATGTATGGATAAACTAATAAAGTCCAGACATAATAATGTTTTAACTTTGCTTTTTTTACAATCCTAAATTAAAACATTTTTATGTTGAGATAATTCTTTTAAAACACAAGTGAAATCTCTAAATTAATGTGATATGATAAATAATAGATCTTTGAAACTAAAGTTGTCTAAGACATTTTAATTAAATAATAAATGGATCGACATGGTAGCGATTAGTGTCTGAGCATAAACAGGACGTGTGACGGTACAATTGAGAGGTTGTAACCGTTATGTCTATTAAAAAAATAATAACTAAATTTTATCCCTACCTCGTCAAAATAGAGAACCTATTTCTGAAAGGAAAATTAACATCACACACACATTTAAGAGGATAATATCAAGTTATAATCATACTTTTTAAAAATAAACTACTTATAGCATATTATTATCATCTTATAGCACATCAATTAATAATATATTAATTAAAAAATATGTTATTAAATATAAACTATTTATAGCATATTATTATCAAATTATAGCATATTAACTAATAATATATTAATTAAAAAGAATTATTTTATTATTTAACTAATAATTATTACGTTTAAATAATTAGTTTCATTTATTCACTTACCTTTTATCAACAAATTATTATTTATTAATCAATTACCTATTAAACTTTTTAATATAAATAATAAATTATTAAATATTAATCAATTATCTTTTAAATTTTTTAATATAAATAATAAATTATTAAATATTAATCAATTACCTTTTAATGTTTATAATATAAATAATATTATTATGTATTAAATATTAATTAAACTTCATATTATATAGTTACCTTTTAAAAAATAAAATCTAGAAATTAGGGATTTTATTTTAAATAATTGATTAATATTTAATTACCCAATAACTACCCACCCCCATATCAACCAATACTCTTTTATCTTTCCCAATACACTCAACCTCTCCCCATGCCTGAATTTATTGCATATTCCCCAAAAATCACGCCTCAATCATCAATTCAAACAAAAAACGCAGCCACTTTGCCATCTTTCTCAAATCTGCATCTTTCCCAAAATCTCTCATATCAGTTCATCCTAAAACACAAACTAAAATCTCAGATCCGTTCCTCATTAATTTTATAGACAATGTCGAAGAAAGGTAGTGAAAATCTATGGAAAAGTAAAAGATTGGTCGATGAGGAAGACGACTTTCATGCTCCTTCATTCAATATATTGTCACAATCTCAAACTCAGAAATCGAAGGGAAAAAAAACCAAAGAGGCAAAGGAAAGTTGAAATTGGTCGTTCAACAACGAAGTCTTCCAAAAATGATGCAGAGATTCAACAAAAAAATAAAACAAATAAAGTTGATAAGGTAGTGAAAATCTATAGAAAAGTAAAAGATTGGTCGATGAGGAAGACGACTTTCATGCTCCTTCATTCAATATATTGTCACAATCTCAAACTCAGAAATCGAAGGGAAAAAAAAACAAAGAGGCAAAGGAAAGTTGAAATTGGTCGTTCAACAACGAAGTCTTCCAAAAAAGATGCAGAGATTCAACAAAAAAATAAAACAAAAAAAGTTGATAAGGTTAGTAAAAAGTTTATTTCAAAATTCAATTTACAATGTGTTGTTTTAGTGTCTTTATTTTTTATATTATTTGTCAATAGTGTACTACATGAATTTATATATTAATTGAGTATTATTTTATTTTTTCAAAAGTCACAGATTTTTTTTTAAAAATCGAATATGTATTTTATTATTATGAATTGTATGATTTATATATCAATTGAGTATTATTTTATTTTTTCAAAAGTTACAGTTTTTTTTTTTTGAAATCGAAAATGTATTTTATTATTATATGAATTGTATATGAATTGTGTATGAATTGTGACATATAGTTGTATAAATTGAAATTGAACTGTGGCATTTAGTTGTATGAATTGTGTATGAACTCTAGCGTACACGTGTATGAATTGAGTATGAAACTGTGATATAAAGTTGTATGCATTGTGGATGAAACTGTGTTATTAATAATTGTATTTAGTTGTATGCATTGTGCATGAAATCTAGCGTATAGGTGTATGAATTGTGTATGCAATTGTGATATAAAGTTGTATGCATTGTGGATGAAACTGTGGTATT
The DNA here is from genome assembly GCA_022817965.1 of Solanum lycopersicoides. NCBI lineage: Eukaryota > Viridiplantae > Streptophyta > Magnoliopsida > Solanales > Solanaceae > Solanum > Solanum lycopersicoides. The sequence goes on along the minus strand of CM040622.1, from coordinate 1,350,129 downwards.
AATATTGTATTTTTTTTGTCTGAATATTGTATGAAGTTTTTTTTTTTTTTTGTTACAATGATTGTGGTCGTACACCTCTCTTTTTGCTGAATATATCAACAATGGTATTTTTGATTTGTTTGATATTGAAGTAGATGCAACATATCATCGTCAGAGGTATGCAACTTTACTTTGGCACTATGCAAAAGCAAAGAATGAAGAGGGAGCAATAAGTGACAGTGAAGTTACGGGTACAGTTGCAAGCAAGTATGGTGGAACTCGCACGCAAAAAGAACAAGTTATGGACACCACCAATTATCCCACTCCAAGAACATGGAATAGGAAATGAAAAAATTTAAATGCACGTTTTGAATTCTTATTGAAATATTTGTTATTTTAACAATATAACAATTTCTGTTATTTTTAATATTTTTTTATAATTATTAATTTCTGTTATTTTCAATGTTTTAAACATTATAACAATTTATGTTATTTTTAATGTTTTTTATAATATAACAAGTCATAATAGCTTATTATTTTCAGTATATTTCAATGTATATTTTAAATGTATAAACATTGTATGAATTATGAATGACATATTGATTTTGATAGATGTAACAGAAATCAATTATATATATATATATAAACATTGTATGAATATTGTATGAACATTGTATGAATAACGCATAGAACACTTTATGAATGGCAGGACACAATTTAAATTTATAATGTATACAAATTGTATGAATTATGAATGACATATTGAACTTTGACATATGCAACAGAAACAAATGATATATATGAACATTGTATGAATATTGTATGTACGCTATACAAAACATACTGTTTCTTTCCAAAAAATTTTTTATACAAACTGTATTACATATATTACAGTTACAAAAAAAGTTAACACTGTTTTAAATGTAAAAAATAACAAACTAACAATTCATAATTAAAATAAACAAATCAAAACTAAAAACTAATTCAAATAATTCCACTTTCCACCATGTTTAATTAAAATTGACACAAAGTTATCCATCGGAAGTGAAATATGTAGCTATGAAAATAATCTTCAATTCTTGGGGGAAAAAATGATTTATATGTTGAAAGAAATTTTAAAGTAATAGACAAATTTTAGAATGAAGAATAATTGTAATGCTAATCATTTATCTACCTTTAATTTAACTCAATAAAAAAGTAGTCCCTTCAAATTCTCAGGCGTGCATATTAAATTACTGCGCATTAATTATAACTGAAAATTAGTTGTCAGAATTAATTACTCATTAGAATTAATTACTCATTAGCACTTTATCCACTTATTTTTTAATAATTTTTAATAACAAATGCTTTTAATAAATTATAATTAACAATATAATTACTAATTAAATGCTATAGAGTGAGATATTAAATGCTACAAAATGAAATTGAAACTCTAATGCCATAACTTGATAATAATACTACATATTATGCTATATTCAAAATTTACACTTTCTGAAATACTCTCGGTTCAAGTACTGAAGCAAAAGAAAGGAGTAATGAAAAGGAAAAACTACTTGAAATGATATATTTTAATAAATAATTACTAATTTTAGCGATACTTATTATTTATTACTCCCTCCGTCCCTTTTTACTTGTCCACTTTTGCTTTTATAGTTGTCCCTAATTACTTATCCATTTTGACAAATCAAGAAATGACAACTTTTTTTTACCTATTATGCCCTCAATTAAATGACTAATTACTTTGAAAAATGTAGAACTTTTCATCTACTCCATAATTAATAAGAGTAAAATGGTAAACTCACTGCGTCATTAATTATTTTCTTAATAGGTGTGCCAATTCAAAATTGGACAAGTAAAAAGGGACAGAGAGAGTACCATTTATAACAACACTATGTTAAATCTGCAATATATATTAAAAGTGAATTATGTATGCAATTTATAACTGTTTTTAAAAATATATTATCCTTGTATTTGTAAGAAATTGACACATTGTATTATAAGTGTATTAAAATTGTAATAAATGTATTGATCATCAATAAAAAAAAATGTCTTATATGTGAATAATAAATTATTCTTTGTAATGTGTATTAAAACTATATTATAAATGTATTAAAAATGATCAAGTGAAAAAAATATTATTACTATAAATGATAAATAATATTTTTTAAAATAGTATATTTATGTAAATTACCCAAAAAATCAACTTTGAAAAAAACATGATAACTAATAGAAAAACATTGCAGATCATACAAGCAAAGAACAATAACATCAAGAAAATAGTGTAATCATAATAAACAACATGTGGTAATAGATAACAAAGGCAAGAATACCACATGAATAAAATCATTTACCTTATAAAAAAAAAATAGCTCATGAAATTTTAGATGTTTCTGCCATATTAGCATGTTCTTAATTAATGCACCATAATCAAGTACTACTTCCATAAACATTTGAAAAGTTAGGTTACATATTTGCCTCACAAAATAGAAGTTCATTTGCATATTTAAAATTAATGACATTATTGAGATTCTGATAAGTTCAAATGATAAGTCATAATTTTTCATTTGAACAAAAATAACTTTTAGCGATAAGAAATATACATATTAATAAAGGGTTCGTAAATTTTTTATTAGTATTAGTTAATTGTTATTGGATTCAGTGTTGCTATAAGCTTTAGAACTAAATTTTGTTACTCCCTCTGTTCCAATTTATACGACACATTTTATGCTTTGAGAGTCAAATAAATTAAAATTTTGCGCATGAAATCTTCAAAAAAAAATTAAATGAAATTTATATATTTGTAAACTACTTAAAAAGTACTATGAGTCACAATAATTGATAGTTCGAAAGGTTTAAACGATCTATGAAAAAATTTGACTCTTGAAATTCAAAAGGTGATATATAAAATGGGACGGAGATAGTAATTAATTGCCGCTAAAAATTATCTTTTTTGATGTAGTGTAATTATATGTATATATTGCTATAAAAGAAAGAATACTTTGATTACAAAACATGTGTAACAAAGATTCTGCTTCATCTAGTTATTTTTAATTGTCATCTAGTTATTCTTGTTCACAAAATTTTCTCTCCATATATTCACACCATATATGTTATTTTAAATTGTCATCTAGTTATTGTTGCTCATGAAACTTTGTCTCCATATACTCACACCATATATGTGAGTATTTTAAGTTGTCATCTAGTCATTCTTGAATTTTTAAATATTGAACAATCTTTGACCTGATTCCTGACAAACTGAGATTGTCCGTACATGAAATACTATAACTGTCAAAAAACCTGTAACACCTGTTGTGGTTAGTGCACGTCTCCCACAGCACAACAGGACCTCAGCCAATGGAATTGCTTTGCGTGTTTGTGTCTATCCTACCATATGTCTATTCTCCATTGTCACAAACAAGTTTTTGCAAACATATTTTTCACAAAAGCAAAAGCTTCTCTCAATGGAATATTTCTCAAGAACATCTGGAGGACCTGATAGAGTTATTATTGTTCTTAGTTGTTACTAGAGTTTATATTTAAGAGGTTGATCTTGTAAGATTTATTCCTAAGTTATAAAGGAAGTAGATTAATTTCCATATAGAACACGACATAATTTAGCTAGAGTTAGTTATGTTGGGTTCTTGAAGTCTAAATCGACTAGAGATAGTTGGTTCAGTAGGCAAGTAAGGGTGAGGGGATTAAGAGTTTGATTCCTAGCTTACTAGAGATTTGTAATTTGAAGGCTTTGCTCTGTCTTGAGTGAAATGAATTTGAATTGAAACCTTGTGAGACAGGTTGTGGTTTTCTCCTCCATTGAACAAGCTTAAGGGTGAGGGGATTAAGAGTTTGATTCCTAGCTTACTAGAGATTTGTAATTTGAAGGCTTTGCTCTGTCTTGAGTGAAATGAATTTGAATTGAAACCTTGTGAGACAGGTTGTGGTTTTCTCCTCCATTGAACAAGCTTAGGGGGTTTCCACGTAAGCCTCTAGTATGTGTTTGTTTTACTTTGAGTTATTTACTCGCACTTTTATTATATCAAGGGACCAGATTCAGTGACTATTAGTGGACATATACGTTCTATCAATATATATATGCTCTTTCGATCAAAAGAGGAAGTAAAAATCCATCAATTAAATTTTGTTCATCATTAATGAATATAGTAAGATACCAGTTTAAGCAAGAATCAGTAATTTCATGTCTCAATTATTCAAGGAGGACTAAGTTGTTTGTAAAATTGTACAAAATTTCAATAGGGCTGATTAATTTCATAACCCTCCTAAATTTGGCTCCGTTTGTAACTTGCACACCCGATCCTGTGTTCCAATAACATAGAACTACTCTTGCATAGTTGCGATTCTGATTCAGTTATACCTCCATAAAAGTTACAACCTTATTCGTTAATTCAGCTACGTATAAATAACAAAAACAAATGTTTGTTATGAGACAATTACCACTCAAACTCCAAGTTAACTTGATGAGCGCCTTGTCTTGTAATTATAGAGAGGTTGGCTGAAAATCTCGCCCAGGCATAGGAAGCCCCGGTGTCATATTCCATTTGTCCCCGTCCCAATGCCACTATCACGATGTTCACGATGTTGAACATACATTCGTTATAATCTTGAAGGGTCAATGAATAACCTGATGAAAGAGCTCCCATTGTTGAGAACTAAAAAAAAACAAAAAAACATTTCCTTTGTGTGAGTGAGCGAGGGGAAATATTTGATATTTGAAAAATTAAAGTAAAATTTTCTAGAATTTTGTAGAGTAGAATTCTCTAGAATTTTGTAGAGTGAGGTACAAAAAATATCTAAAATATTTAATCAGTAGGATTTTCTAGAATTCTGTAAAAAATATCTTAGATATTTAACCAGCAGAACTCTCTAGAATTCTGAACAAAAAATATCTCACATATTTTTACTTAAGAAAAGAAAGATAAGAAGAGTCTCGGTTGTCAGTTTCTAGAATCATCTCTACATAATTATAAATAGGGGTCTTAACCATTTGTAAACAACTCAAATCAAACTGTCTTCTTCTAAAAAAAGTTTTTTCAATCCAAAATACTCTTTCTCCATTCTAGCTTTCTCTTCTTTAATTGAGTTTTCAATCTTTATTAGACAATCTTGGGTTAGCAGAAAGTTTCTGATTATACTTTTTTCTGTTGTTCTTTACAAACACAACTGTTATGTCAATTCAAAATAATACTAAATGCTTATACTAACTAATTATATATTTATGTATTGTTTGTAATGGCAGCCAATACTTTTTCTGATTCCGATCAAATATTCTCAGAGTTACCAGAGGACGTCATCCGTATAATTTTGTCTTGCGTAACTCTGAAACAAAGAGCAATTGTTTCTCTTGTTTCCAAGAAATGGCATCAAATAGTAGAATCGTTAGACGACAATCTCAATTTAGTGCAAACACAATCTGAAAACATAACTTGTGGATACTGCGGCTTCTCTCATATGTACCCTTATGAATCATGTGTATGCTCCGACACAGATCTGTACCATGTCAATCCATTTATTAAACTTGCCACAGACAACATCAGTTTTAAAGAGCTCTATTTGTTCATACCACCTAATTTTAGGTATTGTGCGTCTCCCAAAATTTTAGATTCCAAATTCTTAACCATTCTCCATATAAAAGGAAATTGCAACATGAATGTTATTCGAGAATTTAATGTAATGCCTTCGTTGAAAGAGTTGTATTTTCATTCTGCTTGCATTTTTTCGCGCACCTTCTCTAGTTTAGCACTCAAATGTCCTCTCCTTGTTGAGTTAACCTTGATTAATTGTGACAACCTTGTTGAATTCACAGTCCCCCATCTCAATTATCTAGAAAAGCTTCATGTCAAAAGTCGTAAAAAAATTAAAAAACTTGAAGTAAAAGCTCAAAATCTACTCGAGTTTCACTTGAGTTGTCCAACCTTTACCAAACTTGATCTGTTCGCGTCTACTAAACTACAACTCCTCCATATAGATTCTATAAATGTTCCCGATTCATTTCCTCATGACATTTTCTCAACATTCCCATTTCTAAAATCCTTGTGTCTTATATATTGTGGAGGGTTGAATAAAATAAAGATTGTGAGTCCTCAATTGGAGTGTTTGACATTGAATAACATCATTGACTTGCGCGAAGCATTCATAGCTACTCCTAATTTACATAAGTTCAATGTGATATATAGCTTTAAATTCCAAACTCCGCGTCCCATAATGGGATCAAGGCAAATAGAAATTGAGATGAATGCTCGTGCAACCAATAACTTGCTTGAGTTGAGAACTTTTGCTGAAAATTTGGGTGAAAACATCACGTTGTCCTTGGAAACGTGCACAACTGGAGCAAAGGTATTTACTTACATCTTTAGTATTTCCCAACAATTTGAGAGCAAATTATTTTCCCATTCGATTTCCTATCATGTTGAATATTATTTTTCGTTGTCTATGAAGGAAGAAGTAACATTTCAGAGCAGCCTTCAACCACTTTGTATCAAGCGCATAAATTTGGTAATACAATATTCATTCAAACCGAGATATGAATCATTTCTTGCTGAGTTTTTTAGTTACTTCCATCCGCGGACCTTGGTGGTGACAGTGAATTCAGACGCCCGAAAACATCACTTTATACGGGTATTATGCAATATTATAATGAGAGTATATAATTTCCCATCTTCACTTCTCTTTCTGTACACTTATGTTATGAATTTATAGGTCCTAATGAATGAGCTGGAAGGTTGGAACAAAGACGGTACCAAACGTTACAAACGTAGTGAGTACATGTCTTGGCACAGAGCCTTGAAAAGCTTTACAATCCTTGGATCAACTGCATTTGCAATAAAAGAAAGGGAATCCCGGTGTGATAATCCCACACTATGTGCAGGGTTAGGGGAAGGGTCGAGCCAGAAGGGGCTATTACTAGATTTACCCAACATTTCTACAATTGCAAGACAAGAAAGGAAAGCCCGATGTGATAATCCCACACTATGTGCGGGGTTAGGGGAAGGGTCAAGCCAGAAAGGGCTATTACTAGATTTACCCAACATTTCTACAATTGCAAGACAAGAAAGGGAAGCCCGATGTGATAATCCCACACTATGTGCGGGGTTAGGGGAAGGGTCAAACCAGAAGGGGTTATCAGTAGACTTACCCAACATTTCTACAAATACAGGTCAAGAAAGGGAAGCTCGGCACGGTAAGCTCCTGATCTGTGCAGGGTCTGAGGAAGGAAGGGAACAACAATGCTTATTGTCCATAGTCTTACCCAACTTTTCTACAATTACAAGAGAAGGCGCTCATCAGATTAACTTGGAGTTTGAGTGGTAATTATCTCATAACAAACATTTGTTTAGTTATTTTTATATATATAAATATGAATTAATAAATAAGGTTGTAACATCAATGCAGGCATAACTGAATTGGAATCGCAACTATGCAAGAGTAGTTCTATGTTGGTGCCGTACAGTATTGGTGTGTAACTTACAAACGGAGCCAAATTTATTAGTTTTTTTTTTAATGTATTGTACTTTAGTATGACAATTTTAGTTATGAAATTAATCATCCCTATTGTATTTTTGTACAATTTATGGATGTTTCATTGGATCTGTATGATTTAGTCCTCCTTGAATATTTAATCCATGAAAGCGGTTTTTATTTTCTTAAACTGGTATCTTACTATATATGTAAAATCTAAGTGATGGATTTTTACTGTCGCTTTTGATTAAAAGAGAGATTTGTCCACAATAAGTTTTTTAATAGCGTTGACACATGTTGAACTTACACTCTATCATCTCGACACTCCATTTTTTGGGATTTCACAAGATCTGTTATTTTTATTGTTAAACGGAGGGGTAAAAATATTAGTAGTATGATACTAGGGTGTTAAAAACTCAAAATTAAATTTTCATTTTACCCTTGCATTAAAACAATTATAACAAAATGTTATACAATATAATTAAATAGTATATAGTAAAAAATAAATATTGAATTACATATCCTTCAAGAAGTTGTCTTCTTTATTATATATATCAAATTTAAAGAAAAATGTGGGACTCAAATAGTAATTACTATAATGAAAGGTCATTTCTCGTGTGAAAGATTGCACAAGAAAACCATGAGGTTTACATTAATCAACATTTTTCCATTGCAATTTAAAAGCAAGATTTTATAGGATTTGAATTGAATAATTTAATAAATAACTCATTTAAATTGGTACATGAATCAAATTTACATTAATAATCAATATTTCTTTTGCTGTAAAAAATCAAGAGTATTTGAAGAGTAATTTCAGAAAATAAATTTAATATGGACTAAAGTCATTGAACTAATTTAATGCAAATTTATTTTATATATCTACTTAATGTTCATCTTAGCTACTGCTATAAAATGCCTAGTATGGTCTTCATGTAAATGATAAGTGGAAGATGAGAGATAATTATCATGCAAAAAATTAATCTTACTCATCATTTTGTATGTGCAGTAATTTCCTTTTGTTTTTATCCGTTCCTCCTTGTCTAGCCTAAGTATTTCATAAGATATTTTTTTATATTTTGATATACTTAGTTATGATTTTGTTTTTCTATTGGAATATCTTGTGTCCTACATGAAGAAATTAGTGATATACAATTCATGTTCTACTATATTTCTTAGTTATTGATGAAATTCATAATGAAAGTCAGTTAATTTGATATGCTTATTTGGCTCTCGATAGAGTGTCCTACTTTAGTATAAATATATTTTCGTGATTATTATTTATGAGTAGAGAAACGAATAACTAAATGAAAAAAAAATCAAATATGGTTATTTGAGGCTGTATTTTTTATTTAACTTTTTGCTTATATGTATAATCTATTGAACTTATTAGTCTATTATTTATGTGCTGAAACATTCATTTCTCAAATCGATCACATATTTAGAATAAGCCATTGTGAAAAGTTTGTGTTGCTCAATTTATATTAGGTATGCCTTTATATTAATTATTCAAAGAGAAATCTTATGGGGAAAAAAGAATCATGTTAATAGTATTATTCTTTTCTCTTCATAAATCATATGTACCGTACTTCTCCAAGGTTAAAAAGAAGATGTAAATGTGAATAATAATAAAAATAATTGACATGATAATTATAGTGTGTTTCACTATATTTCAAGTGTTCATATCATTTTAGAACTTATAAATTGTATGCATCAAACATCTATCTACGGTAATGAGAAGCAATTTATTTTTAAATTTACGTGATATATATGCATGTACTTTGACTAATATTAAGAGAGCCACAAATTAGCCCACCACACTAACAACTTTTAGCGGCATTAAATATTGACACTAATAAAGAGTGCTAACGTCTTTACCGACATTAATTAAGTGTCATTAGAACCAATGTCGCTGAAGGCTTTAGGGACATATGAAAAGAGTGACAATTGCCGCTAAAAATACATATTCAGCGGCAATTAAGAATTAAATGCCACTAATGATCATTTTTGTTGTAGTGCCATCTCATTGTAATCAATGAAATACTCTGCCGCTTTCTTTGCAAGCAATTTCTGCAGTCTCAAGGTTAAATTCCATGGATAACGTAACAATGCTAACTAGCATGTACCTCGGAGCAATTTCAGGCAATGTAACTTCATTTATCGGAAGCATATCAAGTCTACTTTTCTTAAGAGAGTAGCTAAAGTGTCGGGATCTTTGATACACCAGGAAGTTGTATAATTTCTTGCACAAATTAAAGTCATCTAGTCTAAATGCTCACAGGTCTCGACAATTTAGCTACTCTTACGAAAACTAGACTTGATATGCTACCGTTAATGAAGTTACATAGCCTTAATGCTCACAAGTACATGATGTTAGCAATGAGTCTGCAGAAATTGCTTGCAACGAAAACAGTAGAGTGTTAGATTGCTTACAATGTGATGGTGGACCGGGTTTTTACATCTCTTAGAGGTTGATGAAATGTTAAGATCAATTCATACTAATTTCTTTGTGATGGCTCATTGTTCTTTTCCTGATTTGATGATACTAAATTGGAGAATGAGCGCGAAAAAAATGCTAACATAAACGGATTACATTAAATAGTCGAATAACATTCATGTTGCAATTTCCTTTTAAAATTTCAGGAGACGCACAATAACTAAAATTAGGTGGTATGAACGAATAAAGCTCTCTTTGAAACTGATTGTTGTCTGCAGCTAGTTTAATAAATGGATCGACATGGTAGAGATCTGTGTTGGAGCGTACACAGGATGCGTGAGGGTATAAATGAGAGGAGGCAGTATCCACACGATATCTTTGCAGAATGTGTTTGCACTAAATTGAGATTGTCGTCCAACGATTTTATTAGTTGACACCATTTTAGTCCAATAATAAAATCCTTGGACGACAATCTCATTTTAGTCCAAACACGTTCTGAAAATATAACGTGTGGATACTGCGGCTGCTCTCACTTGTACCCTCATGCATCCTGTGTATGCTTCGAACAGATCTCTACCATGTCGATCCATTTATTAAACTTGATGCGGACAACATCAGTTTCAAAGAGCTCTATTTGTTCATACCACCTAATTTTAGGTACTGTGCATCTCCCATTTTAGATTCCAGATTTCTAACCGTTCTCCATATAAAAGGAAATTGCAACATGAATGTTATTCGAGAATTTAATGTAATGCCTTCATTTAAAGAGTTATATTTTCATTCTGTTTGCCTTTTTTCGCGTACCTTCTCCAATTTTATACCCAACTGTCCTTACCTTGTTTGATAAATTGTGACAGCCTTATTGACTTCACAGTCCCCATCTCAATTATCTCGTAAAGCTTCATGTCATTACTCGCAAAAAAATTAAAAAACTTGAAGTAAAAGCTCAAAATCTCCTCGAGTTTCACATGTGTAGTTCAGCCTTCACCAAAATTGATATGTCCGCTTCTACTAAACTACAACTCCTCCATATAGATTCTACATATGTTCCCAACTTATTTGGAGTGTTTATATCTTTATATCTTCAATTATGTAGAGGATTGAAAAAAAATCAAAATTGTGAGTCCTCAATTGGAGTGTTTCACCCTAAATAACATCATGGATTTGGACGAAGCATTCATCGTTGCTCCTATACATAAGTTCAACCTAATCAATACTTTTAAATTCCAAACCCCGTGTCCCATAGTGGGATCAAGGCAAACCGTAGTGAGTACATGTCTTGGCACAGTGCATTGAAAAGCTTTACAGTCCTCGGATCTACTGCATTTGCAAGACAAGAAAGGGAAGTCCGGTGTGATAAGTCTACACTATGTGCGGGGGTTAGGGGAAGGGTCGAGCCAGAAGGGGCTATCAGTAGACTTACCCAACATTTCTACGATTACAAGACAAGAAAGGGAAGCCCGGTACGGTAAGCAGCCACTCTGCGCAGGTTCTGGTGAAGGGCGGGAACAACAGTGCATATTGTTCATAGCCTTACCCAACCTTTCTACAATTACAGGACAAGGCGCTCATCGAATTAACTTACAGTTTGAGTGGTAATTGTCTCATAATTAACTAACATTTGTTTAGTTATTTATATATATATCTGAATTAATCAATAAAATCGTAACATTAATGCAGGTATAAATGAATCAGAATCGAAACTATGCAAGAGTAGTTTTATGTTGGTGGAACACAGGATTGGTGTGCAAGTTACAAACGGAGCCTAACTTAGGAGGTTTTTTTTGTTTTTATGTATTATGCCTTAGTATGACAATATTGTATTTTTGTAAAAATTTTCGATGTTTAATCGGATCTGTATGATTTACATGAAACTAGTGATACTTTACTAATGATGGTGAATAAAGAGTATGCTTGCTGTAGAAATTGGTAAAATGGCTAGAGCTTGCAGCCTTTTAAATATAGTGATATATGTCGTCGTTTTCTCAAACTTATAAAGGAAAGTGAAATGGGGAGATGAGGTCGACTTTACGAAATACTCTCTGAGAATAAAATACTTGTATCAACACAAGGAATCAAGGATTCTAGGATTTTTCAGGCGAGGCACCAAACATTTTCTACTTTAAACTTCTATCTGTCATTAGTAATCTCAATTCGATTTTCAGGCAAGGTACCAAACATGTTCTACTTTCAAATTATATCTGTCATTAGTGATCTCAATTCAAATTTCTTATCCAATTATACTTGACTACAGTCTACAACCAGCTGAAACATTGAAAACTTGCTTTGTGATGGTAAAACACCGCACGGGCACTTTGCAAGGTTGAAAACATTAAAGACTAGCTTTGTGTAGTATCTTTGGTTTGTTGTGTGTAGGGATGGAAATGAGACGGGGCAGGACGGGGTGGGATGGGGCGGGTTTTTTCTCCATCCGCAAGATTTCAATCTACCCCGCCCTGCCCCACATAAGCACTTGGATTTATGAAAAAACAGAGAAAGTGACTTTGTCTTTCTCTGATGTTCGTATGTGTATTCATTTTTGCAAATTTAACATGGTATAGTAAATATGTGGAGTTCAATAAAAGCACTCAAACTTTGATATTTATATCAATTAAATCAATTAACCAAATTTATTATTAAAAGAATTTAACATGGATGATTCAGCCCCATTCATTACTTCTCCTTCTGTGGAATCCATTAGTCGAACTCCTAATCGTGGAAGTCTATGCACATCTTTTGCTAACTCTTTCTTATCTTCCTCAAATTGATCGGTACTACCCATAGACAATCTACTCAATACTAAAGACTTTTGTGATCGTTGAACACATCCATATGAACACCATAGAGATAATGACGCCATATTTTTAAAGCAAATACTATGCCAGCCAACTGTAGATCATGGGTCAAGTAATTCCGCTTGTGAATTTTAAGTTGTCTGGAGTCATAAGCTATAACGGTCTTAACGGACGTCCATGAAAAAGTTTGGCAAAAATCATGTGGAAATTTCGGATCACCGAAAATCCATGGACTATAGCACATGAAAATTTTAAAAATGAGGGGTTTACCTATTCTAGGCTCATTTGACCTTGAAAATGGGCAGGTTTGCCCGTTGGGACCAACTGACTCCATAATTAAGGTCTTACCGGACATCCATGAACAATTTTAGCAAATATCACATCGGATTTCCGTATCACCAAAAATTCATGGACTATAACACACGAAAATCGATAAAATTGGGGGTTTACCTGCTCTGAGGCTCGTTTGAACTTGAAAATAGGTTGTTTGCCCGTCGAGACTAAGTGACTCCATAGCTAAGGTCTTAACAGATGTCCATGAACAATTTCGGCAAAAATCACGTCGAAATTCTGGATCACCAAAAATCCATGGACTATAGCACCCAAAAATTGGCAAAATAGGGTTTACCTACTCTAAGATTCGTTTGACCTTGAAAATGGACCGGTTTGCCAGTGGGGACAAACTAATTCTATCTCTAAGGTCTTAATGGATGTCCATTAAAATTTCGGTAAGAAAATCAAGAATTTCGGATCACCAAAAATCCATAGACTATAACACACGAAAGTCGTAAAAATATGGGTTTACCTGCTTTGGGCTCGTTTGACCTTGAAAATAGGTTTGTTTGCACATGGGGACATACTGACTCCACTGCTAAAGTCTTGATAGACGTCCATGAAAACATTCGAAAGAGAATCCGCAATTTCAGTTTACCAAAAACACATGGAATATAAATCGGCAAAAAGTGGGTTTACCTGCTCTAGGCCTCATTTGACCTTCAAAAGGGCTGGTATGCCCGGTTGGACAAACATACATCGATAAAAAAATCAGTAAAAAATAATTTGGAATTTCAAAGGCAAAATAAGGGTTAACCGGATCTATGCTCGTTTGACCTTCAAAATGGGTCGGTTTGCCCGTCGGGACCAATTAGCTCCATAACTAAAGTTGTAACTGACGTCCATAAAATTATTTGGCAAAAATCACGTCGAAATTCCACGTCATCAAAAATTCATAGACTATAGCACACGAAAATCGGCAAAATAGAGAATTTCCCTGCTCTGGGCTCGTTTGACCTTGAAAATGGGTCGGTTTTCCGTTGGTACCAATTGTCTCCAAAGCTAAGTTCTTAATGGACGTTCATAATAAATTTTACAAAAATCACGCCAGAATTCCGGATCACCAGAAATCCGTTTACTATAGCACACAAAATTTGGCAAAATAGGAATTTACCTACTTTAGGGCTCGTTTGTCCTTGAAAATGGGTCGATTTTCCCGTGGACACCAACTGGTTTTTTGTCTTAAGTCTGAACAGACGTCCATGAAAAATTTTGGTAAAAAAAATCTAGAATATCGGATCACAAAAATCCATGGACTATAGCACACGAAAATTGGCAAAATACCTGCTTTGGCTCGAATGACCTTGAAAATGGGTCGGTTTGCCTGTCCGGACCAACTGGATCCATTGCTAAGGTCTTAACGTATATCCATAAAAAAGTTTTACGAAAAATAATCTGGAATTCTGGAAAATAAAAAATTCATGGACTATAGCACATGAAAATCGGCAAAATAGAGGTTTACCTGCTCTTGGTCTCATTTGACCTTGAAAATGGGTTGGTTTGCCCGTAGAGACCAACTTGCTCCATTTCTAAGGTCTTAACAAACATCCACAAAAATTTTTGGCAAAAAATGATCTGAAATTCCAGATCACCAGAAATCCATGGACTATAGCACACGAAAATCGGCAAAATAGGGGTCCTATTATATGGCTCGTTTAACCTTGAAAATAGGTTAGTTTGCCCGTCAGGACCAACTTAATCCATTTCTAAGGTCTTAACGGACGTCAATGAAAACATTTGGCAAAAAAAATCCAGAATTTCATATCACAAAAAATCAATGGACTATAACACACGAAAATCGGCAAAAATGGGGATTTACCTGCTCTGGGGCATGTTTGACCTTGAAAATTGGCCGGTTTACCCGTGTAGACAACTTGTCTCTAATTCTAAGGTCTTAACGAATGTCCTTGAAAAAATTTGACAAAAAAAATAATCCAGAATTCTGAATCACTAAAAATCCATGGACTATAGCACACGAAAATTGGCAAAATGAGGTTTTATATGCTCTAAGGATTGTTTGACTTTGAAAATGAGTCGATTATCCCATGGGGACCAACTGGATCCATTTCTGGGGTTTTAACGGATGTTCATAAAAAAATTCAGCAAACACAAATCCAAAATTCTAAATCACCAAAAATTCACGAACTATTGCACACGAAAATCGGTAAAATGGGGGTTTACCTGCACTGGGGATCGTTTGACTTTGAAAATGGGCTAGTTTGCCCATGGGGACCAACTGAATCCATTGCTAATGTTTTAATGGACGTCTATTAAATTTTGGTAAAAAAATATGGAATTTCGGATCACCAAATATCCACAGACGATAGCATATGAAAATTGGCAAAATAGGGGGTTTACTTACTCATCGGCTCGTTAAACCATGAAGATGGATCGGTTTGCCCGTGGGGACCAACTGGCTCCGTTCCTAAATTCTTAAAGGACGTCCACAAAAAATTTTGGCAAAAAAGAATATGGAATTCTGGATCACAAAAAATCCACGGACTATAGCACACAAAAATCGGTGAAATGGGGGTTTACCTACTCTAGGCGCGTTTGACCTTTTAAAATGGATTGTTGGCCTGTGGGGACAACCTAGCCCCATATCTACGGTCTTAACGGACGTCTATGAAAAATTAGAAAAAAAAAATACGGAATTCCAGATCACCAAAAATCATAGACTATAGCACACGAAAATCGGTAAAATAAAGGGTCAAGTATCATCGATCACCAAAAATTCATGGATTATCGCACATATAAATCGACAAAATAAGGGTTTACCTACTCTAGGGATCGTTTGACCTTGGTATTTTCCGTTGTTTGTTAATCATTTATCTTTTTAAAACAACATGTGTATACTTTTTATATGTAATCTCAAATGTTTATAAAAATCCATGTACTTAACTATTACATACATGCGCAAAAAATTAGTGCACAAGTAAAAATAAAATATAATATAATGTAAAGTAAAAATTAGTGAAAATGTTACATTTAAGTTTATTGTATTTTAGTTCATATTTAATTTTTTATATACAGATCCTTTAATATATAGTTCAAGAAATATAATGTATATGTATTTTTTAACACAATCATGCTTTCTTTTCTTCTTTTTTTATGAATTTAGTTTTTTATACATATGAAACATTTTGTCTATTACAAGTCGACTTCTAACAAAATGTAATTCAATTAATATGACAATATTATTGTCTATATATTTTAATGTGATGTCTCTTCTTATTATGGATGTCATGTCTTCATTTACTTTTCTTTCTTTTCCGTTTGAACTTATAATTTTTTCTATAAATTTAATGTTACAGACCTAGATATTTTGTAATGTTTTTCTTTATACGTATCTTTTTTATAGCCAATTTCATTTTTGATTATTAAAACTTACATTTCATAATTAAAATATATTAATTCCTCTTATATAATAAAAAAAAATTCTTCATAAAGCTTTAAGAATATCAAATCTCCAACATCTAACATAAGATTTTCATCCTATATTTTGTGATTAGTTATATTCTTATGTCAAATTTACATACAAAAGGACTTATCTTTGAACTTAGCGATGAATATATGTATGCTCCACTATGATATATTCACTAATATAAATTTGTTTTTCTAATATCAATTAGGGGACAAACGTGCAATGCACGTTCCATGGACTAGTATTACTAACAGTGAAAAGAATCTAAGTCAAAAGTTGAATTACAAAAATACCTCTTACCTATTAATTTATTTTCTTAGAATCATTTTAGAAAATTATTTTTCCATTTAAAATAAACTTCATAACTACACCTCCTCATTTCCCTAACTTATCATCATATTATCGTAAATAAATAATAAATAACAAAAAAAATATCAAAAGTGGGAAACTCCAAAATTCAAAGTTGAATTGTCCTATACTAATTAAATAAATATAAACTATTTTATTAATTAAATACTAAATAGTAATCATAAATTAATTTCTCATTTTCCTTCACATAAAAAAAGAGAGAACTAAAACTTCTATTCAATTAGTAAATAGTGACATGCCTGATAAGGATGAAACTGAAATTTTAAAGGTTAGATCAACAACTTCCCATTTCTGATATAGCTAATATTTTAATAAATGCTAGTGCTAGTGTTTTGTGTGAGCAGGTGCCTTAGTCCTGGAAAAGGTATTGATAGGTCGTCTAGTTGACATCATGAACGCTGTGGAAGTGGCATTGGGGATAGAGACAAATGAAATAATACACCTATGCCTAGGAGGTTTAGGTGGCTTACTCCATTTATTTCCATCTCCAATGGTATTTCCGCGACATTCACGATGTCGACTAGATAACCTATCAATACCTTTCTTTAGAAATAGGCACGACTCACACGAAATACTGGTGTTAGCATTGATCAAAACATCAACTATATCGCGAAAGGCAAGCTGTTAATTTGGAACCTTTGAAATTTCAGATTCACCCTCATCAATCGTGTCACTCTCACTATCATGTGATGAATTTCTCAAAATATCATGAGCTTCCAATGAAGCACCAGTCTGGAGAAGAAGTATGCGAAAACATTTTTATTAGAGTGAGAGAGGGGAAATATTTGATATTTGTGAGTGAAAATAAGCTTAACAAGAGTGGGTATTTATACTAATTTAGAGAGATCAACACATTTGAAGTTTTTCCAAATATGTTGAACTAGTGATTAA
This sequence comes from Solanum lycopersicoides, assembly GCA_022817965.1. Classification (NCBI taxonomy): domain Eukaryota; kingdom Viridiplantae; phylum Streptophyta; class Magnoliopsida; order Solanales; family Solanaceae; genus Solanum; species Solanum lycopersicoides. The sequence continues at coordinate 1,332,431 of CM040622.1, read as the reverse complement.
TTTTCCTTTTTTGTTTATCATAATCATATGTACAATTTTTATTGTTCTTATTTAGGCTCACTTTTAAAATTAAACCAAATTACAGGATATGATAAGTAAAGTTATAAATGTATTCATATAATAATGTAATTAAGAGATGTACTATATTGAAACAAATCAAACATTTGTTAAAAAGATAAGAAGTTTAGGTACACGTTTATCCATGTAATTTTGAAGTCAATTTTAAATATCTAATATGTAGACAACCTCTTACTTTGCGAACAACTTTTACTTAGATACTCAGATTAAAATTTATTTCAATTAAGTATCTGAACGCATTATAAAGTATTTTTATAACACTTCCGATTCAAATTTAGAAAAAAGTACTTACTTTTCATTCTAATAACAATCTCCACATGTAGTAAATGACTAAACACTTCCATTATTTGTTCGCATTTAGATACAAATCGAAATTATTCATTTCTTTAGTTTAAAAAAGAAATTCACTCTAAAAGCTAATTTTCTTCTATAGTATGTGGCATGGATAAGGATGATGTCAATGTTCTTCTTTGTGATAAGTTTGATTCTGATACATTTTGTAATGGCCACCAATGGGGCGGGGCGGGTTCTGTCTTCATCCGCAAAATATCAAATCTACCCCGCCCCGTCCCACATTAACACTTTCAGAAACTTGTGTGGATTTAAGACAGATAAAGTAACATTGTCTTTCTGATGTTTGTATGTGTGTATTCATTTTTGGAAATTTAACATGATATATTAAATATGTGGAGTTCAATAAAATTATTTAACTTACATATTTGTATCAATTAAATCACTTAACTAAATTTATTATTTGAAGAGTCTAACATGATTTGAATTATTTTTTATGTTAGGTAAACATACAGTACCCTTACAAATAAATAAATAAAAAAACCATTAAATAGTTTTTACAAGCAAACTTAATTACTGACTTTTACGATAAAACTGTATATTTAAAACTTACAATGTATCATAACAAATGTTTTCCTACCAAAAAGGGGAAAAGAAGATTTGGGAATAAAATACTTGTAAGGAACAAAACTTATCGTGTCACGATTCAAGACTACCCCTAGTGGTAACACGATGTGCTTAGAGTCATAAGTGACCCCAAACTTGTAGATGAGATAGCCACACCCAAACATTATGATGTAAAATCTTCCTGAGTAGAACACTAGGTTGCTAATGGAAATCACCCTCGAAACTAGGGTTCAAATCTAGCTAAAGCCCTTTTGGAGTAAACCTTTCAACCGTATATTCTCTGCTTCCCCGAACACCTTCAGATCTCCACTGGCATGAAATTGCATATCCAATGATATCTATTGCTTGTAACAAGGGAAGCTATTGCTCTCTCTTCCAGTTCTTCCCATTAATGAAGTTACATGGCCTGAAATTTCTCTGAGTTACATGCTAATTAGCATCGTTACATTATCCATGGAATTTAACCTTGATTCTGCAGAAATTGCTTGCAAAGAAAGCGGTAGCTGAATGTTTCATTGATTACAAGGTGATTGTGGGCCAATTTGAGGCTCGCTTAATATAACTAGTTAAGTGTACGTGTTTTACATTGCCTATCACATTAACTAATAGTAGTAATATATATATATATATATATATATATATAAGCTTTATTTATTTTAGATGTGCGGCCGTCTTTCCATATGTTAGAATTCTTTATTACATATGGGAATACTCTTAAAGAGACCTTTCAGAGTTATTTTCTAAAGACTCTCTTCGTTTACATCGTCTCTAGAGCTGGAAATAGATCCACCTGAATGGGCAAAGAAAATACCGGTGCACTCCATTAGTAAGGAATAAATTTAGAAGTAAAACGCCAAGGTAAAGAGTTCTAGCTCTGTGCCGGATATCATTATGAAACAATGTCGGTGTTGTAATGTTGTAATGATGATTTTGATGATTCACAAACCTATTAAAGGGACCTGGTACCTATGATGGACTTTTTCCAAAGTCAACAATCCAACTATGTATAAAGGGTCATTTCTTTTATTTAGACCTGATATGAATGTGCAAAGCACGTACACTTAACTAGTTATATTAAGAGAACCACATATTGGCCCACCATCGCATTGTAATCAATGAACACTATACCGATTTCATTGTAAGCCATTTCTGTAGAATCAAAGCTAAATTATACAGATAACCTAACAATGCTAATTAGTATGTACCTTAGAGCAATTTCAGGTCATGTAACTTTATTAATGGGAAGCATATCAAGCCTAGTTTTCTTAAGAGTAGCTAAATTGTCAGTATCTTTGAGCACGGAGGAAGCTGTTGTATAATTTCTTTCTCTAACCCCTTCACAAGAAATTTTATACTTGGAGTTGTTGTGAAATAATCTTGGAAAATTGAGAAGGTGACCTAAGTAAGAGAACTTGCACAACCAACCAACTCCACTCGGTCGACTCTTGTTCATCCATTTAATATACATCATGTCATGAGTAGAGCAGAACAGGATTGCTCTTTTTTTCTTATAAGCATCAATGTAAAAGAGTCTGGGAAATATTTTCCCACCCAGACGATGGTGTTCTCCCTTCCTCAATGCACGAACTCCCCTATACTATAGGAACACTAGGTTGCTAATGGTAATCGCCCAGAAATCAGGGTTCAAATCCAGATAAAGCCCTTTCGGAGTAAACCTTTCCACCGTGTATTCTTTACTTACCTAAACACCTTCAAATCTCCACTAGCATGAAATTGCATATATGAGCCAAAGGGAATAAACCTGCCTGATCCTATAGAATCCATTTGTACAAAATGGGGAAGTGATCCCTTTTCGTTTGGCTCATATTCACATGTTTGTTTTCAGTCATCTGACAGTGATTATGACATACTTACAGAAAATCTTGGAGGTCGGTTATTTTTTTCTAGATAGGCTACTATTCAACAATATGCAGCCACCATGCATGGAGACTATTTGAGTGTCATAAGAGAAACTTCTCACATTTCCCAATTTATGAAAGCGAAACAAAACATTCAAAGGAAAATTGTATCAAAGTATGTTGGACAAAGCAATAATAATAGGAAGAGTTGTTCAAAATCCAGATCTAGCATTTGCGAAGTTATTATTTGTATTTGATCCCCTCACTTGTGATTCTAAATATTTAGGACTCGTGAGAGTTACTTTTGGAAAATCCTGAATTTAATACAAAAAAGACAGATAATATACCAAGAAGTTGTTATAAATTTCTTGCTCTAACCACTTCATTAGCAACCTAGTGTTCCACTCAAAAACATAATTTTGTTGAGGTGTGTGGACATCTCATTCGTTTTTAATTGTTTTAAAAATTCATTAGCAACCTTTTTAAAAAATAAAATGTTGAGGCATATTCTCTTATGTATTAAATTCTAGGTTAGATTCTCCAAAAGTAACATTCATGAGCCCTAAAGATTTAGAATCACAAGTGAGGGGATCAAATACAAATAAGAACTTCCCAAATGCTAGATCTAGCTTTTTTGAACAACTCTTACAATACATCATTGCTTGGTCCAATATTCTTTCATACAGTTTTCCTTGGATCGTTTTGCCTCGCTTTCATGGATTGGGAAATGTGAGAAGCTTCTCTTAAGCCACTCATACAGGCTCCAGGTGGCTAGATGTTTTTGAACTGTAGCCTCTCAAACAAAAAACAATCGACCTCCAAGATTTTATGTGAGTATGTCATAATCATTGCTAGATGACTGAATACAAACATGTGAATATGAGCCAAACGAAAAGGGATCACTTCACCATTTTATACATATGGATTGTATAGGATCAGACATGCTTATTCCCTTTGGCATATATATGCAATTTCATGTCAGTGGAGATCAGAAGGTGTTCGGGGAAGCAAAGAATACACGGTAGAAAGGTTTACTCTGAAAGGGATTTAGCTGGATTTGAATCCAGGTTTCGGGGGTTGGTTTCCATTATAGCAACCTAGTGTTCCACTCAGAAAGTGAATGGATAGTATAGGGGAGTTCGTGCATTGAGGAAAGGAGATCATCATCATCTGGGTGGGAAAATATGGTTTACCTGCATTGATGCTTATAAGAAAAAATGTGTAATCCTATTTTGTTCTACTCATGACATGATGTATATAAAATGGATGAACAAGAGTCGACCGAGTGGAGTTGGTTAATTGTCCAAGTTCTCTTACTTAGGTGCCGCTCCCAATTTCCCAAGATTATTTCACAACAATTCCAAGTAAAAAGTTTCTTGTGAAAGGGTTATAGCAAGAAATTATACAACAGCTTCCTGCGTGCTCAAGAAGTCCATTTATACATAGAATGTTCGAGAAAAAGTAAGAAAAAATATTTTTAACTGCACAAGTGAGATCTCATTCACATGAGCTAGGAGACCATCTCTAACTTTTGCAACTTCACTAGTTAAACTGTTGTCATTAATTTGAACACTCTAGAATCATACTGCTCATCTTTTTGCACGTCCGATCAACAACAACAACAATAACATATCCAGTGAAATCCTCAGTTATATAGAGGTTGGGATATCTTTAATTTGTTGAGAACCGCATTTTGGGGTAGGTTCTATTCCTTTCCTAAACTAAAGAAATGAATTATCTTCACCCATATCATTTCAGTTTGTATCTAAATACGAACAAACATTGTAGATTTTTCTAAAAGGGAAATACTTGATAGGCTTTCAAAGTAGCTAATGAAGTTACATGGTCGGAAATTGCTCTGACGTACATGCTAATTAGCATTGTTACGGTATCCATGGAATTTAACCTTGAGACTGCAGAAGTTGCTTTGCAAAGAAAGCAGTAGAGTGTTTCATTGATTATAATGTGATGGTGGGCCAATTTGTGGCCCTCTTAATATAACTAGTTAAATGTATGTGTTTTGTACATGCATATATTATTATTATCAAAATTTTGAATTATAAAATAGGAAATGCTGAAATTTAGAATAGTAATTTTATCATTTATATTTTATTCACTAAAATAAAAAAGTATATTATTAACATAAACAATAAATAGATGATATACTCTAGCATTTTTTGTTATTCTTCATTTGCAGTTTCTCATTCTCTTTTCTTCTCATGTTAAATTGTGCAATTTCTTTCATATATATATGATAACATTAATCTTAGTAAATTGGTTCTTAAAAAGTAAATTTTAATTTTAATTTTGAAAGTGTTTTACATAATAGTGGAGAATGGCTCTTCATATTCAACTTTTAATTTTAAAAATTATGGATATGAGTAATAATTAACATTCAATGATTAGGCGAAAGAATGTATCACATTCTCATAAATAATATCTCAAGGCAAAAGTAGACATTCTAATTTGGACAATTACTACTTAACTACTTATGGGTCCAGCCAATAATTTGGAGATAGGAGTTTCACAATTTTTCAGTCATAGTTAAAAAATTTACAACAACAATAAATAGCTTTCCATATTTCTACTAAGGTAGAATACTCTATCGAAAGACAAATAAGCATATCAAATTAACAGATTAAGCTTTAATTATGAACTTCATCAATAATTAAGAAATATAGTAGAACATGAATTGTATACCACTAATTTCTTTATGTAGGACACACGATATTCCAATACAAAAAACAAAATAAAAAAAGTATATAAAATATAAAAAAGGACATATAAAATAATTAGGTTGGACAAGGAGGAGCGGATAAAAACAAAAGGAATTTACTGCACAAAAAAATTGATGAGCAAGATTAATTTTTTGCATGATAATATTTCATTCTCCACTTATCATTTACATGAAGATCATGCTAGGCATTTTATAGTAGTAGCTAGGATGAACTTTGAGTAAATAAAATTAATGTGCATTAAAGTAGTTCAATGATTTTAGTCCATATCAAAGTTATTTAATGGGAAAATTCTTCAAATACTCTTGATTTTTACAGCAAAAAAGAAATTGATTATTAATGTGAATTTGATTCATGTACTGATTTAAATGAATTATTTATTAAATTGTTCAATACAAATCTTTTAAAATCTTGCTTTCAAATGGCAATGGAAAAATCTTCTGCAATTTTGCATTGAAACGGGAAATGACTTTTATTGCATTAACACGAGAAACGACCTTTCATAATAGTAATTACTATTTAAGTCCAATGGTTTTTTTTAATTGGATATATATAATAAAGAAAACTGCTTGAAGGATATGTAATTCAATATTTATTAAATTTGAGGATATTACAAATAAAGATGCTTAAGTAATGCAAGAATATAAAATCATAAGCATATCATATTATCATCATAGCATATCATTTATTTATTAAATTATAAGTGGGAAGGTGCTTTGTCGTCTAAAGTTGGATTACAAAATTCCCTTCAACTTTTTAATTATCATTATCATATTATTATTATTATTAATTAATTAATTAATTATTATTATACTATAAGTATTAATGGACGTCCACGAAAAATTTGGCTAAAAATGACGTCAAAATTTTGAATGATCAAAAAAGATGGTGAACTATAGCACACGAAAATCGGTAAAATGGGGGTTTACCTGCTCTGGGGCTCATTTGACCTTGAAATTGGTTGTTTTGGACGTCAGGGTCAGTTGTCTCCATATCTAACGTTTTAACGGACGTCTATGAAAATTTTGGACATAAATAACGTCAAATAACTAAAATTCAACGACAATAGCACACGAAAATCAGAAAAATAGGGGGTTTACCTGCTTCGGGGCTTGTTTGACCTTGAAAATGGGCATTTTGACAGTTAGGACAATTGTCTCCATAGATAATGTCTTAATGGGCATCCATAAAAATTTTAGGCAAAAATGACGTCGAAATTTCAGATCACCGATTATCCATGGACTATAGCACACAAAAATTGACAAAATGGAGGATTTACTTGATTTATGTCTGATTTGACCTTGAAAATGGGTCCTCTTGGCTGTCAGGGTCAACTGTCTCCACAGTTAACGTCTTAACGGACATCTACGAAATATTTGGTCAAAAATGACGTCGAAATTCTAAATCACCAAAAAAGATGGTGAACTATAGCACACCATAGTGGGTTTACCTACTTCGGGGCTCGGTTGACCTATAAAATAGGTCTTTTTGGACATTAGGGCCAACTGGCTCCAATAGATAACATCGTACGTCTACAAAATATTTGGGCAAAAATAACGTCAGAATTTTTTATTACAAAAAATCCATAGACTTAGCACACGGAAATCGGCAAAATATGAGGTTTACCTTCTCCGGAACTCGTTTAACCATGAAAATGGGTCATTTTGGATGTCAGGGCCAATTGTCTTCATATCTAACGTCTTAACGGGTGTCCACGAATAATTTTGAATAAAATAACGTCGAAATTCTGTATCACCAAAAAAAGATGGTGAACTATAGCATACGAAAATTGGCAAAATTGGGGGTTTACAAGATTCGTTTGACTTGAAGAATGGGCCGTTTTGGCCATCATGACCAACAAGCCCCATAGCTAACATCTTTACGAAAGTCCTCCAAAATTTTAGGCAAAAAAGATGTCAAGAATTCTGGATCACCAAAAAATATGGTGAACTATAACACACAAAAATCGACAAAATATGGGGTTTACTTGCATCAGGGCTCGTTTGACCTTATAAATAGATCGTTTTAGCCGCTATGGCCTAATGGCTCCATAGATAACGTCTTAACGAATGTCACGAAATTTTGAGCAAAAATGACATCGACGTTTTGATCACCAAAAATTCATGGACTATAGCACAAAAAAATTGGCAAAATAGGGGGTTTACCTTCTAGAAGGCTCGTTTGACCTTTATAATGGACCATTTTGGCTGTCAGAGACAAATGTCTCTATAGATAACGTCTTAACGGACTTCCATAAAAAATTGGCAAAAATGACGTCAGAATACCGGATCACCAAAAATACATGGACTATAACACACAAAAATAGGCAAAATGAGAGTTTACTGCCGGTTTGCCCGCCGGGACCAACTTCCTCCATATCTAAGGTTTAACAGACGTCCAAGAAAAAAATTGGCAAAAAAATATGAAATTTCGTATCACCAAAATCCATAGACTGTAGCACATAAAAATCGACAAAATGGTGGTTTACCTGCTCTAGGGATCATTTGAACTTAAAAATGTATTTTTTTCCCATGAGGACCGACTGATCCATATATAAGGTCATAACATACGTCCATGAAAAATTTCGGCAAAAAAAATCTGGAATTTCGGATCACCAAAATCCATGGACTATAGCACACAAAAATGGGCAAAATGGGGTTTACCTGCTCTAGGGCTTGTTTGACCTTAACATGGGTTTTTTGCCTATGCAGACCAACTGGATCCATATTTAAGGTCATAACATACGTTCATGAAAACTTTCAGTGAAAGATCCAAATTTTGGGATCACTAAAAAATTCAGACTATAGCACATGAAAATACGCAAAATTAGGGTTTACCTGCTTTGGACATGTTTTACCTTTAAAATCGGTCAATTTGCCCGTGGAGACTAACTAGATCAATTTCTAAGGTCTTAATGGACGTCCATGAAAAATTTTGGCAAAAAAAAATCCAGAATTTTGGATCACAAAAATCCACGGACTATAGAACATTAAAATCACAATATGAAAATTTACTTGAGGCTCGTTTGAGCATAAAAATGGACCGATTTGCTCGTGGGAACCAACTGACTCCATTGCAGAGGTCTTAAAGGGCATCCATGAAAAATTTGGTAAAAAAATCTTGAATTATGGATCACCAAAAATTCATGGACCTATAGAACACAAAAATTCGCAAAATGTGAATTTACCTGCTCTGAGCTTGTTGACCATGAAATAGGGTTGGTTTGCCCGTTGGGACCAATTGAATCAAAATTTCAGTTCTTAACGGACGTCAATGAAAAAATTTGGTAAAAAAATCTAGAGATTCTGGATCACCAAAAATCATAGACTAGCACACAAAAATCGACAAATTGAGGGTTTACGTGCTTTAGGGCTCGTTTAACCTTGAAAATGGATCGATTTGCCCGTCGAGATCAACTGACTCCATTTCTAAGGACTTAACAGACGTCCTGGAAATTTTTGGCAAAAAAAATTTGAAATTCTGGATTGGCGAAAATTCATGGACACAAAAAAATCGACAAAATAGATATTTGCCTACTCTTGACTTGTTTGACCTTGAAAATGGGTCAGTTTGCACGTGGGGATCAATTAAATCCATTGCTAAGGTCTTAACAGACATCCACAAAAAGTTTGATAAAAAAATCTGGAGTTCTGGATCACCAATAATTCATAGACTATTGCACACGAAAATCAGCAAAATGGGGTTTACCTGCTCTGGGGCTCATTTGATTTGAAAATGGGCTAGTTTTCCCGTGGGGAACAACAGGCCACTCCATATATGAGGTCTTGACAGACGTCCTTGAAAATTTTTGACAAAAAAATCAAGAATTTTGGATCACCAAAAATCCATGGACTATAGCACACGAAAATCGATAAAATAAGAGTTTGCCTACTCTAAGGCTCTATTAACCTTGAAAATGGGTTAGTAAGCCATACGGGAACTGGCTCCATAACTAAGGTCTTAACTGAGGTCCATGAAAAATTTTGAAAAAAAACACGCCGAAATTCTGGATCACCAAAAAACCATGGACTATAGCACACAAAAATCGACAAAATGGAGTTTATCTGCTCTAGGCTCGTTTAACTTTTAAAATGGGCCGATTAGCCCTTGGGGACAACCTAGCTCCTTCTACGGTCTTAACGGACGTCTATGAAAAATTAGCGCAAAAAATCTGGAATTCCAGATAACTGAAAATCCATATACTATAGCACACGAAGATCGACAAATAAGGATTTGTCTGCTTTGGGCTCGTTTGAATTTTAAAATGGGATTGTTTTCCCATGGCGACCAATTGTCTCCATTGCTATGGTCTTAAAGGACGTCCATAAAAAGTTTTGGCAAAAAAAAAGATCCAGAATTATAAGTCACCAAAAATTCATTTATTATAACACATGAAAATCGACAAAACGGGGATTTACCTGCTTTAAGCTCGTTTGACCTTGGTAGTTTCTGTTTTTTTTTAATCATTTATATTTTCAAAACAACATGTTTATACTTTTTTATATGTAATCTCAAATGTTTATAAAAATCCATGTGCTTAACTATTACATACATGCGCAAAAAAATTATTGCACAAGTAAAAATAAAATAAAATATAATGTAAAGTAAAAATTAGTGCAAATGTTACATTGAATTTTATTGTATTTTAATTCACATTTAATTTTTTATATACAGATTCTTTAATATATAGTTCAAGAAATATAATGTATATGTATTTTTTAACACAATCATGCTTTCTTTTCTTCTTTTTTAATGATTTTAGTTTTTTATACATATGAAACATTCTATCTATTACAAGTCGATTTCTAACAAAAAGTAATTCAATTAATATGACAATATTATTGTCTATATATTTTAATGTGATGTCTCTTCTTATTATGGATGTCATGTCTTCATTTACTTTTCTTTCTTTTTCATTTTGATTATTAAAACTTACATTTCGTAATTAAAATATATTAATTCCTCTTATATAATAAAAGGTTTTTCTTCATGAAGCTTTAAGAATATCAAACCTCCAACATCTAACATAAGATTTTCATCCTATATTTTGTGAATAGTTATATTCTTATGTCAAATTTACATATAAAAGGACTTATCTTTGAACTTAGCGATGAATATGTGTACGCTCCACTATGATATATTTACTTATATAAAAAAAATTCTAATGTCAATCAGGGGACAAACGTGCAACGCACGTTTCGTGGACTAGTATTACTAACAGTGAAAATAATCTAAGTCAAAAGTTAAATTACAAAAATACTTCTTACCTATTAATTTACTTTCTTAGAATCATTTTAGAAAATTATTTTTTCATTTAAAATAAACTTCATAACTATACCTCCTCATTTTCCTAACTTATCATCATATTATCATAAATAAATAATAATTTTTTTTTTTAGCAAAAGTGGGTAACTCCAAAATTTAAAGTTGAATTGTCAATTTACCTCTATACTAATTAAATAAGTTATAAACTATTTTATTAATTAAATATTAAATAGTTATCATAAATTAGTTTGTCATTTTCCTTCACATATAAAAAAGGAGAAATAAAACTTTTATTAAATTAGTAAATAGTGACATGACTGATAAGGATGAAATTAAAATTTTAAAGGTTAGATCAACAACTTCCCATTTTCCGAAAGAGATATTGATAGGCCGTCTAGTGGACATCATGAACGTTGTGGAAGTGGCATTGGAGATAGAGACTAATGGAACAAGACACCTGTCCCTAGGAGGTTTAGGTGTCTTACTCCATTTATTTCCATCTTCAATGGTACTTCCACGACATTCACGATGTGAACTAGATGACCTATCAATATCTTTCTTTAAGACTAGGCACGACTCACACAAGAAATACTAGTGTTAGCATTGATCAAACATCAACTATATTGAAAAAGGCAAGTTGTTAATTTGAAACCTTTGAAATTTCAGATTCATCCTCATCAATCGTGTCACTTCCACTATCATGTGATTAATTTTTCAAAATATCATGAACTTCCAAAAGGAGGCAAAATAAAAAATAAAAAATTGAGAGTGAAAATAAGCTTAACAAGAGTGGATATTTATACTAGTTTAGAGAGAGAAACATATTTGAAGTTTTTCCATAATCAATTTTCCTTTTTTGTTCATCATAATCAATTTTCCTTTTTTGTTTATCATAATTAATTTTCCTTTTTTGTTCATCATAATCAATTTTCCTTTTTTGTTTATCATAATCATGTACAATTTTTATCCTTCTTATTTAGGCTCACTTTTAAATTAAATCAAAGAATATGATAAGTAGAGTTATAAATGTAGTTATTCCTATAATAATGTAATTAAGAAATGTACTATTATGGAACAAATCAAACATTTGTTAAAAAGATTTAGAGAAGTTTAGGTACACATTTGCCAGGTAATTTCAAGTCAAATTTAAATATCCAATACGTAGACAACTTCTTACTTTGCGAACAAATTTTACATAGACACTCAAATAAGTATATAAACACATTATAGAGTTTTTTTTATAAGACACTTCTAGCTCAAATTTAGAAAAAACTTTTGCCCATGATCTTAAATAATGATCATTATCACGTAAATAAATTAACCGATTAAAATATATTATTTTCTTCAATTATACACATCTTCCTCAACTAGAACATGTCTAATGTTATTCGAGTTATTAAGTCTAATTCATATAATTATGAGGTGCTATTTTGTAATAATTAGTTAATGTGTCTACGAACATTTTAGACCATGCACCAAAAAAGTCTCAATACTACATGATATGAATACTCTATAATATTCAAGTATATCAATTAATACAAACTGTAGTTTGAATGTCTAAAAAAAAATTATCGCTAAATTTAACTGGCTATTGATGTATTAAGCCTCATAAAATGGTCTTTTCATCAAAATATAAAGTTTTTCCACATGTTCTAGTGATTTCCCTTTTTTGTTTATCATAACCATGTATCATTTTTACTTTTATTTAGGTTCACTTTTACAGTGGTCATAGGATATAAAAAGTTTAGTTACAAATGTAGTTAGTCCTATAATGTAATTAAGAAATTTACTATTATGTATCAGATCAAACATTTTAATACATAGGAAACGCCTTAAATTTGCGAGTAAATTTTATTTATATTAGACACTTGAACTTAATTATAATTTATTTCAACTAAGCACCCGAACATAACAAGATATTTCCAATTCAATAAAATTATTACAATATAATATAACACAACAATATAATATAATATGATATATTCAAAAATGATACAAACAATCATCCAAACAAGGTGTATCTTACCATGAGTATAATATTGAAGGGATTCCTTATATTTATATATATATATATATATATATATATATATATATATTAGGAAATGGTTGTTGCAGCCTCAGTCGCCACTAAAAATTACTCATAATCTTTAGCGACAATAACTTGGGATTTTGTGACGACTTTTATCGCCGCCAAAGATTTTGTTTTTTTTTGTGGTGAATACAAGTTGACAACGCTTAGGTGGAGAAATTAGTCTCATATGGCTTGTCACGTCACTAAAAAATTGTGTAATGCAATTTAATAAAATGAAGGTATGGTCAAATTTTAGGGATTTCTAATTATATTCCCAAGACTAAAAGTAAATAATTTGTTTCTCAAATATAATTGGGACAAATGTTATAAAAGTTATTGCCTATATTTTTTATAAGCAATTATAAATATATAATCAGATCGACGCTAGGTTATAATGTAGAAGTCTAGTTGAATTAAGTCAATCACTTTAGCGAAAATCATGATTGCAACGGGATAAGAATAGTAATTTTGAGATAAAATTTTAGATCAATTTTATTCCATGTTTGATTTGAGGTATGGTTGAATTCCACATCATTCATTTAGGGTGGAAAGGTTTTTTTTTATTTTATACTTCAGTAATAAGTAACAAGTATTCAATCCATAGAATGAACTTATACTGTCTAAGTTGCTTGGACTGGGTGCGGAAGTCAGATCTTCTGTAATGTAAATTTTAATATTTGGAGATTCATATTCATGTAAAAATATGGATGTGGAAATTCGACTAAAAATAATTTGAATATCTAAAAATAAAGCTGTAAAATCTAAATTATGAAATATTAGATAGAAAACTTGATGAGGAAATATTGATAAATAAGAAGATGTTGGAAGGTAATAAAAGGAAAGGGAGTGATATCAGATGAAAATATCACGTTGTCCTTGGAAACTGACATAACTAAAGCAAAGGAATATATCATATATGTACATCGATTGCTAAATTGCTAAATTATATCAATTTTTTGTTTGAGTAATTTGAAGAAAAAAACATAATGTTCAACATTTTATGTGAGATATTATTTTACGTTGTCTATGAAAAATATAAAATTTCATCGGAGAAACTTTTAAACCAACATTCAACCATTTTATATCGAGCACATAAATTTGATAACACAATATCCATCAATACGAAAATATGAAACTTTTCTTGCCATAAAATATAACGCTGAGATAGTACGTAGTTATTTAATTTCTGTAATATTATGTAGTTTTCCCTTTTAAATATAATTGTGTCAGAATTAATTTAAACACACTTTGATGATATTACTTTATAAGTACCTTATTTTATTCTATCATCTTATAATTGTTTAGTACAAAATAAAGTACAATAAGGTGAATATACTTTTCACTATTTATTTTTTTTTGCAAATGCAGACAAATAAAGTAAATTTAACAAGTCATGCAAATGCCAGATACTTTTATTTTCTTTTCAAATTTCCTTGATAAATTACTTTTTATCTATTTATTTCTATAATAAAAGACCAATTTTCCACTGAATTAAAGAGATGGGACATGCTTTTCAACATATATAGTGACATTATATTGGACCCCTACATCCAAAAGGATTTTTGCAATAGTTATTTCGTTTTCAAATATAATATTGTACACTTCCTTTTTTTAGGTGGGTGGGGTTGTTTTTGATATGTGCTTTGGGGGTAGATTAGTTTATACTACAATTTATATAAATTTTTAAGTGTTAATGGTTAATTATATTATTTTTCTATTTTTTGTTAAATTATAAAAAGTCTTTTAAAATTTATGAACTCTAAATACATCAGTTGGACTTTTGAATTCATCATTAGAGATCCAGATACATAGAAAAGGAATGTACGCGAGAGGAGATCAGAGATGTATCAAAGAAGGATAAGACATCTGGATATATAGTGAGAGATGTACCCGAGAGAGATAGGACATCCAGAAACACAAGGAGAGATGTATCTGAGAGAGGAGGGATATATTCAAGAGGGGATAGACATGTATCAGCGAGAAAGGGAGTGATGTATCTTAGAGGGGATTTTTGAAACTTTTTAAATGTTAGAAAATTTTAAAAATTATGGTAAAATAAGATGTATAGCTATGTAATTTTTTTAATTTGTATTTTTGTCAAAGAGTCTCACTACGTGGGAAAAGGATTTTAATATGGACACCATACAACTAATTATTGAGCCAAGAAGAAGTAACAAAACTGAAAGACCTTCACAGACGTTGAGTTGGACCCAATCTCAATTAACAACTATCCGAAAGGGCGGCATATAAAAAAAATATTTTTTGTAAATTGTTGAGAAAAATGTCTAGTCCTCTACTTTTTTTTCATAGAGTCTAAGCTTCTCGTCTCTCTTCTAGTTTTCTTCTTCAATAGTTCTCTTATTTTACTAGTACTCCGTCACTGTTATATAATTTCTTTGTTAGTTTGTTAGTTCTATTTAATTTCTCATAACAATTTCAAGTTTAGTGATAATAATATCTGAATATTTCTATTATGAAATTAAAATTGTCATCTATAAATTATTTAATTATTAGATCAAGTTGTCATTATTATTATTATTATTATTATTATTATTATTAAATGATCAATAAATATTCATATAATTGCTTGGCATATTGAGACATAATTATAATTGCACATATAAAGTTTTAATGCAAGTAAGATATTATATGAAGATAATCTTAAGCTAGCTACTAATCTATTTTTGTTGCACAACCACCCTCACTAATTCCTATTGCACTTTAATCATTCACCACCAACTACAAATATCATACAATTTTATGCAAAATAATTTATCATAACCACACAACTACATACTTTAGGCAATTAATTACTTTGAATTATTTTTCCTTATACTTTTCTAATGATAATTTATTTGATAATTTTTACTAGTTTTTTTGTCCATTGTGCACACTAATATATATTATCACTTGTTTTTAGAGTGTACTTAATCAAGCAAAGAAATTTCATAATACTAACTAAGTACTCAAAATAAGAGTTTTCGAATTATTTTTTTGAACATATTATGTTATGGCTTTATTATTAAACTTCAAACTTTGCTCTTAATTATACAAAAGATACATTATGCACGGTTAGATGCTATAGTCTTAATTAACTATTCATAAAATATAGCCACTGATATTACGTATTAGTTTAATAATATGTGAACTTTATTATATTATATTTATAATATGTTACAGAAAAATTCACACTAAAAATTAAATTTGTGAGTTGTACTTTGAATTGTATCACTCTCTTAAAGACGGCTAAGTATAGAAATCATAGAAATCATAGGATCCAAATGGATAAAAAGATGGAAAAATTAGATGAATTAGTATATTTTAATAAATAATTATAGATTTTAGTAATATTTTTTATTTATTACCATTTATAGCAATATTATGTTAAATCTGTAATATGTATTAAAAGTGAATTATGTATGCAATATATATGAATTATATATGAATAATACTTGTTTTTATAATATATTATGTTTGTTTGATAAAAATTTGACACATTGTATTATAAGTGTATTAAAATGTAGGATAAATAAGTTATTTATCATTAAAATTTGTCTTATATGTGAATAAAAAATTGTTATTTGTAATATGAATTAAACTTGTATTACAAATGAATTAAAAGTGATCAAGTGGAAAAAAATATATTATTGCTATAAATAATAAATATTTTATTATTATAATATATTTATGTAAGTTTTCCAAAAAAGATTTCAATAAAATTGGATAAACAATATAGTGTCACTCAACATATTAAAATTTATTATTTTATTATATATATAGAAGTGATTTAACGATGTGAGTATATATTAATTATGCGGATTTCATATTACAAATCAAATCTCAGATTAATTTTATATATAAATAACTTACTTTATAATCAACCTATCAAATATAATATTTTTTATATAAAATTTAATACATATATAACTCACTTTTATAAACTAGTTATCGACTTATCGATTTTAAATAAAAACTTCCACCGACAAAAGTTGAATCTATCTATTGTTTTCGTTAACCGACAAAATGGTTTAAAGTAACATTAGATGTTCAATTATTTTGACAAATGGCCACTTTATAATTATTTTTGGACCTTTAATTATAATATTTATGTATGTATGAACAAATATTTTGAGAAAAGAGAAGTAATTAAAAAAGCAAACGATCAATTTTTGCTTTAGCCAATTAGATAGGAAGTGAAAAATAAACTTTAATAGCAAAATTAAAAGTTATTTGAGCAAATGTGACATATTATGACGAAAACAACATAGGACCACAATAAAAGGGACTTTAAAACTTACATAGTGTACATAGAAAATGACTACAAGGAGACCTACATAACTATAAATCTACATATAATTCTCCTCTACAAAATAGGAAAGGACTTGCTAATACAATCGAGTGGTGAACTCAGTTGCGGAGTCAGAAATTTTACAAAGGGTGTTTAAAATAGGAGAAAAAATTGTTGCTAATGAGATTCAAATACATGACCGATTAGGGCTATTTCAAGGCATTTAAAATCACTAGGCTACAAGACATTGTTCTGTCAAGGATGTTCAAAATATGTTATTTCGTTATTTCATGAATCATTTTACTTATATATACAGTATTATTTTCTGACGAACGGACACCCTAGCATAGCTAAGCCCCTGGTGGTGGTGTGAATTCAAAATATAAAGAAGTAAACTTTTTAAACCAACAAATTTAAAATCTTAGTTTCATCTATATTCGTCATTCTCTCTTGTTTCATCTTTTCTACTTAGGCATAATTTCATCATACACATATATACGTATTGATATACGTCTACAAATATATGTTCTATATATGTCGATATACATGTACAAAATCCGTTGTATATGAGTGAATTATGAAAGCATGTTACCATGCATGATCATGTAAATTAAAGGTATTGTAAATCATGAACCAAAAAGTATATAGTATATGATTAAAAAATCATAAAATTGTGTATTTATGGTCAAATTTCCTAATCATTCCCCTAACTCCATTGATTGCGATCTCAATGAGTTTAATTTCCTTTACACCTTTAATCATGGTGGCTATGAATAAGATACAGTTCATTTTTTCTGTTTTTTTGCCACCTCAGCAACCCCACAAACTCTTCAAAATCCAAAACTGACCCAATTCTTTTCTACGCCAAGTGCGCATTACGCACCTCACTACACTGGTGAACATATGTCAGCGTTTTTACTGTTTGGATAAATATCGAATCAAAT
This sequence comes from Solanum lycopersicoides, assembly GCA_022817965.1. Taxonomy (NCBI): domain Eukaryota; kingdom Viridiplantae; phylum Streptophyta; class Magnoliopsida; order Solanales; family Solanaceae; genus Solanum; species Solanum lycopersicoides. The sequence goes on along the minus strand of CM040622.1, from coordinate 1,314,273 downwards.
TTTATATTTATATTCTTCAACTTTTGATGTACATAAGTAAATATATTGACTTGTATAAAGTTGAACACGTAAACAAATATTGAATCTGACATGTCATAATACATGTCAAACATGTGTCTATTTATTTAATTTTTTTAATATTAATTTAAATCCATAATAATGCACATCAAAATTGGAGAATATAAATGTGAACTAATTCTTAGTTAAAGGACATATTTCTATGCCTTAAATAAATCGATTTTTTAGATTTGATTTGACTTTATATTTTAAAATCTATAAGAATTTGATTAGAAAATTCATAAAAAAAAGTATGAATCAATAAATTTACATATACACAATTTTTATAATCGTACATATAATATATTATATTTAGTGAAATCATTTATATATATATATATATATATATATATATATATTATTTTTGCGTCTGATTAATAAATGAATAATCAAATGCAAATTGATAACAATTAATTATATTTATTAATTTGATGGTAACAATTTAAAATTTATTTAAACAACACATTTAAATTAATTTGGGCATATGAGTCTCACGTGCCAAAATGGCGCAGTATACCCACTGCGTATAATAGCAAGAACAGTATACAAACTTTGAAAATTTTGAAAATTTTTATCTCTCTAAAGAAAAATCAAAAGTCTTCTCTCCTTATACACAGTTCTCTTCCAGCTTAGTACACCTCAGGTTTCCATTTTTAGGGTTTTCGAATACCCAAAAAATTTCCCAGAAAAATTTCTTGGAAAATTTGATTTGGGTATGAGAAAAATAATGGTTTTTAAGGTTAAAGTTTCGATCTTTATGAAATAAAATTAGTGTTTTTTTTGAAATTTTTGTAAAAAAGTAATCTAAAGTTGTGACCTTGAAGTGTGTGCTAAGAAGAAGAATGCCTGGGCATAAATCAAAATCAGAGATGGGTGAGGCAGAAAAGCCTTTAAGAAGAGATCCTTATGAGGTTTTAGGTGTTTCCAGGAATTCTACAGATCAAGAAATCAAAAGTGCTTACAGGAAATTAGCTTTAAAGTATGTTGATTTTTTTTTGCTCTTTTCAATTAAAGTTTTGATTTTTATGTAATTTCTTTTGGTTCTGGTATTGTAGAAGTGTTTTCCTGAAATCCCATGTTGTGTTGTTTTAATTTTATTGTATCTTTTGTCTTTTTGGGGTGTCTGAAGTGTGGAAGAAAAGGGGCACTCAAGGGTGTAGCCTAGTGGTCAATGAAGTGGCTTGAGCACAAAAAACTATTTGATTGCTTCCTACATGTTCTAGTCTTGGTGGATAGGGTCACTTGGTATGTGTTGTTGGTGGGAGGTGACATGTATCCCGTGGAATTAGTCGAGGTGCATAGAGTTACCTAGTACATGTTTTTTGCTGGTTGGAGGTGAGGTGACAGTGTATCTTGTAGAATTAGTCTAGGTGCATTGAGTTACCTGGTACATGTTGATTTGCTGGTGTGTGGTGAGATGTATCCTGTTGAATTATCCAAGGTGTGTATAAGCTGTTCGGGACACCATGGTTATCCCCCGAAAAAAGAGTGGAAAGGGGAAAAAGTTTTAGATTTTGTGGTGTGTGTTGTTGCTATTACCCCTGGGATAAATAAAATAAGTTTACTTGGGAATGGTAGCTCTGTTGGCTTCGTTATATAGAAATGATAGCAATAAGTGTATGGTAGTTTCTGAAAGTTACCTTTGAGTTTGATACATCGAAGTAGTAAAATATTTCCATGGCAACAGTTACAAAGTTGGTTCTGGATGACTCTGGAAATTATAATGTTTGTAAAACGATTAGCAACCAATTTTCAAAGTATTGCTCTCATCTCATGAGAATTGAGAAGTAGTATTCTTTCACAATTTGTGATTCTAAGTCCTTTTTGATTATCAGGATGCAAGTTATGATCCTTCTTGTCTGATGGAGGTTATATTGTTTTCTCTTCTGCTGACACTTTTGCATATTGTAGGTATCATCCTGACAAGAATGCAAATGACCCTAAAGCAGCAGACATGTTCAAGGAGGTCACCTTTTCATATAACATTTTATCTGATCAAGATAAAAGGCGTCAATATGACTCAGCTGGCTTTGAGGTTGTTTTTTTGCCTCAGTGTAGTCTGTAGGGCAAGAAGTTATAGTTACTTTTCCTAAGCATATGATGCCTTCTGGTTGTTCATTGATGATTCGTTTCTGTTAGAATTTTGTAGTGCTCCTTATCTTAGGTCTCTATCTTATGATTAAGAGTTAAACTTTCTCAGTCCATTCTCCCTACTAGAAAAAAATGAGAATGCTGGTGATCTGCCTAATCGAAGTATTATTTAAACAGGCTGTTGAGTCAGAAAGCCAAGATTTGGAGCTTGATCTGTCAAGTTTGGGAACCGTGAATACTATGTTTGCTGCACTCTTTAGGTCAGTATATGTTGCTTGTAATCTTTACGCTCCTTTTTGTTGAATTCAGACTTCTGTTCATGAAATTTATGCTCCATTATGTGTTTTTTGTTATTTCATTATGAACAGTAAGCTTGGTGTACCAATAAAAACCACCGTCTCTGCAACTGTTCTAGAGGAAGCCTTAAATGGTTCAGTATCTACTCAACCTCTTCCACTTGGGCAACCTTTGTGTAAGAAGGTATCTATTTAAATTTGTCATTCTTTCTTGTTAAAATGTAGTTACTGCAGAAGTTCTTATCTTCTTCTTAACAGGTAGAGAAACAGTCTGCTCACTTCTACTCTGTTACAATAACAGAAAAGGAAGCGAAAGGGGGCCTTGTTTGCCGAGTTCATTCACGAGAAAAAAGCAAATTTAAGGTCTGTCAAAATCTAAAGCCAAATATGCTTAGGTTTACTTTATTGTGTATATTTGTTCAACCGAATGCTTGCTACTTGGACTCAGAGTTCTGATGGTAGAAAATTCATTTTGGTCAGTTGGCAAATAGAAGTGGAGAGCTTTTTCTACTGAAAGACTGCTATATTACTAATAAAGGACTCCTAGGTTTACTGTTGCATTTGCAGACTTAAAGACTTATTTGTGTCACTTAGCGGTTAGCAATATTTATATTTAGCGTAGTTAGTGGCTTAATAGTGTTCTTCTAGAATATTTCAAGATATATCCATCTGCAGATGAACTCTCTTTTGTTTTCCTGATAAATCATTTGAAAGAAAAATTCTTAGATGCTTTCGGTATTCTCTTCTGTACCGAATCATCAAGCAGAGGGATACTGATTTCAGACTAGTTTAATATGACAACCCAGCATCAGCAGACCTGCTTTCCTCAATCTGAGAGTATCATACTATGATTTCCATCATTACTTATAATATGATCTATTTACTTCAATTTGTTTTATTGGATCAACTCAAGTTTTTCCATTGTGTTGATCTGTTTTGAGTTTGTCACAGTTTGGTAATTTGAATTGTGTGTTTGCAGCTATTGTACTTTGACCAAGAAGAAAATGGTGGACTAAGCCTTGCATTACAGGTTCCAATCTCTTTCCATTCTTTTGTTGTCTCCTTATTGCAGTCAAATAATCTAGATCACACTTCAAATTTCATGGTAGTTTAGGCTTGAAGAGCACAATGAGCTCCTTTTTTCTTATAAATATGTGGATATGGTTATCTGTTCTCTGTTCGAATCAAGAAGTTTATGTGTAGTCCTAAAAGATTTTAGCAACAATAATAAGTTTCTCATTTGCCCCCAGGCTGAAGTTCACTCGACAAAGATTGGGGGACTTTGTGGCTTAAGCCACGAGCTCAGGCCTTACACCAAGCGAACTAAGCCTAGTATTTAAGTGAAGGGTCTAGAGGAGGTGCCATGATCCCTGGATTTTTGAGGGTTTTGCCTCTGCAGTTGTTCCCTAAGGGTTTGACTCCAGACGGGGAAAAAAGTTTCTCCAGTCACTTTTCTGATGCATATGCTGTGTTCATATTTTCTTTCTATTTTGTGGCATCCGGTTTTCATACGCTCTCATATAAGCTAGGCCATCTTCCCTCAGATTAGTCGCAATCCATCAGTTGCCAAAAATCACTCTACATTGTTGATGCTAATCTGGTTTATGATCCTGGCATGACTACTTCATTAATATCTGCTGTAAATTTTTTGCGACTTCTTTGCAGGAAGATAGTTCAAAAACAGGGAAAGTCACATCTGCTGGCATGTATTTTCTTGGTTTCCCAGTATATCACATGGATCAAACCCAGACATCGGTGAGTTTATATCTATGCATAGTGTCAATTTTTTGTACGTTCCTCTTCAGTTTTGCATCCATGTGCTCACATTATTTTGCTGGTTGAGCTAATTAATATATAGGCAGCAGCCACAAAGGATCCGGACTCTGCATTTTTCAAGAAACTGGATGGATTTCAACCATGCGAGATAACTGAGCTCAAAGCTGGCACACATGTTTTTGCAATTTATGGTATCTTTCCCTTGCCAATCTGAACTTTCAATACAATTCAATGGAAATACGATACTCAGCACCTCTCTCTATTTCCTGGTTGACTTTTACAGGTGACAATTTTTTTAAAAGTGTGAGCTACACCATTGAAGTGGTCTGCGCTGAACCTTTTACCGAGGAAAAAGAGAATCTTAGAGCAGTAGAAGCTCAGATTTTGTCAAAAAGAGTGGAACTGTCTAAGTTTGAAACAGAATATAGGGAGGTCTGTGCTCCTTCGTTCATTAATTGGTGATCTCTTTCTTTATGTTCCTTCGATCTTATCGGTTCCTTCTTTTAATTGACAGGTGTTAACACAATTCACTGAGATGACAAGTAGATATGCTCAAGAAATGCAAGCTGTAAGTTTGATGCTTTGAGAACTTCATCTGCAACTCTAATCTCGTTACCTATTTGAAGTGATTTTATATCCCTAGGACAAAAGTTAAATTATTGTTTTTACTTCTTTGCTAACCAATAGATTGATGAGCTTCTTAAGCACCGCAATGAAATTCATGCTTCCTATACAACTCTTCCCGTGATGAAACGTAGTAGTAGTAGCATCAATCGAAGTAAGAACAAAGGTGGATCCAAGGCAGCCAGTGAAGATGGCCCAGTAAAAGACAAGAAGCCTTTAAGAGACCGGACAAAGAAGAAGAAATGGTTCAACATTCCCTTAAAAGTTGACAAGAGGAAAGCTTGTTAATTAGGGTGAGCTTCTTTTTTTCTTTTACGATATCACTTCCTTTCGACTGCTATACATTTATATTTCTATTTTACATGTAGTTTATAGAGAAACACGGTAAATGAATGAGTAGTTGCGGAGGTACACTTTCTTTTAGTCCAAGCAAAGAACCTATTGCAGGACTTCAAGGATTCTTTCGAAGGGACTTCATTGCAGTAGCTAGACATCACTATTGCGCTGAAATATTATGGTGTTGACACGGGAAGCACACGAAAAATTCTGCTGTAAAATTCTTTACTCGAACACACACTTGTAAATTGCATTATTCAATCACAAGTCTTTCTTGAATGTGCTATGCTTGTGTGTGGTAAAAAAAAAGTTGGTTCTTTTGTTAGTTCAGACAAAGAACTAAATACAAAAAAGTGAAGGATATAAGATTGTTGCTCTTTTATCCTCAGATGCCAAATATGTATATTATAAGTCAGCATTTTCAACTTTTTTATTAGTTTCTTGGGAGTTTGTGAACACTTTGATAGAATATATAATAGACCAACTAGATTCTGCCAAAAGCTATATTGGATTTTGTTGCTGTCAAAGCTCATGCTAGTCTAGGAGTTGTCAACCTGTCACCCCATGTTAAACCCCCCCCCCCCCTCCTCCCTCCATCTGTGGTGAGGTAATGTGTGTATCTTGATTCTTGAGTAGCCAATTGTTTCTGTCCCAATCATATATATATATATATATATATATATGAAGCAAACATATTACAAGATTGGACTTTTTAGTAGTGACTGACAAAAAATGACTAAACTCTTGGTTGAAATTGGAAATTGATGTGTGATGTGTGGGGCAAATAGAACTCCCTCTCTTTCAAAAAGAACGATCTTCTTTCTTTTTTGGTATGTTTCAAAAAGAATGACCTTTTCTTTTTTTAGCAATAACTTTTCACGTGGCATGTTTAAGGCTACAAGATCAAAAGGCAATTTTGTATATTTAATTTAACTTTAATTTAGGACCATAAGATTCAAAAGTTTTTCTTTATACTCTTAAACTCCGTGCCAAGTCAAATTAGGTCATTCTTTGTGAAACGGAGGGAGTAACAAACAAACCAAAGAAAAGAAAAAAAACTCTTCCCCTAGTCGTTTAGTTGGTGGGATAATGAAATAAAGAATAATAATTTCAGGATAAAATATGATATTAATTAGTTCTGGAATTATTTTATCGTGACATACATAATAAAAGGTGGAATTAGCTATTTCATATGAAAAGTGAAATAAATAACTTATCCCAAACTTTCAAGATCGATACAATCATGTTTATAAATTTTCGATCAACACATTCATTTTTATATAAATACGAGATCAATGACTTAAATGGAAAAAAAAATATCACAAAGGGACTTTAGTCTTTAATTCTTTACACAATGCAGACATTTTCTATAGCCAAATGTTGAAATTATAACAAGAGGTAAAAAATATTCACATTGGAACATAATAATACATATCATGTTCTATGGAAACTATACATATATTATAATCCAAAAACACCTTGACACTAAAACATGTCTTAGATGATAATCCTTATAATAAACCTAATTACTTAATTAATTAATTAACCACCAATTTTCTTGTTGGGATTTACTTGTAATTGATTCACAACATCACATCTACGTCTCACCTCTCCCATTTCCCCTAATTTAACTTGATAAACACTTACTTTCTCCATTGCATGTGTAAATGCCTTGAAAAATGCATCTTGATCCTTTGCATAAAGCTCCACAAATGGCTTTGTCCTTTGGTCATAAATCATAGCTTGATCAGATGCTAATAACCCTAGACCCTTTTGCAAGTTTATGAAATACATGTTGTCGAATTTGCCAGGTGTCATCACGTCATTGAACGCAGCCATATCCTTCGTGTTATTGCCACATAAGGTTTGTAACGCTTTTACATATGTAGGGTTCATAGTAGGATCAAATTCTGAAGTCTGACTAAATTTGAATAATCTCTTGCTAAATTCGGAGCAATGAGAGAATCCTATTGTATGTGCACCCATTAATGCCACCATTTCTTGTACATTTAAATTTTTTGATGCAAACATATTGATTATTGTGTCCATAGTCATGTTGGGCCTAGCAATATGTCCTTCAACATCTTTTGCGTATGATTCAAAGCTATCTTTTCGCCCTAGGCGAATCGAGTAAAATGGACCTCCAACCATTGTAATCAAGTCACGAGTTGCAACAGCTAAAATATCTGCACAAGATACAATGCCAGGGCATTGTAGTTCTAATGCGGTTTTTGCACGTGTGACAACATCATAAGCGTCCCCCGGGAGGGAGAGGTTGATATCCGTGTCACGCTCTGATTGGGAGAAGGAATTCGAGGAAATCAATAACGACGCGTCACATCCTCCCACCATGCAATCGTGGAAGAAGAGGCGGAGGGCCCCAGCCGCGGTGGTGGGGGCCGCGAGCTGCTTATCGACGACGATTTGTTGGATGATTTTATCAAATTGAGGACATGTTTTGTTGTAATAGTCGATATTGAGTTTGGATTCTGTTAAAGAAAATAAGGTTATAGATGAAAAAAGGAAAATTGAGAGAAGTGGTAATGCCATGATTTTATTAAAAGAGAATTTGTGAGAAAGCAAATGAAAAATAAAAAGCTTTTAGTGTATTTTTTGTTGGGCTAAGAATAATAGAGGTGTAAAACTAATTATGTTTAATGACGTTTGAAATTTGAGATAGGCAATATTTTGCATGCAACAAACATAAAATAGAGGTCTAAAAATTGTTTAAGGTCCGGTGTTTACTCCTTTCCTTCTTGTTTAATTGTCCATGATATTAATTAGTAGTAATAAGTTATATTAGAACAAACGATACGAATCTCACTAGTTTAGGAGTAAATTATTATTACTAGAATTTGTATATTGAATACGTATATCTGACGCGTTCAGGTACATGTATCTCGGATATATGAATCAAAATTAGGTGTAATTTCTTTGACATACATTGTATTCGACTAAACTCACATGTATGTGATTCTCTCGCTGGCCTCTTTCCCTCTCTCCCTGTTTGTATTTGTATTTCAAAATGTATTTGGGATACACATAGATGACTTGCTTGCCTTCCTCCTCTATCGTTTGCCTCTCTCCTCTCTCGTTCACCTCTCTTCCTATGAATTTGTATTCCAAAGTATATCTAGTTTAAAAAATAAATACATGTAATAACTAGGTGTATCTTGAAATCTGGTATGAAATTATTAATTAGTGAAATAATATGTAATTTTTTCAAATCAGAGGCGGACCCACACTATGGAGAGGGGGTGCACGTGCACCAGCTAACTTCCGAAAAAATCATGTGTATATATGTATATCTATTTTGAAAAACTGGTATAAATTAGGATATAGTTAACAGTGCATCCATATAAAGAATAGAATTGTCCTTGTGCTACTGGTACAAGTTAGAGATACCACCCTTCAGATCATGGTTTGAATCTAACTAAAACCCTTTTTTTTGTGTTTATTTTAAGTTTAGCTTAGAACTCAAAATTATGTGTGTATACACACACAATGTCTCTCACTCATCTGATCTTTTGCTATTGGTCTTTTGGTGATACACAAGATTATATTTTACATTTTTTATGCTACTCGGGTCAGAGCTTAAGGTAGTGACACTTTAATTATCGGATTTTTGCGATCTTGGGTGCAACATTTAGGATACTTGGCCTACCATATTCACCACACTAGTATTGCTTTCCCACAACTCTTTTTTCACAATTTAATTAAGTTATTTCCATTTCGCTTGCTACTATATATTGAGATGTTTTAGTTCACCTAACTTGATTTGGTGTGAGATCGATAATCTCGATGAGATTGATATTTCAATTTTTCTTCGTAGAATGTATTGAACATTTAACTTCATAAGCAGGACCAAACATATTAGCGTTAGAAATAAAATTCCCGAAAGAATTTTCTAATTATTTCAAAGCAACTAGAAATAATTTGATTCAAATGTAGAATACCTATTCAGAAATTGTCATAACTCAATATAAATAATGAAATCATCACATATTTCAAATAAAAATGAGATGAACGTGTAAATCAAGTGCCACAAGTACTATTAAAAGGGTCAATATATTGGTTTTTAAATGTTACCTATTGTTCATCCCCCTAATACCAAATTAGGAGTATGTAATAATGCAAATTCTTTTACGTGATCCTTTTTTCTCCTTTAATCATAAGACAAAGAAATGTTTTTTTTCTTTTTGACAAGTTCATTTAGAACTTCTCAAGGAATATATATATATATATATATATATATATATATATATATATATATATATATATATATATATATATTACTTTTAGTGTTATCCAAATGGAAAATAATGTTTATATTGTTTGGATATGTTCATATGTCTTAAAAGTTTATTCCCGTAGTTTGGCTACGCGATATAAAATCATGAGATAAAATTAAAGTTTTGTTTATACATGTGATTTGGAGTTTTTATGTTGTATATTTTCTCATAAACATAAGAATCGCATAAGTTATAAAACTATTAAAATGATCACAATTATTTATTTAATTTTGCCAAATAAACAAAAAATTATAAAGTTGCACAATAAATTATTACAAAGCCATTGTGGTCAAATCTTGTTCACTCAATGAAAGGTATCTTTTTTTTTAATTAAACATTGAAGTAGTAGTAATAAATTTGGTTGATAAATAAATTTGAAAAAATAATAATGAATTTGTTGAATATAAATAATAAAGCAGGAATTGATTTAAAGTAATAACAAATTTTATATTGGTGAGAATAATAAATTTTTAAAAAGTAATGATATGAATATAAATTTGATTTACATCTGGAATAAATAACTAGTAGATATTATGAGATTATTTTAACAGAATATAAACTTATGGGTCAATTTTTGTATTTGAAAAATTCTAAATCATGGTATGAAATTCTCAAATTACGATTTTTGGAGAATATGAAATATGATATGACATCATCGTGGAATCGCATGTTCAAACGCCGATTTCATCTCACGATTTTATGTCGTGATATAATATCGCATTGCCAAGAATAACTTTTCATGATATATCATCACATGACCAAGACGGTGGAATTGTTTTAACAAAATATAAACTTGTATTCTAAGTTTTCTCTTCTCGTTACGTTTATTTCACCTTTTCAAGCATAACCTTTACTAAAATCAAATTGCAATTTTCTTAATAATTTTGTATTTAGGAATAGAAATTAGGTTAAATTTCAATGTTCTTGTGCATTGTGTAAATTTTAGAGTACTATAGTATATATAAGCAAAATTCCTTTATTTAATTATTTTAAAATAAAATTAGATTTGTTTTCTCTAACGATTTTTGGTTTAAAAATATAAAAGAAAAAAAATACAAGAAATTCCACATATTTTAAAAATACAAATGTGAGATAACTTTCACATATGATGACATAATTATGACTTCTTTATACGTAAGTCACGTAACTTTCAATGGATCGACAAATTTGACAAATATGTAACGTTAATAGCACACCGCTTATACTCTTGTTGACTCCTTCTCGCATAAAACACGGGCTAATACGAGATGATCAGAAGATATATGACATGTTTTTTTCATCGAAAAATATGATACATATTATTGAGTAAACACGATGTCAAAAATCATCGATATAGATAAATATAATTGATTAAAAGTTTGATTACAAATTCACGTGAATTTATATATATTACTTACGAATGTGATTAAATGTGATTCCACATGGAGTATTTCGTAGGACTTAGGCCACATGTAGAAATTTAAGCAGATAAATATATCGAGAAATTAAAATCTCTTTGCCATTTTCAAAATAAATAAAATAAAATATTCTTTTCAGATTTCTTACGTATAAAAATTATTATAAAAAACATAAATAAATAAAAAGACCTTTTTTTTTTACAAAATCAATTTTCTCCAAATATTCCTTAATTAATATTGGATTCCTATTTAAATGAATATCAGCAGCATCTTAATTCTGCAATATAGTCATTAGTCAATGTTGGTTATACCTAACTTTTAATTAATTTGATTCCACAACACGAATTCAATTAATTTAAAAAGTGGTCATTGATTGGTTGGATTAATCAATGGAAAAGGAAATTTTTATTGGTCTTTTCTGTAGTTAAATAAAGATTAAAATATGTATCAATATCATGACTATTAGGGTTGTTTATAGTTATGGTTAAAAAGTGAATCAAATTGTAATTTGAATTAAATTGATTAAACAAAATGATATTTGGTTTAATTTGTTTTGGTTTTAAATTTTGAAAATCAATGCTATTTGGTTTGGTTTGATTTTGGTTTTACTAAAAAACAATCGAAAAAATAACTAAACCAAACCGATAAATTAGATATAAATTTGATAATTATTTATATATTCTTCCTAAATAAAATATAAATATTTTGTTAAATTTTAATTAACTTAAGTCTTTAAACTTTATAATTTTCTCAAACTCCACACTTTAGCCCAACTATAACAATCCTAAGTCAAGTCCGTCAAAATTTATTTTAGTCTTTACCTACCCTAGTTCATATAAAATAGTCACATTTTCGCTTAATTGAATCACTTTGTTCGTGTAATGATAACTTTAGTATTACTTAATTGCTTAATTGAACCGACAATAACGACTTTTCTGTGGATTATTCATGTCTATCAAGATGCGTATGTTCTCGAAAAAATTATTACTTTCAAACCAAATAAATCAAAAACACTGATTCAATTCGACAATAACCAAACCGACTGTTATTTTTATCGTTTGATTTGATTTAGTTTTAGAAATTAAAAAAATCGATTAGATTAATTAATTTTAATTATTATCGATTCAACCCGTACCACAAACCACCCTAATCATGATATATATATATATATATGATTTTTTTCTGTACTCCCAGTATGCCCTACCTAACAAGGGAATGAAAACTAAAAAAAATCAATCTTCTTTCCAAGCAAAAGACTAATATAATGTTACTTCTTGAGTCCATTTTAATAAAATGATGTTTGATGTATTTTCACAAAATATAAGATGTTTTTAATGTAAGCTAAATATATACAAAAAGAAACAATAGTGGTAAGAGTTGTACATATTTAATTGACAATCATCAATAGAAGTGTGTAAATTTTTCTTTTTTGAAAAATTATTATATTTTTTTAAAATTTCTTAATATTTTTACGTGAAAAATCATCAATAGAAGTGCGTCAATTTTCTTTGAAAGGACATTAACAAATTGATGGGATTTTTCAATTTTATTCATCGATTTTAGTCCTTTGGTTTTTTTCGATCGATTTTTTTTAATTTTTTGCATCTTTTTAGTAGTGAAATGGTGCCATGTCATTGCATATGAAAAATGTGTTCATTAAATTAATTTTAATAATATGAATTCTTGACCTAACAATATGTCTTAATTGAAGTGTCTTCTCTTCTCTTTGTTATACTTGTCGAAAAGAATGAAATTCAATCAAATCAATCGAAAATATCAATTAGCTGGGCCAAGTAATCGATCGTTATTATTAAAAAAATAGATAATTTAAAATACTATTATTTCAAAAAATTAAAATGTCATTAGTTATTAATTTCTACTTTTGTCTTTACTCAATCAAATATAGAAAGAGATTAATATAATTTAGAAAATAGTATTAAATTGAAATTCAAAAGAATAAAAATAATTAATCAAATTATATTTTAATAAGGAGTGTAAGAAAAACATGACAAATAAAATAATAGAATTACTATCGTAGAAATTGTGATGTTTCATAAACTTTAGTAAAGACAGGACAATTAATGGTGTATAAAGAAATAGGGCCCTTATAATTAATTTTTGTAGCTCTAGGAGGAGAAACTATTGGTACTACATTTCTACTTCAAAAAAAAAAAGGGAAGTAGCGGAAATATATTATTCGATCAATTAGTTTATTAATAAAGTTAAAAGTAATTTATTGAACATATATGCATATATTTTTTGATTGATATTTGTAGAGTTCAATATATATAACGTTCTTATTGAAATTTACAAAGTTGACTATCTTTTCTAAAAATAAAGATTTGAAATGATTTATAATTTATTATTTAATATAACTCACTGCAAAGTAATATAAATATCATTGATAATCAGTCTATTTCCATCTATTGATCGGTGAAAGTGAGAAACTTAAAATATATTCAGTGTTACTTTCATGAGTTTTATCAATCATTCAAATCGAAATCATATATTAATAAATTATGATTTCGAGAGCCAATCATTAAAAAAAAAGAGACTTTTTTTAGTAAATATGTGAAGTACACCATAATTATATGAAAAATTTATAATTAATACAATCATATATTAATTTATACATATATCATAAATTAAAGTATAATAATTGGATGATATTACATGCATCATTTTTTAGTAAATAAATTAATTAACAGCATAACTTATATAGTAAATATATTACATGCATCATTTTTTTAACATCACTTAAATATAAGGTTTTCAAAAATAATTTTTTTATTTTTTAAATAGTAATAAGATCTGTATATACTTAAGTATTCCCTTTAAAGCTCACTTAGTAGAATTTTACTATGTGTAATTATATATTGTATTGTCGTAGTAGTAGTTGTTGTTATTGAACACAATATAAGAGGTTGATTTAGCTTTATGACTTTAGATCCATCACTGATCGCAGAAAGTAAATTCGTTCAATTCTACATGAACAAGAAATCTATATAACATGGATATTCTAATTAAAAACACACCTTCATTTTTTTTATTGTCCATCAAAATAATAGACGATAAAATATTTTTAAGTATATTAATATACAAATTTTTAATATATAATTTGGTCTTAGCAAAAGGCACAAAAGAAAAAAAAAGATATTTTCTGTTCCATTACTAATATGAAGAATGAAACCAAAAAAACCTAACTAATTGATGTATCAAGACTCCAAAAAAAAAAGAGTATAATATCATATAGTAATTTGAATCATTTAAGTGATCAACAATTTTTTTAAATGATTCGGGATTCGTTAATTCTTAATCAAAAGTTTAGACTTTGAGCTTTTAATTATTCTTTTAGAAAAAGTGAATTTAAATTCAATACTTTTAACGTAAAAGATAAAATCATTTATTAAAGCTCATTAAAAAGTTAACAAACTTTAAATTTTAAATCAGTTTCGAGAAATTTTCGACCTATGGACAAAATATATGACAAGCCGATGACAATGAAAACACATTATTGTTTAGTTTACATAATATTTGATAAATCAAGCCGCGTGATTATATCACATCATATAAACACAATTATGAAAACACGTTTAAAGCATTAAGTTATTTAGATATTTTGTTTAGATTAACTTAATTTGACTATCATCATAAACACAAAAAGAAAAGAACGTAAATTTAAATAATTGAAGTTTTGAGTATGAATAGTATAAAAAGTATATACATTTTTAAAAGTAATTTCTAACCAATTTGAATAATAATGGTAATTTATTCAATTAAGTCACATTCATTGGCGAATATTTAAAGCAATTATAAAATATTAATATATTATATGTTGAAATTAAAACGAAAAGGAAATTGGTGCATGAATACTTTTGTGTTCATGCAATTTCAGAGAAGATTGAAAATGAATTTATTTATATATATATATATACGATGAGCCAAATACATGTATTTGAAGTCTAAAATTTGATAAAAATTGTAATTACTAACTAATATGTATTTAGGTAATTATCTCTTAAATTAATGGGATTTTCTAAGTTATTATTTCTTTATCCTTCTTGAAAAACTATAAATCATAAAAATTTATTTTTTTCAATTTTATCTCCTTTCCGTGCTAGGTTTTGCATATTTAGCCTCCATGTAATTATATCATAACTGAAATTACGAATGCAAATTAATATTTGATTTGTAATTTGAAATCATGATTTCAAATTTCAAATCGTACTTTAAAAAAAAAATTATATATATATATATATATATATATATATATATATATATATATATATATATATATATATATATATTGTAAACCTAGACCTATAAATTTATATTTATGAAATTTTTTATCATTTTAAATTTTATATATATATATTTAAAAGACTCATGATCTCGGTATGAAAAAATTACTCTGAAGAATAACTAATTACTACAATTGTTGACAAGCAATTTTTTATAAAATAGTGTGTATTTTCAAAGTTTGTAATCACAAATAAGTATTTATAAAAAAAACATCAAGATATCTTATTTGTCTGTCCAGTGTCTTTAGATATTTCAATAATTTATTTGTGTTTTATTTGATAAGATTGTAGAATAATCAAGGAAATATTGATGGTTTTCAAAACTTTCAAAATTTACATGATCACGAAAATAAATATATAACTTTATAAAAATTCAAATTATATATCGAAATAAAACTTTAACATAATTTTATATTTATTTTATTTTATATTATGATTTCATATCACATATTTAAAACGAACTCTAAAGGAAGAGACAAAAAAAATTGAAGGAAGAGAGAGAAAAATAAAAAAATTGAGAAGTAAATTAAAATGGTAGAGATAATGAAGTTTCTCCAACTCCCATTTATGGAGAAGACAATAATGTACATAAAATTGACAAAGAAATAGGTCCACTAGAACGTGCACCCCTTATCAACATTCATTTTTTAGCCACATTTTCTGATAATAATATCTTCGTGTAAATTATTGGGGGGAATATATATATATATATATATATATATATATATATAAAGCATATGAAAGACATGTTTATTATGACGGTGTGCGGTATACTTGTAATATGTTGATCTTCTTTCTGAATCGAGGGTTACATATTTCTCTAACTAAGATGATTTTGATCTTCATGAAAAGGATCTTGAAGCATTTGATTATCAAAAAGAGTTTGGCATATTTTGATCTTTTTATGAGTATCTCTCTTTATGAGTATCTCTCGAATATCTCAAGAGTATGCAGAATATTCAAGATCTTGATCTTATAAGTATCGAAGAGTTTATGGGATATTTGAGATACAATAACAAACATTTCTTTCCTAAAATGTAAATAAATAGTGATTCTCATCATAACTTTTTAAGTGACTCGATTGAAATTTAGTATACATAATTATATTTTTTACTCTTGGTGTTTTATTAATTAGACGTATTCAGAGCCACCCAATAATGCCTTACTGATTAAGAATTCGAACAATTTCAAAAAAAGTTTTAGGTGTTCAAAGACCAAAAACAAATCCAATTGTATTTGGAAATTAATATTGCAATTTATTATATTTTTCTTGGTTTTGCTTTTCTCATTTGAATTACCCTTTTTAAAAAAAAATTATTTAATCAAATATCAGATAACACTTAAAACGATTTTTTCAAAATAAAAAAATCACTCTTGTCAAAAGGGAAAAGAAAAACATATTAATTCATAAATTCTCCAAACACATGATTTTCATGATTACCGACATTAATGAATTTAATTCTCCAGAGCAATGAATATAATACCATTTAATCTCTTTAATATTTTGAGTGTTTGACCATATAATAGAAAATTTAATTTTTCAAAGTGGCAAATGCCCAAAAAAAAAAAAAAATGTTACCTGCCCACTATAAACGGTTGTATTATTTTGAATTTTCTTCTAAACGTGATTCTGTCAAAATTATTTGCTTAGTCACTCCGATTCATCTAATATCGTGTATTTATTTCAAATCAAATAAATTTATTTAATAATTAAAAATAAATGATAAAAAATATAATTTAATTTATAATTAAATAATAAATATGTGTATATATATCGATTTAATGTAAACAATAAAGATTTTTTTTTCTAAAACAGACCACCCTACTTGCATGTTAAAATGTGAATAAATTGATTAATTTTATATATAAATTATCCTCAAATGTATTTGGTGCTTACTAGTATCTCAAGTTTACTACTCCCTCCGTTCAGAAATAATTGTCAGGTTTAGATAATACACATCCCTCAAGAAAAATTTAATATAATATGTAATTTGACTAATATAACCCTACAATCAATTATTGTCAATTAATTAGAAAGTAGCACCCACTTTCTCTTTATTAAGGGTAGAATTGGAAAAAATGAGCTAATTAGTTGTTGATTGTTTAAATTGACAATTAATCTTGGACATCTATTTTTAGTATACCTGACAATTATTTCTGGACGGAGGGAGTAATATTAATTAAACAAAATTTCCTTATCCTCCGTTTGATTAAGAGAATTTAAAGTGAGATTAAAATAAAGAAAAAAAGTCTGACCTTTAACTCCTTAAAAAATTAATTGTCAAAGATGTGAAAAATAAATTACTACACAAAACACAAGTTTAATGGCACGTGCAAAATATTTGTAACTACAAGTCTACAACAATATTATTTTATAAATTTAAAATATAAATTTATATTCCAAATATAGTAAAACGAATGGTATGTCATCATTTTATTTAAATATGGTGATCTTGATAAAGTAGGTAATATAAAAATACGTAATTATTTCATCATAGAATTTAATATCTAAGAATTTAAAGTATTTAAGGAAATATATTTTTAGTTATTTACTTAGATACTTTCAAAATATTCTTTCGCATTTTTTTCATGGTTCAAATACATAACTTTTGTGTTAAATGTGAGATAATAACAATAAGATCAGAATATATAATTATTTTAAAGTGTATGACCATTTCAATTTAAATTTAAATTATTAAAAAAATACCATTATTATAATTGATTTTCAAATATATACGAGACTTCATTTAGTTGTCTAGAATTTATTTGAAAATGATGCATATTAATATTGTCATTGTATAAAATCCATTTAAAGGTTTTTACTATAAAATAATCTATAACATCCAAAAGGAAATTAGATACTCAGTCTCTATCTATGCAAATACATTTTCAGCCAAAAATAAATAAATTGACATCTCTCTCTATATTTATTACTTTTCTATTTTAATTTATTTATCAAAAAAAAAATCCGTTTTTCGCTTGGTGTTAGATATCGAAGTCTGATTAAACTTGAATTTATACTAGAAAGTCACACATTTAGAGTGTATTTGGTATGAAGGAAAACATTTTCTGGAAAATGTTTTCCAATTTTCCCATGTTTGGTTGGGACAAAAGTTTTGGAAAATGTTTTCTAAATCAACTCATTTTCCTCAAAATTAAGGAAAATGACTTTCCTTCAAAAATTAAGGAAAACATTTTTCAAGACTCTCCTCCAATTACAAATTACATTTTTTTTGGAAAAACATCAATTTTAAAAAAATATTTTCAATTTAAAAAATTTATTTTTTCACCCGATCACTGACCCCCCCCCCAACCCCAACCCCCAAAAAATTAATTTTGTTTTTTAAAAATACTATTAACTTTAAAAAAAAAAATCACACTCCTACCCCCTCTCCCCACCCACTACCCCCCACCCTACCCCAACCCACCACCACCACTACCCCAAAAATATAATAATTTTTTTTTTAATTTTTTTTTTCAATTTTAAAATTATTTTTTACTCTAGTAAAAATAAAAGATGTCTCTCAAAAAAAAAAAATCATTCATAAATCAAACACTAAAAATTATTTCTGAAAAATATTTTCTACTCACCAACCAAACATGAGAAAATAAGTCCAAAATCTACTTGTTTTCCAGAAAAACATTTTCCTCCATACCAAACACACCCTAAAGGATAAATCGTTCTATAACAAATACGATTATGTACCCAGAGGAGCTCAAATCTAAAACATTTAAATTAAGAATAAAGAAGTAATTATCACTTTATAACAATTCGAAAAAAAATAAAATATTACTCATAATAGGAAGAAGAAAAGTGGAAGAAGGCATCTTATTGTAAAGCCAATATACCAATATTCATTATAATCCTAATAATTAAATACCGTATTAACTATATGATTCTGACATTTCACGTTCTACGTATTTTGTCACGTTTATCATTTGTTTCATGAAGTTAATTAATTAATTAATTATACCAACTAGTCAACATAAATGCACTATTTTAATATCACTCCACATTCAATTTGTTGTCTCTCTCTCCTCCATCTATATAAGAATAAAAATATATCTTCATCTAAATTATCTTATATTATATAGTCCCATAGTAGGTACCAACAAATAAAAAATACATACAAATTTTCTTGATAAATTTTTCATAAATTATGGGTACTAAGGAAGCTTTGGTCTTGGTGATATTTTCTATGTTCATGTTTTTTTCATCGGGGCGCGAAGAAGAATGTCTGAATCCATTTTTAATTGATCAACATATTTTTGCGAAAGATTATATTATAAATTTAGCGAATGATACTGAGACAGTGAAATGGATGAAGAAGATAAGGAGACAAATTCACGAGAATCCGGAACTTGCTTACGAAGAATTTATGACAAGTGCTTTGATTAGAGAGGAACTTGATCGGATGGGAGTTAAGTACCGGTGGCCGGTGGCGAAAACCGGCGTCGTCGCCGCCATCGGCTCCGGTAAGCCGCCGTTTGTTGCTCTTAGAGCTGATATGGATGCTTTGCCTATTCAGGTTAGTAATTATTTTGAACTCTCTTATAGTTTCATTAAGTTTTTTGCGAAATTAATTGAAAATATTATTATAAAAAGATTTGACTATGGACGAGCGGTAATTGCGGGGGGGGGGGGGGGAAGGGGGCAAGTAAATTCTTCTGTTCACAGTTCGTAGAAATTGTTTTCATTCACTAACCAATTTAGTTCAGTTAGTATAATTTATCGTCCGTTGAAATTTTTGAACTAAATCTAAGATAATTTTTAGGCGAGAAAATAAAAAAACAAGGAGTAATATTTACTCCATTTCAAAATTGTTATCATGTTTTATCATTCGATTAATTTTTAAAATTAAAACTTATATATTCAAATTTTGTAAAACTAGTATAAAGTGTAGTTTTTCTTATATTAATATAAGGAAAAATATATCTTGAAATACTAATTAAAATTTATCTTATTTAATTAATTATGATAAGTAAAAAAAAACGGCGCAATAATTAGTGGCGACATCTCAGCCATGAATATAATTTATAAGTCAAACCTTATTTTTATTTTTTTTCGACCACATTCATTTATCCACGTACTTAAGTAAAGTACGTAGGACATATTTTGAATTTTAATACCTCTTTCATCGTACCATGTGAAAAAAAAATATAAGGTTTCTTTGTTATTTAAGTATGAGTTTAAATTATACATATTAATTATTTATATCAATACTTCTTTGATATAAAAATTACATTGCTAATACCTTTTCTTTTGAAGATCAAAGAAATATAGTTAGACTTTTCTATAACATATAAATATAAAATCATCTCATTATAAGGCCTAGCCTAGTACGTTTGTTAATTTTTGGGACTTTTTTCATATTATTTTATATTTTTGTAATAACATTGCGCTATCACAGTCAGGGACTCAGAATTTTTGTTCAGGGGTTCGAAAAACAAAAGTATAAATGTGTAAATAAGTCTTTTTGAAATGGGACGCTTGAATTTTTTTGGATTTAAAGTCAGACTTTTAACACGTTTTTAAAATAAAAAAGGATTTTCGTTCAGGGGTTCGAAAAATAAAAGTATAAACGTGTAAATAAGTCTTTCGAAATGGGACCTTTGAGTTTTTTTTGGGTTTAAAGTCACACTTTTAGCACGTTTTTAAAATAAAAAATGCTTGAAAAACATAACTGAAACTAAAAAAGGAAAATAAATAGATTTTGTAGGAGGGATTCGAACTAGGGGCATCCAACTTAATATTCAAAGGTCTTGTCACTGAGCCATCTATTTCAATTTGTTATTTAGGAGGTTCAAAGTATATACATCTACAGAAATACAAAAAAAATATCTTATATATATATCGTGTATTTTTTTACTGAGGGAGTTCGGGTGAACCCCTGAACCCAACATGGATCCGCCCCTAATCACAGTAAAAAATATCATACAAACAACACTATTATAAAGAGATTTGACTGTTATCTACGTATAGGAATTATCAAAATGGGAACACAAGAGTAAAATTGATGGCAAAATGCATGCTTGTGCTCATGATGCACATACCACAATGCTTCTTGGTGCTGCTAAAATATTACAACAACTCCAACACAATTTACAGGTAACTAACACTATAAAAAAAATTGTGAATTACATGAGGATTTTCTTGGGGATTAGTATAAAATTTGCAGGAAATTTATATTCCTGCAAATTTTCATACCAATTATCAAAAAAATCCCCATGTAATTCACAGTTTTCTTGTAGTGTAACTACAAAAACCTTCATCTAAGGCCTAAATTTTCTTTAAGAGTAATTCATCGTTCGTTCATGCCTATATACAGGGTACAGTTGTGTTAATTTTTCAACCCGCGGAGGAACGAGGGCACGGGGCTAAAGATATGATAGATGAAGGTGTTCTTGAAAATGTGGAAGCCATATTTGGTTTGCATTTAGTACATAAATTTTCAAGTGGTATAGTTGCATCTAGGGCTGGTGAATTTTTAGCTGGATGTGGAAGTTTTAAAGCAATAATTAGAGGTAAAGGTGGACATGCTGCTATACCACAAGATACTGTTGATCCTATTTTGGCTGCTTCTACTTCTGTTATTAGTTTGCAAAGTATTGTGTCAAGAGAGGCTGATCCTCTTGAATCTCAGGTAATTTCACCCTTACGTTTGGTCGTAGATTTTGAAGTTTGAAATTTGAAACTTGAAAATCGAAAATTTGAGTTTTTGAAGTTGTGATTGTTGCAATATGACGTTTTGTGAGTGGAAGTATCAAAAACCGAATTGGAAATTTGGAAATATTTGAAGATTAGATTTTCAGTATCTGATCAAATTTTATGTCTGAATAGATAAATTGTATTTCACGCATATTTCGTCATAGATTTTGAAGTTGAAACTTGAAGATTTGAGTTTCTTTAGAGTGAAAATACCAAAAACATCAAATTTTATGATCAAACAGATATTTGCAGATAAATTGTATTTCACTCATATTTCATCATAGATATTGAAGTTGAAACATGAAAATTGAAAAAATGAGTTTTTCTCGGTGAAAGTCATGGGAACTTAAAAATATTTGAACATTAGATTTTTAATATCAGATTGAATTTTATGGGCAAACAGATATTTGTAGATAAATTATATTTTCGTCATAGAGTTTTGAAGTTAAAATTTATATTTGAAAATTTGAGTTCTTCTGAGCGAAAATCCTATAAACTGGTAAGAAAAACTTAAAATTATTTGAAGATTAGATTTTCAGTATCTGATCAAGTTTTATGGCTAAACAGATATATATGAAGATAATATTTCAAAAAATCTAACAATTAAATGTTAGCTTCATTTTTAAACTATTTTTTTTTTTTTTTTTTTTTTTTAGGATAACAAAGTTATGTGTAATTTTTGTAGGTTGTTTCTGTGGCTATGATTCAAGGGGGGTCATCATTTAATGTCATACCAGATTCAGCTACAATTTCTGGGACTTATAGAGCATTTAGTAAGAAGAGTTTCTATGGTTTGAGGAAAAGAATTGAAGAGGTAATTAATTAACTTACTAATTTCATCTGACTCAATTTATATAACATATTTTTCTTTTTAGTATTCGATAATAATTTAGTTTAAGTTTTCTATTTCACCTTGATGAATGATTTTTTTATTTCTACTTAATTTCATGTTCAAAGATTATAAGTTTTAAATGTATATTTCTCTTTTTAAAGATTGGTCAAATATACATATTTACACCAACTCTAAGGATGTGAAATGTCAAACTAGGATTACTTTATGAGTATTAACATTTGATTTTTCTTTAATTTATTCAATGCCTCAAATTTCAAACTTCAAACAATAAAATTACTTTCACAAGTCAACATATGTTTTCTTTTTTTTTTTACTTAAAATATTTTGTATTTGATGATAAATTTATATTTTAAATTTGATGAAAAATTTCAGATCGTACGAGCACAAGCAGGTGTACATAGATGTACAGTGGAGATTGACTTTGATGGTCGCGAAAATCCAACAGTTCCTCCAACTATAAATAATGAGAAAATATATAAACATGCTCGAAAAATATCGAAAATGATCGTTGGAGAGGAAAACTATAAATTAGCACCTAGTTTTATGGGAAGTGAAGATTTTGCTGTGTTTTTAGAGAGAGTCCCTGGATCATTATTCTTTTTGGGAACAAAAAATGAAAAGATTGGTGCAATTTATCCTCCACATAATCCAAATTTCTTCATTGATGAAGATGTTCTTCCAATTGGAGCAGCAATTCATGCAACTTTTGCATATACATACCTTTTAAATTCTACAAATAAGTGTATTAATTCTCATTCTTCTTATTAGAAAAAATCATGTAAAACATTTTTAGTTTTTTTTTTTTTTTTTTTTTTTTTTGTGTGTATGTTATCTATATATGCAAGAAGATGATCATTAGGTCTAGTCCAATTTTGTTTAATATCTTACTTATGATTTATTAATATGTTAAAAGTTAATATGAAAGACAATGTATGTGTGTGTATCTCTTTGTATACCATGTATCCATGTATATATTCATGAAATTTTATGTGATACTTGTTGTCGATTCTTGTAAGATAATTATTTTTTATTCTAAAATAGTTGTAACGAAAAATTCTATTTATACAAATCACCTAAAAAGACAAGTAAAAATAGAAATCAAATTTAAAAATATTTGAGAAGTAAATAGTGACGGAGAGAGTATTAGCTATTGGTAATTCAAAACGTTTGATTGTGGTGATTCATCAGGTGAAATTTTGAATTTTTTTTCCTTATATATAGTTGTATTATAAGTGTATCAAATTATCAAATATAAACTATAGTTGTAATACAATTCAAATTTAATATTATACATTATTATAAATTTAATTGTTATCATTTCACAACAAATATAATAAATTTATAACATCGTAAACTGATCTAAATTGTCCTTGAATATTTGAAATTCACATCTAATACTTATAACGGAAAAGGGCCTAAAATACCCTCGAAGTATTAAAAATGGTACACAATTACCCCCATCCACCTATTGGCCCCCAAATACCCTTCAGATCCACCTTTGGGTCCAAATTTACCCCTTCATTAACGGACTAAAATTAAAAATAATTAAATAATATTTTTTTAATTACGTGGCACTCAACCATTGGTTGTAATTTAATTATTTAAAATAATTCTAAACCCACCCATTTTAACTAAACCCGCCCCACTTTTAAAAATACCCCATCTAATTAAAAAACGAAAAAGTGCCTAAAATACCCTCGAAGTATTGGAAATGGTACAAAATTACCCTCCATCCACCTATTGGCTCCAAAATACCCTTCCTACCCACCTATTGGCTCCAGAATACCATTGTCATCGATCTTTGGATTCAAAATTGACCACTTATTTAACGGTTTTAAATTTAAACTATATATATATATATATTTTAAATACATGACACTCAACTATTTGGTATAATTTAACTTATTAGTATAATTTATAAATCAATTCACTATCCACTCATTACTAATTATACCCCACCAAATTAATAAACCTGTCACATCACTAATACAACAACAGAAAAGCTACTGTCAATGAGTGTTTTAAAAATTTGAGGCGAAAATAGATTTAGAAGTAAATTGTCATACATTCAAGTATCAAAATAAGAACTATCGATAAATTTAAAAGTCTGACTATGTTCATCTTAATTATTCTTTCGTCTCAATTATGTGATGTTACTTTACAGATAACTTTTTTAAAAATAATATATTAAAGGTTTGTAATAGAATGCATTCATAAAATTTTCAAGTCACAAAATATTTTCAACCCACAAAACATTATCAAACTAATATGTAATGCTTGCCCCTCCAAAAATAGCAGTTTAAGAAGTTCCACTGTGCCATTACATACTAAACAAAAACTTTAAATCAATACTTAGCAACTACTTTCTAATGCTTGCCCCTCTTTGCCTTAAGCTTGCCAATCTTTTTCTCCTTGTCCTTTTTTAACTGATTTGAGGTCACACATTCTTTGCCTTTCCAAGTTAGCTTTTTTGGCGAGTATGGCAAATTAGTAGGGACAACAACACCATTTTCATCACCCTTAAAACTAATCCTTCTTGAACCAATTGGTTGTTGTAGCATCTTCTTCATTTGAAGTCTAGTTTTTTCTTCAGATATCACTCTAGGTGCAAGGACTGTATCATCATCCTCAGATTCAATACCGTCTTCAACTTCATCCTCATCAAAATTTGGAATTGAAGGTGCAACAACTTTTTCTTTTCCATCGTTTTTAGACCTCTTTGGGAGTGCATCAACTTTGTCCTTTGAAATATTTTTTCTCTTTGATTTTGAAGGACCAACAACTTCATTGAATTCTTCACTTGATTGATGGCTTGTCAACCATTCTTCAAGAAAAGGACATTATGGACAAAAAAAAAAAAGAGAAAAGAGCCATATTAGACTACAACAAAATATTTAAAAAAACAGAGGAATCTAGCAAGAGGAAAGAAATATGGACCACATGCTTCAAAGTAAAACTTTACATAATAAAATATTTCATACCTAACAATAGTAAATGCAGATCTGTCTAACACAAATTGAAAAATATTATGAAATAAAGGGAGAAACTATGAGTAAAGGCAGAAAAGAACAAACTTGAGACAACAATAAAAAAATCCTACTCAAAATCAATATAGTAACACATAACACTAACATAAATAGACAACACTAAACAAATTGTTGTATCACCATAAATAATTGTCAAAAAAGCACAGAATACACGAAAAATTAACATAAATAGAAATCGATTCTCAAAACAAGTAACATCGATTAAAACCTAAATCCTAACTTAAATTTTGAAGTGCACAAAAGTTCTTACTTGAGTTCAAGTCGAGATTGTGAACGAAAATATCCTCTGTAGATCTTGATCGTGAGGAACACGGTGGAAGTTGCTACTTGAGAAGAAGAAGACGATGGAGTTGCACAATGGAAGTTCTTGCACTATCTGTAGATTGTGAAAAATGGAGGAATAAGGTTTTAGTTTTTTTTAATTAGATGAGGTATTTTTAAAAGTGGATCAAGTGGGGCGGGTTTAGTTAAAATGGGTGGGTAATGGGTGGGTTTAAAATTATTTAAATAATTAAATTACAACCAATGGTTGAGTGCCACGTAATTAAAAAATATTATTTAATTATTTTTAATTTTAGTCCGTTAATGAAGGGGTAAATTTGGACCCAAAGGTGGATGTGAAGGGTATTTGGGGGCCAATAGGTGGATGGAGGGTAATTGTGTACCATTTTCAATACTTCGAGGGTATTTTAGACCCTTTTCCGTACTTATAATATATATACATTAAAAATGTCTATAATATGCATGATATATTGAATCAAAAATATATTACAATTGTCCTTTATTTTTTCTCTCCTATTAGCAATGTTAAAAATGTATTATACCTAATTTATAAATTAGTATTTTCAATAAGAGTATAATAATTTATAAATTAGGTAATATAATATATTATTTAAAAAAATATATCCAATTTATAATTTTTCCCCAAAACTTTTATAATTTCCTTTTGTTCAACTCAAGTTGAACAAAATCTCCATTGACCGGCGAATCTCCCGGCGATCTCTTTCTCCGGCGAAATCGAATTTCAGGTTTCCTTTTTTTCTCCCTCGCACTGTACTATGTCTGCCTTAAATCTGAAATTTTTTGTCAATTTTGCTTTTTTTTTTTTTTCTGTGAATCGAATGGGTTTTTAGAAATCGCAGGTAAGAATGGCAGAGCAGAAGAAGCAGAAAGTGAATCAGCTTCGTCCATTAGATTTTGGGGTTAATATAGCTGTGAAGGTTATTAGTAAGAAGCTAATTGCACAGAGAAATCGTATTGCTGAATGTTTGGTTGGTGATGAAACTGGAATTATTATCTTCACTGCACGCAATGATCAAGGTAATTTTGTTTTGATTGATTTCGAACTTTGCTCACTGATTACAGATGTTGTTAAGAAGAAATTAGTGTTTGGATTGAGTAAATATCGAGTTTTTATTGTTAGGATTGGATTTATGTTATTAAGATCTCAGCATTGATGTCAAAGGAAACTAATATTGATGACTTTCCTGTTTTTTGTTGATGTTATAAGTTTGACTTCTGTTGTATGTATTGAAAAACTTCTGGATTGGGAAATATCGAGTCTTTAATGTCTATCCTCTAAGGTTTGTGGATGTGTTTTTGGTAGAGTAGGATGCTGTGAAGGGATTGAATTGTTTAGTTCGTCCTCGAAGTGGTTTTTTTTGACAAGTGCAGGGTGGAATTTTTATCGATATGTCGTTAAGAAGGGGAATATGGTGCTTTACAAGCTTATAGATCTGTGCCAAACTCAAAGAGAGAGTAATAGGAAGAGAGTGAATGAGTGGAAACATACAGCGTCTAAAAACTTAGGTTTTAATGTAGAAGCATGTTGGAGTGTTGTGGTAGTTACATGCTTCGGCATTAAGTTCAAAAATCCCAACAACATACCCAAGGTAATCCCATAAGTGGGATCTGGGTAGGGTGGTGTGTAAGCAGCCTTACCCCTACCATCTCAGCCTTGTCTCCTGTATCTTGTCCACCACAAAGGCTACTCCCGCCTTGTGCTGAATAGTTTCGTTACTGATCCTATCTCACCTAGTATACTCATACATCCATCTCAACATCCTCATTTCTGCTAATCTCATATTTTTGTCGTGGAGTTCTTGACAGTTCTTGACTGACCAACACTCTGCCATACAACATAGTTGGTCTAACTACCACTTCATAAAACTTTACCTTTAAGGCTCGGTGACACATTCTTATCACACAAGATACCGGTTCCAAGCTCCCATTTCAGCCACCTCACTCCAATATGATGTCTAGCTAAGTGCAAAATTCTAGCAGATGCAAAAACATAAGGTGCTTTCTTCCCATTTGTCCAGCCTTGCCGGAGAATGACTTGTTCTTGTATTGATGGAAGGTCTTTGGAATTAGTCAAGGTGCAAGCAAGTTGGCCCGGACACCGTGCTTATTAAAACGATTCAATTGATTTTACTTTCTTTCTGTCAAATTTGGTATTGGGAGAGTGGTTTCTAGACAGTGTTGTACTGAAGAAACTGAAAAGACAATTACCCTAAACCTAAGTAACAGACAAGTCGCATAAGTATGAGCTACTGAAATCTCTTATATACTTCAATTATTCCTACTTCTCTAACTGTAATCTTCCTCTTATTAGCCGATTATCATAGTAATTCTGGCTGCTAGTCATGTTTAAGAGCTTCAATAAATGTTATCCAAATTTTCAGATTCATCACTGATCTCAGAGAACTTTCTTATCGTTTTATTTCTGATGTCGAGATGCTTGCCTAGTTGAAGCATCAAAGTGACATAGACATGATTAAGTTCTTTAATTTCAAAAACCCAACCTGGCATTTCCAATTCACAGTTAAATGAAATAGAAAGAAAATGATTAAAGGACAAGGAAACTTGGTCTATTAAATTTATCCGACTTGAACTGATAAGTCCCTAAAACATAGCCAGAAAAGAATGGAAAGAGAGAGGGTAAGTCTATAAGATTGTTGACTTCCGAATCTGTCTAATTGCCTTTAATGTTTGTTGTTTGATATCATTATATGTTTTATTTACAAGGATTTTTAACTATTCTCTTGTTGTCCTTGTCCATTGCTCAAGTTCTGTAATTCAGTTTGAACTTTTTTTTAATTTTAATCAGACTGTTAGGGACATGTCTTACTCCAACTTTCTCGCATAGAATTCAAGATTTGGTTTAATTAATTATTCATTGACGACGCCTTAAATTTGGATTGTCTTTTGTCTAGTGGATTTAATTCAAGAAGGTTCAACACTAGTCCTGACAAAAGCTAAAGTTGACATGTTCAAAGGATCGATGAGACTTGCTGTTGACAGATTTGGACGTATTGAAATTGGTGCACCAGCAGTTTCTCGGTGGAGCAAGATATTAACATGTCCTTGATTGAGTTTGAACGTGTAGACGTTGTTGTGTAAGCAACCATTTCCCTCAAAAGCTTTGAATACAAAGCTTAATTCTATATCTTAGGTACTTTTCCCTTGCATTTCTGTTCACATACTGGAAGATAAAGACTAAGAAACTTATTCCCAGTATTGAAGAGGAACAAGCTGTTGATTCCTGTTTTACTTATTAATGACTTAGAAATTACAAAAAGTGTTCTATAGATATGTTTTGTTGGATAATCAGTTATCTTGTTATTTATGTATTGAACCTTTTCTTTAAGTTCAGTTTTCTTAGAGTAATTGCACAACTTGCTCATTAAATGAGTTGGTCTTTAGTTTTTGTCTTTACTATGACGTAACCTGTGAGATATTATGATGGGAAGATATAAAAAATGTCACGTTTCTATATGATACAATTTCCTTTTTTAATCAGTCAAACAAAGAATGACATTTTTGTATTTGATAACAATTTAACTTTAAAATTTTCGTTTTTATGATTTATAGCTACACAAACATCTGTGACTTATTTTAAACTCCGTCAAACTACATCATATAAAAATTGGTACAAAGAGAGTATTATGTAATGAATTATTGGTGTCCATTTGTAACTTATTTCATCACTAAAAGACTCTTTAAAACATTTATGATTGTACATTTCTTAATGAACGGTAAAGTTAATTAATAACTTCATTAAATTTCAAGGGAGTTTAATCTAGACTTGGTCGACACCTACTTCTTGATTAGTCCACCTATAAATATAACACAAAAAGTAACTTTATAGTAAAGCAAAAATGGAAATTTTTTACAATTTTTCCATCTTTGCAACTTTGTTTATCTTTTCATGTGCAACTTCATTTGAAATTTCACCCTCTTTATCTAAGATCCCAATATTACCTAAGAATGCCTTAGAAAATCCACAATCCCCACAATCAATCCCTAAGGTAGAAATGGTATATCCTCTTTCTAAACCTAAAGTTCCTCCTAAACCTTGTCCAAATAGACCTCTTCCTTCACATTTGGCTCCAAAAAGCTCACCAATAACTACGCGTCAGTCACAACCAAGTTGGGATCGGTTAGCTCCTAAGAGCTCAATTAAACGATATCTTTCTTCAAAACCAATTGAAAAACACACATCTAACTCAATCTTGGCTACTCATTCCAATGTGTTTTCTTCTCATTCAACCACTAAGGTGACAAAAGAATCTCCTTCTATATCTAAACTTGCTCATAGACCTACATCAAGAAAATATCTTCCAACACATTTGACTCCTAAAATCCCAAAAAATAAACAAAATCTTTCTCCAAAATCATCACCAAAGCCAACTAGAAACCATGTGTCTAAACATTTCCTAGTTAGACCTAAAGTTGGATCTCATGTTTCTCCAAAGACTTATAAACAAAAGGTGAATCCCAAATCAACAGGAAAGTTTTCTCCTAAGACACGTTTGGCTCCAATGGCAGCACCAAAGTTTACTCATAAACGTACACTTAAACATGTCGCTCATTAGAAGACAGGGGAAGAGGAATGTGTTGGTCTCTCTGTATACTTACATTATTCCCTGAATGTTGCAATGAATTTGGCTTTACAAGATAAATAAAGTTCCTGTTTGGCAAGTGTGTATTGCTTTTAATTCCTTATTTAGATGCAATTGATGTTTATTCTGGAGAAAAAACTTCCATATTTTTAGTCAAATAGATGTTTTGACCAAAAATAATGGATTTTTTAATGTTTAAATACCACTAGGCAATATACCTAGTGGCTAACATAAAAATTAGCTCGAACTTGCAACAACAACATACACAATGTAGTGGACCATACACAAATCTTAATAAGCCTATTTCCAGTAAATCCGCGACTCAACACAAAAAACAACGTAGAAAAAGACATAATAGAAGTATAGATAACGGGGGTTTTTAAAAAAATTTACAGTTGGTAGCTAACCGTTAAGATAAATTCTAAAATTATTATACTAACTATTTTGTTTTAGCAATTTTAAAATCTAGATTGAAAAATAAATTTAAAATTACTTTTCTTACGTAAAATAATATACAGAGTAATATATTTGAGCCTAAAGGTAATAGCATATATATAACCCTACTCACCGTCCTCATTCCTCCTTTCCCTTATGTCGTCCGGAAAGAATAAAACAAAAGAAATATTCAAAACTATCTAACTCCTCCGATAAGCATTTGGGATTTGAAAGTTGTACCCATGACAGTCTTGAGCGAGTAAAAACTTGAAATGTAACTAGTCGCTTCAGTATCACTATTATACACATTGACCACCTTCCTAAACATCTTCGCATCAAGATTCTTCATCTTTCCAAATTATGGACTTAGAGTCTCATTAAATCTCCGTGCGGCAAATTGATCAAGTAAGTCCTTTAAAACTAAGATGGACTTTAAAAAATTGAGAATTCTGAAAGAAAGCTTTTTTCTATTTGGATGGATGATTTACAAATGAGAGTCCTCTATTTATACTACTTCAAGGGGCTAAAGTGTAAATAAAAATTACTTTACATTTCCCTAATTATTTACACTTTGGTCCCTTGTTTAGAAATTTCTACACATTCTAGGAAATTCTAAGACTTTCTTAGAAAATATCTAGTTCTTTTTCTAAAATTCTCCAAAATCTTCTTGAAATATCTAGGGGCTTCTAGAATTTTCTATAAACCTCTCCAAATCTCTATACTTTTCCGCCCCTATCCGGATGCAAAATCTTACAAAGAATTGTCAGGACATGACAACATGCAGAATAAATGATCTCTAATCCAAGATTCAGCTATCCCATACTCTTTCATCAACCATATATCCATATAAAGAAAAGAGATATTATCAGACAAACATAGACAATTCCCCAACTCTGCTAGCAACAAGTGCAAGGACCAAGATTTTAAACCAGATGGAGCTGGCAGAGACTTCACTTCTTCTGTCGCTATATTAAAGGAGTAAATACTGGCCCTATTTTGAAGATTTTCACCATCCATAATGAATATGACGAATTCTTTTCTCTCATTCAGGCAATTTAACCTTGAAATACTTATCCAAAAGATGATTGCTAATTGCAAATCGAATGATTCTATATTATACATATGCATTTGTATATATGGCAAGGGAGATTGGGAGAGGGAGGAGAGAGGCGAGCGAGATAGGGCAGAGAGGTGAATTGTATATGTATATCGGTTAGATAATTGTATATTATATATATGCATCTATATATATGGCAAGCGAGATTGGAAGAGGGAGGAGAGAGGCGAGCGAGATAGGGCAAAGAGTGGGAGAGAGGTGAATTGTATATGTATATCGTTTAGATAATTGTATATTATACATATGTATTTGTATATTCTGGTAAATTATACATATACAAACGTGACTAATTATACAAGGTCGAAGTCAGCGCACATAACTAATGTATAGTGTTAGTCGCGGGTGATAATTATAGCAAACTGTAGCTATGATGAGTAATTAAGTAGTATAAGTTTGCTTAGCCGCATAATTTTCCCTAGAATAAATTATATCACCTTTGTAGTAATTTTTTTGGTACTCTAAGCTCTTATGGAATGTCTACTCTAAATGCAAAAGAAGTACTAATGTAGTAATTGTCAGTTGACGTCAAGTTAAGGGTCATATACACCGTGTTAGAATATGAATGCTTAGAATATCAATGCTGTAAAAAAGACCTATATTCTGCTACTATAATTACATCAAAATCATCATTGACTTGTCTAAGAAACAAGAAGCAAAACTACTAGAAATCCTTGTAGAACAGCCAGTATGATATACACTAAGTTCTTGTGCAACAACATAACTTTAGGACCATCAGTAATCATGAGAGGGAAATGGCACTTGTCGTCGGATGGATCGTTACGAGTTACCATAGCCAAGCCTTGAAAATCACAGTCCAAACTGTTCTGGTTATTGAATTGATAATACATATTGAAAGCATATGAAGTATTTCCTTGTTCACTCAGATGATTACAAGAAGAACCATAGCTCAATGCAGTACAATCAGAACGACTACACGCGTATTCAACACTCCTTGCCAAGTAAATTTGTGCATCTTTTGGCAAGTGTGGCTTCAGTACACACCATCTTTTATGCATATATGTTACGCCTTCTACTGCAGCGAGTGGTTTTTCAGATAAATCTATAGCTAGCTCGTATTTAGGCTTACCATCAAACTCGAAGATTCCCCAATGCCTCTCAAAGTTACCAGGAGCAATGCTTTTAGTATTCTCATCAATCAAGCTGAACAAGTAAACGTCGATTTTCCCCTTCCTTGTAGGGGTTCCTTCTCCACTTAAAGCATGTTGAATCAACCCTTGGTTGAATCTCTTTGCATTTTCAATATTCGCGTGTTTGTTTCCATCTGTTGGCCATCCTACTTCTCCGACTATGATTTTCATGTTGGGAAATCCAGCTTTCTTTAAAGACCAAGCAAGAGTATCGAAATTGGCATCAAACACGTTGGTGTAAAGATAATCGCCATCTTTCATAGGCTTGTTTGAACCATTAAAGAAGGCATACTCGAATGGGAAGTAACTGTTTGCATACAGACTGAGGAAAGGGTAAATGTTAACCACGAAAGGAGCATCATTTGAGTCGAGATACTGAACAATTTGAATGGCTAAATCGCGTATTTCTGGCCTGAAATCACCTGCTGAAGGGAAAGGATTCGAGTCAGGGGAGTAGTAAATGTCCGCGTTTAAAGGAACAACTGCTTTCACCTCTGGCCCTAATCCAGCATGGTTGATAGCTTCTTGAACATTTCTCAGAGCTGGAAAAGTGGAATGTAGATAAGTTCCATTGTATGTTTGAAGAAAAGGCTCATTTCCTACTGCTACATACCTGCATTATTAACAAAAACTCGTTAGGAATCTAAGTAGCTCAGTTGGTTGACCGAGGGCATATCTAAAATTTTATCAATATTCATGGGCTAACACACACGAAAAATCAAAAAAGTTGTCTAATTCCTATAAGTTGGCTCCTAAATGTAAAAGTATGCCACAATAAATGGTGAAGGTATACGTAATGTTCTTCCAACTCATTACAGTTGTCTATCATAAAGTTTTTTTCTAAACAATCAACCAAAGCGACATTTTACCTTAATATTACTCCCTCCGTCCCATTTTATGTGGCACTTTTCGCATTTCGAGATTCAAACAAGTCTATCTTTGACCGTAAGTTTTTCATAGATCCTTTTAACATTTTGAATCATTAATTATTCCGACTTATAGTACTCTTTACGTAGTTTACAAATATATAAATTTCATTTCAAAAAATTTGAAGATTCCATACTCAAATGTCCGGCCGGTCAAAGTTAAACTGTTTGACTCTTGAAAAACGAAAAGTGTCACATAAAATGGGAAAGATGGAAAGATGGAATAATTATTTTTTGAAGTAAACGATATAAGTTACATATTTTTCTACTTTTAGGTTCACGTGAAGAAAACAACTCAGAAGAGGACAAGTCTTGAGAGGGGACCATAGGTTCACGTGAACCACAGACTCAAAAGAAAGTAAAAAAAAAAAAGACTATATATCTCCATGCAAGAAGTGAAACATATGTTAGGACTTAAATTAACCTGATTTTGACACCATGAGTGTAAGCATAAGCAGAAACATTAGCATCAATCCAAGAAGCTGCCATTCCAGGGTCAGTACTCATATCTTGTAACATATAATTAGGAATTGCAAGCATCACTTCAATATCACTACCTATTAAAGCACTCAAAATCTTCTCATCTGCTTCAAATAATTTTACTTTATCAAATCCATTTTCTTTAAGCATCTTCACTACACTCTCTGCTGCTAACTGATGAGATGCCATAGTACCCCAGTTCACTCCCACACTCAAACATCTCCGCGCCATTGTTATACACACTAAAGTTACAATTCCAAGTATCAATATATGCCTACAACCTACACAACTCATCATCGTCGTTTACTTATGAGGATGAAGATGAAGATGAAGATCTCTCGAGACGTTCTTAGTGGAGAAAGCTCAATGACAAGAGAAGACAGAAGCAAGATAAAAGAATGACATGGTGTCACGAGAGAAAATCCATATCTAAATTAGTAGCCAGGGAAAAGAGCCATCTTGCACTTGCAAAAGTTATAAGATTGAAAAATATGTATCTTTTATTTTATATTACTTTTTTCCTTTTTTAGAGGGACAATGGAGGGGAAAGAGAAGAATTTGATAAGAATCTAAACTTTATATCAATGAAGATTATATCACTCAAAACTTTAGTTTGTTAGTCTTTGCTTATGTGTTTTGTTTAGTTTTATATGGCTTTGTATAATGTATTATTTCCTTAACAATCAAAGTGGAATTTACCATACTTGAGTCATAAGCAAGTGTTAACAAATAAGGACTAGCAATAAAAGTCGAGACTTCTATTAATCTCTTTAAATAAAAAATAACTGTGTTATCACTTCCACTTATTTTCTAAAGCCAGCTTTTGTAGACCTCAACTAATTCCATTCCACGAGACAGTGGCAGAGCCAAGATTTTCAAAAAGGAGATTCAAAATCTAAGAAAATAGACAGATGAAATAGCCAAAAGCAGATCAATATCTACGATATATACCTAAATGATAGTTTTAACTATGAATAAATCATATTCGGATGAACCCCTCATTGTAAGGTGGCTCCGCTACTACCACGAGATACCTATCACATTCCACCAGCAACAATTATCAAATAACTCTATTCCACCAATGATGACAAATGTGTGACCTAGTGGGGCAAAATAAAATAAAGTTTAGAGAAAAGATGACCCCAGAAAAAGATGAAGAGGTAATTGACTCTTTTCTGTAAGGATATTGAAAAGAATCATCGACAGTACCCTGCTTTCCAACAAAAATCTACGTGTTTTCAAGGCTTATGCAACCTTTCTCATTGTTGTTTACACTTGCTTTTTCATCAAAAGTTACAAGCTTTTTGTAGCTTTTGATTTTGAAAGAAAAAGTTGGTTCAAGACTCTGGTGCAATTCCTATTCAAGCAGATATACATCTTGCAAAAGATATAATTCCTCCGTCAACATCCACAAGTATTGACTGTGTTGTCCATAAACGATAACTATCATGGAGGTTGGTGACTTCCCTTGCACATATAACGTCAGCTCAAGTTCCGATACGAACGTCATAAGAGGGGCTGAGTTCACAGACTCCCTATTGCAAGAAGTATAAAAGATGGATTTCATAGGATATCACTTTAAAAAGTAGTATTTCTTAAATTAAAGGTTGAGCATTTTACAAGAAAAATTCCAGTTTACAGGAATCCAGCTACGAAGATTCATTTAGTTTTCATGATTCTCGCCCTGAAGAGTATCGTTGTTTACCCTAATCATCAGTGCATGTTTCTTCGGGTAATCTGAAGCTTAAACAAAACATAGCCTGCATAAGATAGAAAAAGAATAACTCGGGGGCAAAAACGTACAAGAATATACTCATAAAGTTAACAAAATGAATGCTGATGCTCCAAAAAAGTGGAGTCGTCTATCGAGCGTGTACCTTATTTGGAGCAACATCTCTAACCCTGTGAAATACAGGGTTTTGGACTTTGGCTCCCAGGGCAGACTCGGCCACCTGCAAGTCAACAAATTGAGAAGACCATACAATAGAATGTGGACTAGCTGAAATAAATATAAGATGGGAATAAGTACGTTGAAGGTAGATTTAGTAACACTAGTAGGACCAGATGGCCTAGTAAAGTAATAACTGAGAGCATTAATAATCAACTTGACCTGTGATATACTATGTCCAGATATTGAATACTATGCAAGCTACAGCATGCTTCACGGATTTAGCTAATCTAGTTATTCAAGGACATGGTAAACAATAAAACCAAGTGCATAAATCATCAACAACCACAAACTATATTAACTACACCTGTAATTTACTATCTCATTGACATGCCCCGAGAACTTGGCTATTTTGGTTTTGCTACTAAAATTGCAAATCATTTTTATGTCATGAACTTGTTCCATAATATTATCAACGATACTGAGTAGATTTCAAATAATCCTGTGGTGGTCAGCAATTGAAAATGTAAGAGAGTGGCTTTCATCTGCCCAAAGTTAAAAAGGTTTTGGTTTAATGACGATGATGGTTACTTGACTTCATTTATTTTCCTGACTGAATTATAGAGAGAGACACGCCACCAATTCAGAATTTCAGATGCTGCTTTCA
This sequence comes from Solanum lycopersicoides, assembly GCA_022817965.1. NCBI lineage: Eukaryota > Viridiplantae > Streptophyta > Magnoliopsida > Solanales > Solanaceae > Solanum > Solanum lycopersicoides. The sequence goes on along the minus strand of CM040622.1, from coordinate 1,276,929 downwards.
AGCATGAGAAATAACCCAGTCCACAGTCAAACTGATATGGAAAGTTTAAATAGAACAAATTAGCTGTTGAACTAGGTATTACCGAGATTATGTAGTCTTCTGTTTCACTTGCCCGTATGAAGCAATAGCAGTGAATCCAGGGTAGAGATCCCTTCCAGTATCTCCTTCTAATAAGGCCTCTAAAGGCATCTAGTGAAAGAAAAGAAACTATCAATTGCCTTGGTATTAAAATACGTTAGCAAATATCAGTGCCTGACGAAAAGACAAGAAGTTCTGTTTAACAGGTTTTAAAAGATCACGAACTCCAGAAAACACAAGGTACTAAACGAGAAAAATCACCCATAAAACACAGCTATAACTGATATAGGGTTTAGAGTAATATCAGTTCTATTTTTATCATAGTATGTAACTTAGTTAAAATAGAGCATGCTAAGTACAACAAGTGGATTTGACTGACATAGTTTGCATCACAAACTATATTACCTTCATTAACATGGTAAATGCATCACGGCATGAACTGATGAACAGCAAATGTATATAGTTTGAAATACTTCTAACTTCCCCTTTTTGTTACAGAGATCAAGATCGTTTCTGACATTTGAGCACCAGTTCAATGACCTATCTCCAAAAAGTGAACATTTTGCAAGACTTTGGCCTAAAGTTAGTGCTGTTAGAAGCAAACTTATACATTTCCCTATTATGTCGGTTTGCAAAATTGGTTGGATTCTAATATTAAGACACAAGGTCAAATTATTACCACTTATGCTTAAAACCCTGTCAGAATTGTATTGGATTCTAGCACTATGATCTACATATAGTATTTTATTAGAAAGAGACTTCCAATAAACTTGGATAAAGACAGCTGACAAGCATATAATGTTGACCTCAGTTAAAGACATGATGTTGAGGGAGATATGGTCATAGTAGATTTACCAAGAAACTCCAGAGCAGAAGCTGGTAGGTTCATGATCACATGGTCCACATGCTCCGAGGGTTTTGTGTTCAATGACTCAGAACCCTTCACTCTCTTATTTGGACCCCTTTTTCTTCTACCAGCAACACAAACACCATCATTGACTGCAGATCTCCCTTCTCCCTCTAATTCACCAAATGAACAAATTTAGTTGCTTGTGTTCCAAGTGTCGCAAAAGCATGATATTCACAAAAACATTGAATTCAGCATCTGGATGCAAATAGACAGAAAACTATTTCTAAATTATATTCAACCAACTAAGCACACTAGAGCGTGTATCATTTCTTTAATATCCCCACCTTCTTGAGAACTCTCCGCACGTCTTTTCACAGAAGTCACATTCATATCTTCTATGACAGATGAGTCTCCGAGTCCAGCAGTGTTGCATGACGTTCCATCAGGTACTTCTTTGACATCATCTGCAAGGGTGGTTCAGATTAATTGATGAGATGCTTTGAGGGTATGATAACGAGTATATAACTGAATAGTTCACATACAGTCTTCAGATAGTTTCTCCCTATGTGCTTCGCCACTGAATTTGTCAGAGCAATCAATCTCAGCTTCTGCATTGCTTCCATTGCAGGGTACAGCAACGAGTTGAGAAATAAATTTCCTTGCATCCATATTGTATGGGAAAACTAGATGATCAACCTTGCTGATTTCAGCATTCGTTTTGAGATAACGAATGCTATCTGGGTTCAAATCGTTTGCATAAACCGCACATCCTTTCTGTGCAGCGGGAATAGCAAAAGGACCAATGCCAGCAAACATATCACATACGGTCTCCCCTGCCTGGAACTTTGAGACCAGCCTTATATGCTCATGTTCCAGTCTAGAATTCCAATAACCAAGCTATAATCAAGCTTGAAAGTTGCTCCATATTGTTTCACTTCTGTGACCATATCATCTTTCCCAGCCAGTATCTCAAATTTTGGCACACGAAATTCATTGGTAATGGTTCCAACTTTATTTACAACTGTCTGGATCCTGGGGTAGTTTTTCTGCATGGATCAGGAATGAATACCATATTCAAATTAAGAAGACTGGTGACTCAGGAAAGGAAGAAACAGGGTAGCATCCTCTCACTAAAAGCAAGTGAAAAATTGATAGAAATATCATCACATGGATGCCTGGACATAAAGTGAAGGAGATGGAAGGAGGCAGTCTAGCTCTAATGCAAGTAAAATCAAGTTTCTGGCACCAAAAATAATGTTAAGGAAAAGCAATTTCATTCAGAAAGAAAGAACCCTAGTTTAGGAAAAGAAAATTGAAATATCCCATTCTCATGAATTAGTCCAAAAATACTTAAGGTGAAGAAGTTAGATGTGATGCTAAACAACTTACAAATGAAAACATGCAGAGATTCATTTATAAGATGAATTTGAAAGAAAACCAACTGTACTTTTGACTTCTTTTTTTTTATGGAAGATGCACATATTGAGGCCATAAATTAGAAGGCATACATCATAAATAACTTTGGCAATCACATCCTTGTAAGGAAGAAGATCATCAGTTATATTCAAATGAGCAATGTGACCTGCACAAATACCAAGTCAATTCGTTAGGGAACTCGGTTGGAAGGTCAGAGTGTTGAAAATTCTGACTTTGAATTAAAGAAGCATAGAAATTTAGTCAAGGAAAAGAGACACACAACACAAGATTCTCTATAATCTATTTATAGAAAAGATAAAGAGAGAAAAATGTTGGATTAATATACTTAACTATTGTCTCAAATGATGATGGTACATCAAGGCCAGATGGCAGAATCTGCTTTAATATATGATCTGCAATGAAGTTGCAGTTATAAAGCAATTGGTGGAATATAAGCCAACTAGCAATTTCAATCTTAATTATTGGATTTGAGAAGTACTAAAATACACACATAGTATACGTATGAACTCAAGGAGCACTGCTTTTAATAATATTACACGGCTTTGTTACACACTATACAGTAAGGCAAAGCCTGCAAAGATTAGCTTCTAAGATATTTGAGATACATACAACAACAAACAAAATAACTATCTGCTTTTGGCTAGAAACATATGTTGAAAGCTACATTTTGCCTCCTATTTTGAATACTTTACTTGTGTTTAAGTTTGAACCTAAGCACTTTATGCTTAATATGAATGTTATGTAAGACATGATTTAGAGCAAAAGAAGAAATTTGGATATAAAACGGATGAGCTTGAGCAAAGACTCATGGCACCTAGCAATTTTAGCAGTTCAAACACAGTTGGGTTTGAGCTTGAGCAATGACTCATGGCACCATAGCAGGTTTGGTAGTTCGCACACAATGTCTACATTCATCATCTTTATTCATAATTTTGCACATCATGTCTACTGAAAAAGAGAAATTATATGGTAGTTCGCACATCATGTCTACTGAAAAAGAGAAATCATATGGTAGTTTCGCACATCATGACTCGTGGCACCGTAAATCTTTTCCTATATTTCTCACACTTTTATTTCAGGCAAGCAACATTTGTAATAGTATCACTTCAGAAAAGTTCACATGATTTCAAAAAAAAGCATACAGAGATGAATAAGAGAGCGGAGAAATACATTGGGAACTAGCCTCCACGCTTTTTCAAGTAGAACGGATTGCAGTATTGCAAGACAGAAGACATACAATATCACGAACTGCAAAAAGATAATAGATCTTATATTTCAACTTATTCTGAAAGAATCGTTGCTGACCTGCACTCCAATAAGAATAGCCAAGTGACAGTGAATAGGGAGCAACTTCAAACTGACACAGGCCTTTCAGTTCAGCAAGCTTTTGAGCAGGAATATCAGACAAGTCTGTCAAATAATTGGCCAAAAAAGTAGGAAAGTTAGAAAGAAGTTGTAGGTGACAGTAGTCAGAATATACCAACATTCGAAATAGATTTGCATCTCAGAAATCTAAAGAAAACAGCCTCTATCTCACAAAAGGTACGGGTAAGGTTTGCATACATCCTAACCCTCCCAGACCCAACTTTCGGGACTACACTGGGTTGTTGTTGTTGTAGACATCTGCTTTAGTAACAGTGATTCCCAGGGTACGAAACTTGAATGAGAACATGATGAGAGACAACACGGAAAATGAACAGAACCCACAAGTAACAGAAATGGATGACGAATCTTCATAATGATTAGAGTGATTAACAAAGTTACTTAAGAACAATGTGTTAGATAAAATTTCTACAACCAATAATTGGTTGAGAACAATGTGACTTAGACAATATCCACACACAGACTTGTTTTAGTTTGGAAAGGAGGGAGGCATATACAGAGCAGAGAGTTGCATGCTGAAGTAATACACCATTTATCAGAAGTCCTATAGTTAGAGTCCATGACGTATCTAGAATCGTCTGAATGGGATGTCAGGAACTAAAGCAAAAGTATATGTTCCTTAAAGCAAGATAATACCAACAATGACCTTAGAAAATGGAAGATAAAAACTGCTAAACATAAATATATTTAATAAGACAATAACCCTTATCCCAAGAGTTTTGTCTTTTCTGATCATTTTTCATGAAGCCAGAAATGAAAATAAAGGTACGATTCAAAAGAACACGTCATTTACCTGGGGTTTTTACTTTTTCTGAGAAAATCATGTAACGAGTTTTTTCATTTGTTGGGTCCTCAGTGATAGGCTTTACGCGTGGCCTGTCAAATAAATGCCTACAAGAAATGATCTTTTGTCACCAACAGTACCAAAAGAAAAGGTTAAAAATGTAAATGAGACCCTCAACAAAGGAGACACCACTAAATAATTGAAAGTTGAGGTGTTTAGTTGTTCCAGAAGGTGTGTGCTCTAAATCAGAAAATTCAACAATAAAATAGGTGTGAGGAAAAGTGTGTCCTTTAGACAACATCTAATATTGAATTTCAATGTGTATCTGCGAGGTATTTTCAAAAGATATTGTACTGTAAATTAGAGGAGAATTCACCAACAGATGGTACGAATTATAGAGAAAATTAAGTGCTCAAACTATCTTTTACTCAGAAGAATCAACTGTGGTAGAAGGTAATTATTTTTGAAAAAAAAACAGGTATATACGGCATGCCTGTAGGTTGAATTTCTCATTAACTTGACAGCAAATGTAAAAAGGAATATCATAAAACCCATACACAATTATCAAGGATCACTGTTCATGTAAGAGACCATACATACACTTTATTTTATCAAGATCAGAACATTGTAACTAAAGTGCCAGCACCCCAAAAATTCTCTTTTCTATTTTGAGAAGGAAAACAATGTTTACATGATAATTTGTCAAGCAAAACCATTCAACTCCCAGCAAATACTGTGAAGTAGAATAAATCTATATACAGATTAATAATACACATGCTCAAAAACAATGTTTGTTTGCTTGTTTGGGGTAGGGGAAGGGGAAATGGTGGAGGGCATTACAAGGTGGGAATCAAACCTCACCAACAAGGTGAAAGTTCAGGTAGCCAACCAACAGAACTACTAAAATTCCCTTAAAAGGCCATGTTTGTTAAGATAAATTCAGATTGTAGTTTAGGAATGGTCCTTGTGGAGAAGGAGGATTATCAGAGATACTGAAGGAAGACTTATTATGCATATGTGCTTCCCCTTGTATAAGGTACTCGTGATTGGGGCATTGGGCAGAGGCAGAGCTCTCCAGCTTGGCATCAATTGGTTCTTAGAATAACTTTCAGTACGTTGTAGCTGAGAGTGACTCCAAGCTACCAGCTGTGTCAATGGATGAAATTTGATTCCCTGGAGGATTTAAAGGAGGTGGAGGAGATTAAAAGGGAAAGGAGCACTTTGGCTTCATTGTGGACATGTGTTCCAAAATCCAAGAAAGTAACCAAATAGCAGATACGCTTGCTAGCTTGAGTCACTCTTCTTCTCAGATGCAGATGTTCAACAATTTCACTGATTTACCATCACAAACTAGAACCTGATGACAGTAGACAGACCAGAAAGATCTCCAACAGAAGAAACTCAGAATTATTTGACCCACCTTGAAACATGGAAATTTCTCTAAAAAATGGCTCGGGAACACTGCTCTAAAAGACACCTACCCAAGGCTTCCCAATTTGCCAGAAAAAGAGTTCCAGTATTGCCCGAAACAGAGACAACAACATATGGAGCCCTCCTTCAGAAGGAACCCACGGGACTGGGAAATCAATGACATGATTGCTCTACTTGCAACACCTACCATATTTCAACATTAATGAGCATCAGCAGACAAAATCATTCGCGGTACATCTAAATGGAAGGAATACACAGTCAAGGAAAGTATGATTCTAAGAATTGTGGAGGATTGGCCTTGGAAGCATGTTGGAGGATCAGCCACCACACAAAATTACATACTTTACCTGAACAGCTCTCAATAATGCTATAATCTTAGCAGAAGGAAAATTACTCTAATAGACAGAACACTGAGAGCGTTAGACACCTATTTTTGCACCGCCCCATCACAACTGATATTTAAAACTTTTTCTTCTCTCTATATACCCTTCCCTGTAGTAATTCCAGGTCAATCAAGGAGTCAAACATCAGCTAGATCTCTAGGAGAGTTGACAAAGCCATCAAGAAAGCTAGACGATATCCCAGCAATCATCTTTTCGGTTATTGGAACTAACTGGTCACACCTTTTGTAACCTGGCATCTTCCTAATACCCATTTCAATAATAATCTTTAACCTTATCAAAAAAAGCTTAATTTTTTATTCTGTTGGGTATGTTTTGTAGTAGTTATTGTTCCTTTCTTCAAATTGCTTTATCCTGGTTTACATAGTAGTTTTTCATGGCTTCTTAACTTATTTTCAATTTTTCTTTTACCCGACTACTTTGTTTTGCTTGTTTTTGAGAAAAATGCTCAATGTAATGTTTAATTCCAATCCTTATTACTGTTTATGCGAGCTATACTACAGCAATAAAGCAAATTAATGTAATTATAGAGGTAAGGAAGAAGTACCCGTTGAGTATTTTCATGGCAGCTTTGCAATGTTCTCGTGGAATTCGAAGTGCCCATAACTTCAGGTGCATATCAAACTTGCTCTCGTCCAGTTCCACCATTTTTACAGGATTGAGAAAGCTCAAGTTCTCAACTTTCGTTAATGGAAGATTTCAAATTGCAGCACTTTGATTTAGGGTTTTTCTTCTCTATTGGAGAAGAAGGAACAAAATAGTCCCTTTATTTTAAGGATAAGAATTAAAATGATCCTTTATGTACTGCATGGAGCATTATACTCTCTTAAGTTTGACAAAAATAGCATATTTAGTACACCCAATTTCGGAGATAAATTCATCTAAAATTAATCTCGAAATTAATTATTTTTTATTCATCGTACCAACACAAGTTCTAAGAAATTAGATTAGAAATTAAATGATATCTAGACGAGTCGGGTTTGAGATCAGGTGAGAGTGTTGTGGAGATTAAAATTATTTAAGTATGAAGCAGATTAAAATTATTTTTAAAAAAAAAATTATTGAATTGAAACGAATTGAAAATTTATGCGATTTAAATAAATTTTTATTTTAGCATATTTTTCCTAAAAGGAAACAAAAGCTAAGAGAGGCATATTTTGATGATATAATTATCTCTAATTAAGTTAGTGGTTGTATATTTGATGAGAAACTAAATTTGATTATTTTTTGGTAAGCAACTTAATTACTCTATTTATGCACATTGATAAATGCTTTTAACGTATTACAATTTATCTGTGAAATCATAATTTTTTTTTTATTTGACAGATGTATTTCTTGAATGTCATAATTCATGCTCATAAAGTTAATTTAATCAAATCTTATTCAAAGAAAAAATTGTGTAAATTATTTATGTATCGTTAGTTTATATGGAACGCATTAAAAACATCAAATTATACTATATAAAATAAAGTGAATCGTATCAAAATCTTAATGATTTAACTGAATTTGCTTTGCAAGTTGCAATAGTATAACCCTAACACAGTTTGTTGCTCTTAGATAATATTGACAAAATTATTTCTAATTTATTGAATTTAACTATAGAAAAATTACCCTCATTTTAATTACTGAATAAAAAATACTCAATCAAGAGTTTGGAGCAAAGCGTTTTTGGTTTAATATTGTATCATGTCTTTCAATTTTCTTCATATTATTATTATATTATAAAATCAATACATAATGAAAAGCCATTAATAGCATTACAATGTTTTAAAAAAAAAATCTCTAGTTTATTTTTTTCTTTCAAATATACAGTGCAAAATTATTATACATATATTATTAAAACTTAGATCAATCATACAATATTATCACGTGATTTTTGTAAAGTATCACATAAAAAAATACTATTAAAAAACTTTGATCTAATAAATAAAAGAAAAGTATTTTTTAACTTCGAACCTATCAAAGGTGATGGGTGTATATATAGTCTTCAAATGATCATTACAATGCAAATAATTATAACAACATAATGCATTTAATTTAAGACATGAAAAAAGATACTAATGACTCAACTTAAACATATAATATTTTTATTTGATGCAATTTCATAATTTTGAAAAAAGAGTACAAACAACTTGCCATGATACAACAATTAAACACATCAAAAAGCAATACAAAAAAAGAGTACAAGAAATTCACAAACGTACCATGATAAATCGAAAACATAAGAATACAGATGATCGTAAACATTTAAAATTTAAACCTTCTCTTTAATAACAAGGAAAGAAATAACCAAACCGAAAAATCCAGCCACCATTGAAGGCAATGAAGTGATTATGGCACCGGAAGGTTGCGATGGAGCCGGGGCGGGGGCGGGGGCATGGTGGTGGTGGCCCTCATGAGCTACAACAAGAGACGCCAAGAATATAACACAAGCAACGAAGTTAAATGCAACATTTGAAATTTTGAAAGCCATTACTTTCTCGTTTTTTCAAGATTCAAATATTGCCTTTAATTTGTTTTATTCGTTGAGAATAATTTTATTTTTTTTAAAGATTAAAATGGATTGTGTGGGGAGTTCTTTGCAAATACTATACTTATTTATACTATATGTTTTTTTAAGGTGGTACTACTTTTCATAACTGATAAATTCGAATTATCATTCTTTCATTGACTTTTTATTATTATTATTTTTCATATATTTATTTTTTGTATGTAGAAATAAAGCAAGTAACTGGATGGTGGGAGATCATTTCAACAATTTCTAGTAAGAATTGGTTTTTAATTAATACAAGTACATGGTTATTTGATCAATGACACCAATAAGTCCTCAATATTTAGCTATTTTTTTAATATATATAAAAAAAACCTATTGAGTGGTAAAAATTAGACAAAGTCCAAATTAAATGACTCGGCTTTGATAGATGAATTAATGGAAGGAAAACATACTTTTGATTATAAATGAGAATGATAATTGGATGATTTATCAATTTGAAAATGAAATATATTCTCGCCGTTCACTTTTACATATCATGTTGTATTTTTTGAGAATTAATTTATATAATTTTAATCAACATTTATCGATTGGAAGATGCAATATACTCATTATTTTAGCAATTGAAAAATGGAATATATTCTCACATTTTATTTTTATTTGTGAGAATTCGTTTCTCGTTTCTCGTTTCTTGAGAACTAATTTATATGTATGAACTTTGATCAATATTTAAGATGTATTTTTTATTATACTAATACAAGAAAGAGAAGAATTACAACTTATTAATAATTTTCAAACATTTAATTTTAAATTTAAAATATAAAATTAATCTATACAATTTAGCTCTAAAAAACTAATTAAATTAACTCTCAGTAAAAATAAACGGAATAGGGAAAAAATTGCAATGAATTGTTTATATATTTTTATCACAATGAAACTAAAAGTCAGGGGAATGTCACAGTTGCCCCTCCATGCTTAGAAAAATAAAATATATAGTACTATGTTAATTAATTAAGTCCAACTATTAATATTAAAAATAAAATATATTGATTTGTTTGATTATTTCCGTAAGAACTGAGAAAAACTAATTAAGAAGTGGACTCTGTAAAACTAGACAAAGGAAAAGAAATTAAAGACTCAGTAAAATAATTATATTAAATACGTGTAACTATAATTAAATATATTGTCATCATCAACTTAAAAAGTAAACTTTAAAAAAATTCATCATAATATAAGAGGATATTACAAGTACAATCATATGAAAATCAAATTAGTAATACCCTCATCTATATTTTCTTAATATTTAGGTAGTAGTTTGTTTATTAAACCTTATATCTTATTAAAAAAAAAACTCTTTAAATTTTTTTTTATATTTTCTTAATATTTAGCGATTAAATATTTTTATTAGACATTTTTAATTCAAATTTTATAAAAAAAATTTAACAGGTAATCTCAAATATCTATTGGTAACTAAGTTAATCATAATAAATACGTTATATATCTCCTCTAATTTATACACCAACTTTAATTAAGATAATTCTAATATTTTACGATTTATTGAGATTAATACATATAATTAAAAATATCTAAAGTCAGAGTAGTTGGAAGACGTGCCTATAACAATTGAAAACATGAATTGGTGATTGGGGTGGCATAGTCAAATTGGCTCTTTCTGAATATTTTTAATTTTATGATGGACATCCATTAACTAATAAAATATTATTGTCTTCTTTATAAAATGGAAAATATTTTTCATAATTTTTTCAAATATTCTCTTGAAAAATGAATTACATGAAAATAAAAATATAATTTTCAAAGTTCACTATCTTCTTCACCATATTCTGTCCCACCCTAGTTATCAAAGACAAAGAAAATAAGTAAGAAATTTTACTTTTTATAAAAATATAAAATAAAATATTTTCAGTAAAAAACATTTTTTTCTATAAAATACTTTCTAATTTTTTCAAATTCTAATGTTAAGAAAATTGAAAAAATATTCTCTTTGAAAAACAAATTGCTTAAAAATGAGGAAATGATTAATCATTTTTTAGTAAACATAGAAAAATAAGTTTCAGGTTGATTATGTCTTTTCCACTCTGAAACATCTCATCTTCACTCTCATCTTATCGGGCCTCCCATAGTCAGTTGCGGATGCAATTTAAAAGCGACAAATTCATATGAACTTATTATTTTAATACCGAGTATAGTTGTGTAAGAAATTATGAAAAATCGCAATAAATATTAAATATACTAAAAAAAAACTCTTTAAGAATAGGAAACCCTTATCTTTAATATGTAGTCACTCATATCTCTTTCAATGCTTAAAATCTCTAAGAAGGAACTCATTATACAAAAAATTCTGAATCCATTTTTATCTATTATATTTGTATAGAATGTATACAAATACATTTAAAATAATATTTGATATCCGAGATACATGCGAATTATTCCAGATACATACAGATACATGTATCTAGTGTGATTTATATGTATATAGGGATATATATACGAATTTCACTCGCCTATCCGCTACTTTTTTTGTATCTGGTAGCAAAAATACATATATCTAAGTGTAAGATATATAAAAAACTCTTTATTGTTAGTAAGATACATAATATTTTGAAAATATATGTAATAATAGTAGTATATATGATAATGAAGTATGCCTAATATTATAGTTTTTCCATGTTAATATAGCTTTAGACTCCTTTTTAAGATTTCTCCTATGAATAATCGAATTCATTGACTTGATTTATTTGTTTGTTGATATAGGATATATTTATTGCTGGTACTCAAGCTTCATCTTCAACTATTATTTGAGCATTATCAGAAATGAAGAGGAACACAAATATATATAGATGGATACATCATTCCTCAAAAGACTATGAGTACTTGATAATGTATGGGCACTTGCGAGAAATCTGAAATATTGGCAAAATCCTACAAGTTTTATACCAGAGAGATTTGAGAATTCTTCGATTGACTTTATAGGGAATGATTTTGAGTTTATTCCGTTTGGTTCGGGGAAGAAGGATGTGTATAGGAATACAATTTGCTTTAGCTAATGTTGGATTATTGTTAAAGAATGACAAAAAGTTTCACATCGGTGGTTAATGAGATGGGTGGATTCTTTATAAGGCTTTGACAATCCTTCTCCCTTTGAGCTAGCTTTTAGGGTGTAAATTAGGCCTAAGACCTAATTTCACATGGTATCAGAGCAAGACCCGTCTCACCCGATGTTGGGGGGCCCCAAAATCAAAATTGCACACGCACCAGATGCTAAGCAATGGGTATGAGCGGTGTTAAAGAATGACAAAAGTCCACATCGATGGTTAATGAGATGGGTGGACTCCTTATAAGGCTTGGACAATCCTTCTCCTTTGAGCTAACTTTTGGGGTGTGAGTTACGCTTAAGACCTAATTTCACAATTATCTTAGGCTAGTTACTCTACCACTTTGAATGGGAACTACCAAAACTTTGAATGGGAACTACCAAATGAAGTTAATCCTGAAGATTCGGATAATACTGAAACACATGAATTAACCGCATAAAAAAGATTTATATTTACTTGCCACAAATTATCGAATCGATGAAAAATATAGATGTATATTATGCGTGAAATAGTAAAATTTAAACATAGTGATATTAAATGTCATTCTTATCTTAGAGTTATTATACCGCAAGAAGGTCGAGAAACACGCTACTAATAACTTATATAGGAAAATACTCATCGATAAAATTGCAATTTCAACATCTATTTTTTAAGTACAATTTATTTTTTATCACTTTAAAATTTGTTAAAAATAAGGTACTTGAACTCATCACGATTAAAGTTATAATTAATCAAACCACTTTATAATAAGTTGAATTTTCTAGACTCATCAAAGAGATCCTATCGTATTAAGATTATTGATCAAATAATCTTTAAAACAAAACAATTATACTAATGCATTTAATTTACATTAGTAAATGCATATAAAGTAAAGTACTCGGGAGGCAAAAATATTAGGAAATTTATTTAAGGATAGAGTTTGTTGTAATAATAATTCCAGGAGTAGAAATCCTAAGTTATTTAGGTTTTGTTATTTTTCATAATTATTTAATTAATATCTAATTAAAATTCGTCTATCTTAGTTCATATAGGACTATGTTTTACTTTAGTTTCTTAATTTTATAAATAGAGATGTTACTGATTATTTTCAACATACAAAAATATATAAGAAAAGAGAGATTTATATAGAAATAGAGAAAAGTTAAATTAAGATTAATATTTTCATCCAAATATTTAATTAATGTTTTAGTTAGGATTTGTTTATCCTAATTCTTATAGGAATAGATTTTCTGATCCCAGTTTAATTTGATTTCTTACTTTCTTTTATAAATAGGAAAGTTACTAGTTATTTTTCAACGTATCAAAATCTATCGAAAAAGAGAGAGAAGTTTGAATTAAGATTCAGCAACCGTCAGACTATAAATAAAATATTTTCCTTCGAATTCGATATTAGTTCCTGTGAAACGGAATGATTGGAAATACAATCAAGAGTTTTATGTGTAAAAGGAATTATGGCATTAGATCTTACATCAATGAAGCTGATTTGCCTCCAACAAAGCGGAAGAGGTTCGAAAATCTCCCTGTTTGCAGCAAGAAGAAAAAAACGGAGATAAATAACTATTTAACTGAATCAAAGATGTTGAGAGTTTCATTGACGGACTATTTCTCTATAGAGCAATTGAAGGATCATATTCGTAATCTGAGTCAGTATAATCAGAGGTCAATTGAAACTATGAGTGAACGTTCTGTAACTAACAATGTCTGCCAGTTATGTAGCATGGACAGTCTCGTTTTTGCCCCAACGCCTATATACTGTTCGTCATGTTACAAGTGTATCAAACGCAACTTGATTTATTATTGGGCTGTGGATGAATCTGATGGACGACACTGCTATTGTAATAAATGTTTCAGGAAGTGTAGTGACGATGATAAAGTATTATCAATTAGGAAAAGTAAGTTTCAAAAGGCTAAAAATAATTATAGAAATGAAGAACCGTGGGTACAGTGTGATAAGTGTGAATGTTGGCAACATCAAATATGTGGTCTTTATAATGCTAAAGAAGATTTAGAAGGACAAGCAAAATACATATGTCCATTTTGTCGTTTAAAAGAGATCGAAGCAGGAGAGTATATGTCTTTACCAGTTTCTATCGGAGCTCAAGATCTTCCGAGAACTATCCTTAGTGATCACATTGAGGAGAGACTGTTCAGGCGTCTCGAGCTAGATAGAAACGAGAGAGCTAAATGTGATGACGAGGTACCTGCTGCAGCAGATCTAACTGTCAGAGTAGTACTGTCTGTTAACAGAAATTTAAAAGTGAATCAGCAATTTTTGGATATTTTTCAGAACGAAGAATATCCTCCAGAGTTTCAGTACAAATCGAAGTTGATTCTGTTATTCCAAAAAATTGGAGGGGTAGATGTTTGCCTCTTCGGAATGTATGTACAAGAGTTTGGATCAGAATGTGCTCCTCCAAATAGACGTTGCGTCTATATATCATATCTCGATTCTATTAACTACTTTACACCTGATATTAGAACTGTGAAAGGAGAAGCTTTACGAACTTTTGTATACCATGAAATACTTATTGGATACATGGATTACTGCAAGAAACGAGGCTTTACAACTTGCTATTTATGGGCTTGCCCCTCGTTAAAAGGTGAAGACTACATCTTGTATTGCCATCCTAAATCTCAGAAAACACCGAAACCAAAGAAGCTCCGGTTGTGGTATAAGTCAATGTTAAAGAAAGCATCTGAAGAGGGTATCGTAGTGAACCATACTAATTTATATGATCACTTTTTTGCTCCGAGTACAAGGAACAGTACTACTCGTTTGCCATATTTTGACGGAGACTATTGGTCAGGTGCTGCAGAAGAAATAATTAGGAAAGAGAACAGAGGGGATAAAGCTAAAAAGCTAATGACAAAGAGTACGTTAAAAGCAATTGGAAACGACAATGTTTATGCAGATGCAACTAAAGATATTCTAGTGATGCAAAAGTTAGGGCAAACGATCTTACCCGTGAAAGAAGAATTCATCGTTGTAAATTTACATTTTGTGTGCACAAACTGTCAACAAGTAATATTATCAGAAAGTCGATGGTCTTGTAAGCAATGCAAAGACTTTCATATTTGTACGAAGTGTGTCACGTTGCAGAAAACACACTGTTCCAGTAGTGGAGACGAGCATTTACTTTCTGAGATTGTGATGGAGGAGGACGATATACCTGTTAGCACGGAGGACCACGATGCCATTATTGAAAATGATATTTTCGAGAATAGGCATTCTGTTTTAAGCTTCTGCGAGAAAAATCACTATCAATTTGATTCTCTTCGTCGTGCCAAGCATTCCTCAATGATGATATTGTATCATCTCTACAACAACATTCACCTGTCCTTCGAAAAGGAACATTTCGAGGGTCATGGACCATTGAAGGTCAAATTAATGGGTGTACTGGTGCATGCATCACAATGCCGCGCAGCTCTAAGTAATCACTGCTCGTTCTCAGGATGCATCAAAATTAAGGAACTGTTTCAACATGTAAGCCGATGTAGTGTTAGAGATGCAGGGCGATGTGCACTTTGTCGCAAAATTTGGTCCTTACTGCATTGGCATTCACAGACATGTCAAGATACCAGTTGCATAGTTCCCCGTTGCAAGGACAATAAAAAGCATGGTGTGGCCTACAGTTAGGTATGGGTTTTCAATTGGACACCCTTAGTCGAAAAATTACACTGTATATACAAGTAAAATGATACTAATACTGGTCTGAGACGTTCGATGAAATCTCGGAGGGTTTATAAGGAATCACAAGCTCAAACACCAGTATTATTTGTTGTGCCTATTTTCATCTCTGATAGCTGTAATTTCTTATGCTGAATTGAGATTAAAAAGGAAAGTTTGCTTTCCATTATGTATCTGTATAATGGTTTTTATTTTCTGTTTTTCTATTACGTAACTAATTTATGTATTCTTTTGAAAAGACATCTCATAAACTTCAAATACAACCTTTGTCAAAGTCACCGTTTGACATTTCTACTGATCAAATACATTGCAAGAAGGTCGAAAAATAAGCTACTAACAACTTATAGAGGAAAACAATTGTACTCACATATATTCATCGATAAAAACTCTATTTAATCATCATTACTTTAAAATTTGTTGCAAACAAACAAGATAATTAAACTAATCACGAGTAAAGTTATAAATCTGAGGGGAGAAAAAAAAACATATACAAAGATATATTATATTACACACCTTACGTATTAGTTATTACAACACAAAAGATTAAAATGAGAGGAAAATTAATCAAACCATTTTATAATAAGTTGAATTTGATAGACTCATCAAATCCTTTATTTGATTATTATAACAAAGAAAGAAATGATGAATGCAACAAGTGCTAACATAAGTGTTGGAGATGAATTGGTGGATCCAATATTAGAGTCATTATAGGAGCCTCCATATTGTGCTGTTGCAATAGCCACCAACATGCCCAAAAATAAAATAATTGTAGCTGAAACCCTAAAACCCATGCTTAATTTAACTCTATTGATATTTCAACAAAGCTCCTTGCTTGATTTATATAGAGAAGTCATATTGACAAGTTAATATAATAATCCATTTGCTAGCTAGCTTTCCCTTAGTAGGTGACATTATATAATAAATTGGTCTATTGTTTTAATTTGTCTTTCGCCTGTGATGGGCAGAGGCGAAGCTATGATTAGGAGTGCGACATAAAGTCTTACCTGCTTTTACGACAAGAGAGATTCTATCCTATATATTAATTTGATTCTTGATGAAATGATCTTTACAACCACAACAACTATATCAATACATTTAAAATGCATACAAAGAGAAGTATTCAAAGAGGCAAAAATATTGGACAATATATTTTCATCTGTTAAAGTTTTGATGCATAGAGTCACTCGATATTTGTACTGATAGGAGATAATGATTTTTATAATATTAATTGAGATGTGCACAAACTATTTTGAACAGTCTAACACTTCAGTTATAAGAAAAGAAAACTTAGGTTGAACCATTATTTTCGACTAGATGTTAATTTTATACATTGTTAACGACCTTGATAGTGATTATTCTTACTTGAACTAGTTTTGATCTGTGTTAATAGAACCTAACGTGGTTTGGTCGTGTTATATAATATGCCTGCACAACTAATATGCCTAAGAACGTGGATATAAATAAGTCAATACAAAAAAGTATAAATGTGTATTATTTGAGAGTAGTAGGTGATGTTTGTTTAATTAAAGGTTTTAAATATCAAAGGATTGTAATTTGCACCCTACTAACATTATCATTATTTTTATTCAAATGTTTGGTATCTATATTAAATTCCGTCTAAAATAAAGTTCATCTGTGTCAAAAGTCTCACTTTGAGGGTAAAACGTTTCCTAACAAAGGTCACTTCGTATTCAGGAGAAATCAAACTCAAGACATCTGATTAATAATAAAAGAGTACTTACCACTCTACCACAATTTTTATCGATGTAGCCAGCCTACTAATATTAGTTATAATAAGTAATTCATGGAAAAGTTACGTGGTTACGCAAACTTATACTACTTAATTACTCATCATATTTATAGTTTGCTATAATTACCATTCGCGACTAAGATTATACCGTAATTATGTGGATGACTTCAAGTTTGTATAATTAGCCACATTTGTATATGTATAATTTGCCAGAATATACAAATACATATGTATAACATACAATTATCTAACCGATATACATATACAATTCACCTCTCTCGCTCTCCTCTCTCCTCTCTCCTCTCTCTCCCAATCTCGTTTGCCATATATACAAGTGCATATGTATAATAACAATTATCTAACCGATATACATATACAATTCACCTCTCTCGCTCGTATCTCTCCCAATATTGCTAGCCTCCCTCTCCCAATATCGCTTGCCTATCTCCTCCCTCTCCCAATCTCGCTTGCCATATATACAAATACATATGTATAATATACAATTATCTAACCAATATACATATACAATTCACCTCTCTCGCTCTCGCTCTCGCTCACCTATATCCTCTCTCTCCCAGTCTCTCCTCTCTCCTCTCTATGACATGTAGTTACGAATTATAAATATTAAACTATAGCTATAGAGAGTTATTAAGTTATTTTTGAGTGACTATATGTTTACGTAATTTTTGGCCCAACCCCTTGACCCAGATCTACCCAATTTAGTCCAATGTATTTTTGGGCTAGATTTATAACCGGCTTAGGCCCAAATATTCTGTCAGAATCATCATCACTGCAACGCCGCGCTTTATCTCCTCTTCTGGAATTCTCTCTTCGTTCCTCTCACAGTCTCACTCACTCATTGAGTTTCTCCATGGGCTCATCTTCTACATTCTCTCTGTGTTCTCATCCAACGGTACGTTTCTCTACGTTGTTAACTTACTAGAACTTACAATTATGACTAAATTCTCACTTTTTTTCGTTAATTTTTAGGTGAATTTTGAATTTAATGGTAGAAAAGTTGGATACGGATTGCAGAAATCGTTGAGTAGTTCATCCAGTTATTGTTTGATTCATATTTCACCGATTAGTATAAGTAGAAGAAGAAAATGCTTGCAATTGAGACGTGTAGTTGTTAGAGCTGCTTCGTCGTCTAGTACTGGTCCGAGACGTTCGATGAATTCTCGGAGAGTTTACAAGGAATCACAAGCTCAAACGCCAGCATTACCTGTTGACAGAATTGTTTCGTTTGTTGTGCCTGCTGGTGCTTTTGTGGTTATCTCTTTTGGTATTGACATTTTGCCTATTTTTATCTCTGATAGCTTTAATTTCTTATGCTGAATTGAGCTTGCGTTTCAGTACATTCGGTTATCACTACTTGTGTTGGAGCAATAAATAAAACAAGGAGTTTAAAAATTACTAGTACTTCTTTCAATATATGTGACACCTTTTAACTTGACAGCGAAAAAGAAAGATTTTGAATTTGTGGTCTAAAATACTAGTACTCGATTGCATGTGCACATATAAATCATCCATTATTTTAAAGTTAAATTGTTTCCAATTATAAGAAGGTGACATCTTTTGGACAAATTACAAAAAGAAAGTGTGCCACATGAATTGGAACGGATTAAATAGGAAAGTGTGCAATGTTTGCTTTCCATTATGTATCTGTGCTGATTTTAGTTTTCCTTTTTTCTTGTTATTGAGATTGTTTTTGCATCCTTTTGCATCTAGTTTAAGCTCAATTGCAATGCACCTTATAACTGTGGCAAAAAATATGAAATTACAAATGGTAAATTTGACATTCTTGCTCTTGTGTTTTTCACAATGCCAAGTTAGTGGCAGGCAAGGCTTTAGTATTTGGGGCAAGGGTCTAACTTAAGTGGGTTTTCAGTTTTGGCGGATACTGGAAAGGTCAGGAATCATGAGGTCTTGTGTGAAAATTCTCAACTTAATAGAAAAGTTTGAAGTTATTGGAGTGCTTGGCGATATGACAGAGACCTGATATTCAACCATGAATGGAGAATAAAGGCTCTTTATATGGAACCTTTTATGCTGTACATCCTGCAACAGATTACCCTCTTTTTGTTGAGTTATTTGTGACTAAGAAAATACCCTTAAAATTGTTAACATTATAAAAGAAAAAGAGGTCTTGAGATGAAGATCTTCAATGGAGTTGAAGACTGTGCTCAATGCTCATCAGCATTCTAAATATATGTTGGATTTTTTCTGTGTGTGAAGATTAGTGATAGAAAGAGAAGGAGGCTTTATTGGTAATAAATGCTTGAGGACACTTCAGTGGCATCATAATCAACACGGAATATCCTAGAAAGAATAGTTTGTGCTGGGGATAGGAATAGAATAACACTTATATGGATGAGGTCATGAGCCTCAGGTTCTTCTATCCATCGGAACAATAGGGCCGTTATGCTCATTACTAAACTTGTTGAAGAGATGAAATATAACCAATGTATATCTTTTTGATCAGAGGTTGAATCGATCATCATCAGAAGAATTCGATTAACTTACTTCAGTGTCTATCATCCCGTGAAATTTTCATGAAAAAAAAAAGAGAAAATTGAAATGTTGAAGAGAAACAAGAAAAATGTTGGTGAGGATGTTGGAGAGATGGAGGATTGTCCCAGCATGCATCTGGTGGACAATTTGGAATGAAAGGAATCAAAGATGTTTTGAAGGAAAGAACAACAATATTCAGAAGATAAAGATAAACTGCCTAGGTCTTTATTATTTTTGGTGTAAGCAAGAAGTAATAGAAAATTCTGAAGATGTTTTTAATGTTATTGACTGGCTGTAACTAGAAGATATTAGGGCTGATGTAAGTATAAATTTTTGGTGGGGAACTACACTTTGATGCAGTATATGTGGATATATAGAAGTAAATGTTACCTTTCTCAAAAAAAAGTGTTGGAGAAAACTAGCGCCGCAACAGCAAAAGAAAGTTGAGGGAAAGAGGAGATCTTAGGGCTTTATTTCACAAGGGCATATTTGGATTTATTCAAAAGAATTTGAGGTTACAAAAGTAATATCCTTGCTCAAACTTAAATGACTTTTAAGTTAAAAAATAGAAGTAGAAGGAGTCCTACTTTTAGCTTCTAATTTATTTTAAGTCATTCTAAACTTATTTCAAGTTATTTTTATATTTGTCACACTCCTAGAAGTCAAAAATTGACTTAAAAGTAGGTTCGACCAACTTTTAAGCCAATTCAGACAGGCTCTGAGAATCCCAAAGCTTAGGAAATAACCCTTATTATTGTAGGCTAAAACTCCTATTAAGGAGTCTGCTTGTATGCTTGTAAGCATCAATTAAAAAGAAGGTGGTGTTATTCCCTTTTCTGATATTATAGATCTTGGTAAGGACTTAAGTAACTTCTGCCTATCAGTGCACGGCGTTATGCTACTAATTCGGGTGGACTTCTCTTTCCTTTTTACGTTTTACTGATCACACTTCTATTTTCCCCTTTTCCCTTCGGTGGCACAGTATTACTTTTTTACTTCTTAAGTTACACTCTAACACCAATCCTAGTTATGCAGATGATGTCCGAGAGATTTATTTTAGCATATACCTTCCGGTGGTTTAATTATAGCTTCCTCTACATGTGTTGAAAAACACTTTCTTTCATTATTATTACCAGTAACTTTTAGTTGAAATTTTTTTCAAAGCTCCTTTTCTTTTCCATGATCATTCACTACTAATTAGACTATTCAGGTAACTGCTTACGTTCCAATTACTTTTTTAGTTATTTGACCTTCTTGAATATGAAGGAGCATGCTTGAGGTCAAGTGAATTGGTTAAAATTTTGTGTAAAATATTCTTATTAATTATGTTTTATTAGTTGGGAGTGCGGGAATTAGTAAACTTTCTTACTTCATTTAGTTCAGAATTTCTATATGCGGAGCTCCTTGAATGTGGTTAAACCTTTAATTACAAGAGCTCCTATCGCCCTTCTTTTTTTACAATGTCAAATTCTAATAAACAGTTAATCAACTACTTGTATCGTTGCATCTAATTTATCTTAACATTCAAAGTTCTTACATTTCCATATCCAAAGATGATGTTCCATACTTCTAGTCTATATGATGCGCCTGAATTCCTCTTTCATTGCAAGTTACCTCTATGAATAACTCTGCCCAAAAAATTGAGGAGCTGCTTAACTTGCATCTGTAGAAAGAATAAATTTCTTAGTTTTGCCACATTGTTGCTCTGTTTCAGTCATTGACTATTGGACCTGGCCATTTCTATTGCTGCACCCTTCTCAATGAACTCGTTATAAGTTATATCCTTCCAACTTCCGCTTGGCATCCTTTCTCGCGGAGGTTGAATCTTGTGAGAATGTGGCTGCTAGACTGAAGATCTTCCTCTTATGAATTGTGACTGGAAATAGAAATCTTAAGTAGAAGGAAGATTCTCTATATCATACTAATCTATGTGTTCAGTTGACAGTTTTGTGGAAGCTGGTGGAGAAAATTCTTCTACCTAAACCAGCCAAGACTACATCAGAAGAAAGCAAGTCTACTCAGGGATTGAAGTGGTCCATTGCCGCTGGGACAAACTTGTTGCCTGGTTTTGGTGCAAAGATTGAAAGAGAATCCAAGCTGAGGCTTAATGACTTTGCTAAAGAGCTTAGATCTTTCAGCATTGTTGACATGTCAGGTAAAATTGCTGTCAGTTCTGGCTCAGCTGCTTCAGATATTAAAGTTGGTGGTCGTCAATGCTAAATGCTTTCACAATGAATATCTTCCTTTTTTATACCTTTTATCAAAAACCTTCTATCATGTGTAATTTTCAGAAATGTGATCACGATGTTAAAAGATTTGCCTTGACTTGTTAAATTCTTAAGTCCCTGTCCCCACCTCTTTAGAAAGTTCAACATATAAAGACCATAACTTTACCTTGATTTATGATTAAAAAACATGTTCTGCATACTGATAGTGTCTGAAGGAAATTTTCCAAACTTGTTTCATTTATAAGCTTCCCCCACCAAGTGCGCGTCACACCAAAACCAAAGTTTTTCTGCATCTTCCTTGTATTGTCATTCTATATGCTTTGCATTCTGATTAAGGATTAAAATTGCAAGTCATGAGAGGTATTGGATTGAATTTTAGGCTTTGGCAGGTCGTAACTTTGGAGATGAGGGGCTCTTTTTCCTAGCAGAGAGTTTAGCATATAATCAGGTAATGTCTTTTGCCCTCCTCTCCCTTTATCTGTGTAGAGTATGCCATTATTGATTACGGTCCATCCTGTTGACTCAAGAGGATGAAGCCATAATGCTGTAATGCAGACAAGTAACGATACAATCTGTAGCTTCTTTTTTTCTGGAACAATGTTTTTGGGCAAGTTTGGTTCCTTTACCAATGTACACTGCATTTCCTTTCATGTGATTTCCAGACAGCTGAGGAAGTAAACTTTGCTGCTAATGGAATAACTGCAGATGGATTGAAGGCCTTTGATGGCATATTGCAATCAAATATTGCTCTAAAGACTCTTAACTTATCTGGAAATGCTATTGGGGACGAAGG
The DNA here is from genome assembly GCA_022817965.1 of Solanum lycopersicoides. Classification (NCBI taxonomy): domain Eukaryota; kingdom Viridiplantae; phylum Streptophyta; class Magnoliopsida; order Solanales; family Solanaceae; genus Solanum; species Solanum lycopersicoides. The sequence continues at coordinate 1,253,988 of CM040622.1, read as the reverse complement.
AGCCAAGGTAATGCACAGATGATATAGGTGAAAATCCAAAGCAGTGAGTTCTAGGAATACAGATGACTAATAAGCAGATCCTAACTTTCTCTTTGTACTTGCTTTAACTGTTATAATGTGTACTTTAATGTCATGCTTTGTATTGTATTTCTCATCTCCGCCTTGACACTTCAGGATCAATCACGACTATTTGGTGTTAATTTATGTTTGCAGTGTCTATGTGATATACTGGCAAATAACTCTGGTATTCAAAAGCTCCAGCTGAACAGCACTGGCTTAGGAGATGAGGTCTTAAACATGCCTTTAGCATTAAATTAAAGTGCTGTTGCTAACTTGCCATGGTATTTTCTGCTTTCTGGTAAAATTATTGCCTAAATTTCTCTGCAATGGTTTGTCTGAATTTTACAGGGAGCCAAAGCCATCGGTGAAATGCTGAAAAAAAATTCAACCTTGCGTGTTCTTGAACTAAACAATAATCTGATTGACTATTCTGTATGTTATTATGCAGAACTTGTAATTTGTATTTCCTAGTTATTAATTTTCTCGATTTCTGAAGGAAAACATGTTTGATTTGGTTATGGAAATAGGGATTTTCAGGTCTTGCTGGATCACTTCTTGAGAATAAAACTTTACAATCCTTGCATCTCAAGTAAGCAAAATTTGTTCTGCTGTCTTCTGTGCCCAACTACCCATCCTCATTTGTCGTATGTGAAATGTAGCAGTTAATTATTTGTTTTTTCTTTATTGGTTTGGAGGGGGAGGGTTGGGGTGGGGGAGAAAGAAGTGGATTTTAATTAGTGAGGGAAGGCATATCAATTTTTGTTTTCCTTTTTATCTTTTAATTTATGTGCTTTAATTAACTGTTCAGCGGCAATTATGGTGGTGCCTTAGGGGCTGCAGCACTGGCTAAAGGCTTGGAGAGCAATAAGTCCTTGAGGGTATATTCCTAATAAATTCCTTCCTCCCACTGTGACCTTTCGCCTTTTGCTCTTTTTTCTGTTCTTGTAATTTGACTTGGCAAATAATTGAGCTTTTTGTTAGCCTTCATATCTTGCTTTCTGTGCCATTGCACTGTTTCTTGGTATTTAACTTCTGCACTCATATTTCCTTTTTTTTTTTTTGGAAACAGCCTCTCTACCTCCACGAGGTATGAGTAAGGTCTTCTTGTTGTTATTCATGTTTCCATTTGATTGTATAGAAGAGCTTTTCGTTTCAAAATTTTCGATTTCCTCTGTGACTACTGACACTGGGATTAAGTGTTAAATGCCCTTATGTTACTAAATAAACTTCTTTGGGCGGTTTTGTAATGTTCCTCACCAACAGTCCGAGGTTGAAGCTAGATCTGTTCTGCATAAAATGGGAATGGGCTACTGTTTACATATTACTGTATATCATAAACATGCAACTGCTATTCAAATGTGTTTGAAAAGATTTTTTATGTGCAGGAACTTTATTTGCAGGGGAACTCTGTTGGTGATGAAGGAGTACGGGCATTAATCTCTGGCCTATCTTTGCGTAAAGGTTTGCTTATTGGATATCGTTAACCACTCTCTTTAAACATATATTGGCGTTGTTTCGTTTGCATCTTTTTTGAAAGGTCACCATCATATGTCTGCAGGGAAACTCATCTTACTTGACCTTGCAAACAATTCAATTACTGCAAGAGGAGCATTTCATGTTGCCGAATACGTCAAAAAAAGCAAAAGCTTACTGTGGTTGAATCTCTATATGAATGACATCAAAGATGAGGTAATTGAACCACTTAAAACTTTCACAGTTGTTTTCCTTTGTAATGTAGAAGACTCTTCTCAGCTTTTTACTTAAGAAACTATCGTTAATATTTAACGTCAAATTTTGGAAGGATCAAACGTGTCCATTTTTGCAAAGATGAAGGATTTATTTTATCCACAGTTATATGTGAAGGACAAAGTTTAACCTGTCCCCATAAACAAGGGAGCATTTGAGTTCTTATGTCGCAGATCCAGACTCGATCTCTTGATATGCATTGACTTTTCCTTCTTTTTTCCCCCATTTACATCATATCAATCAGGGAGCTGAAAAGATTGCAGAAGCTTTGAAGGAGAACCGCTCTATAACTAATGTTGATCTTGTAAGAATTGTTTCTTCTTTTCTATTTTATTTAATATTTCTTGTTTTTGTTCACGGAAGAGGTTGGGTTTCTTAATCTTACCAGAGCATTATTTTCTATGTGCTCTTATTGCTGGAATTCTGCGAATTTTACAGGGGGGCAATGACATACATGCTAAGGGTATTAGTGCCATAGCAGAAGTTCTGAAAGATAATTCTATCATTACCTCCGTGAGTTTCATCTTACTTTTACTGATTTATTGGACCAAATCGAATACATTATACTTAAAATTTCTCACAAACAGTTAGAACTTGGTTACAACCCCATTGGACCAGAGGGGGCAATGGCATTAGCAGAGGTACTCAAGTTTCATGGAAATGTAAAAGATCTAATGCTTGGTTGGTGTCAGGTAATCCATTCATTGTTTCACATATGCTACCTCTTTTGCGAACTTTTTTAGCATGCTCACCGAATTTTGTTGCAGATCGGAGCCAAAGGAGCAGAACACTTCGCCGATATGTTGAAGTACAATAGTACCATATCAACTCTAGACTTGCGAGCCAATGGACTTAGAGACGAGGTTTCATTCAAAGTTTATCGTTCTTCTATTCTGCCACAATCTTTAATTTCCCTCAAAGTACATAACTATTTCCTTTTTCAGGGTGCAATCTGCCTTGCTCGGAGTTTGAAAGTAGTCAATGAATCTTTGACGACACTCAATTTAGGGTTCAATGAAATTAGAGTATGCAACTCTTTTCCAATACAAGTACAAACACCTGTCTTGATAAAGGTATCATCTTGTATTAACTTAGTTTCTCTTGCACACAGGATGAAGGAGCTTTCGCTATCGCTCAAGCACTTAAGGCAAATGAAGATGTTAGACTCACATCTATAAATCTTGCCAGTAACTTTCTCACCAAATTAGGACAGGTAACTTCAAAGATATAATAATATTACTCTCTTATTTTACCTGTTTTACGCGATTTTTAGTTCCTTACAATATCCGGACGGATTTCCAAATTTCAGACAGCTCTCACAGATGCAAGAGACCATGTGTTTGAGATGACTGAGAAGGAGCTTGCTGTTATGTTCTAAAATACTACATTCCTTAGATCAGATATATTTTTCTCCCTACTTTCATTCTTGAGGTTGGGTCAGGGCTGCCTTAGGTGAGTACTTTTTTTCTTTTCTGGGTGAATAGAATCACAGCCTACCAATGATATTCCTAAGAGTCCCACCTCAGCTCCCCTTTGTGACTGAGCGGGGTACGTTGAGAATTTTGATATCGAGATACACACTAATATTATAATAACGTTCCGTTTCTGAAACTTTAGTGGCAAGTATATAGAGATTACTTCTATTCACCATTTCAGATTCATTCTCTGGTTTGAAACTCTTTTTGAGTTTGTTCTTCTTTCCCTAATGACCTTTTAAGCTTATTTTGGTGTTGCAGGACAGAATTAACTAACTTTTAGTTTGTCATCCAACTTTTCTAAAGTGTTATGATAATTGTGCTGTGCTCTAATGCTTATCCATCCCCTTGAAAAAAAAATAACAGAAGGATATATCAAATTCATTTGGTCACTTTAGTAGTTGAAAAAATTTACATGAACTTGTAAACGTTTTCAAAAAAGAAAAAAATGGATTTTAGCTGGATAAGTTTGGGCAGGTGGGGTTTTCAGTCTTTTAAGAATTCAGTGGATAACTCTTCAAAATTACTTTGAACAGAGTGTTTTCAGGACAGAGCTGATGAATATGAAATGTGGCTAACCTCTCTGAATGACATGTCAAATGAATATGATAGAGGCGGATTTAAAATTTTGAATTATGTAAGAGTAATAATTAATTAATGAAAGTAAAATAATAATTTTCTTTTGTATTTTTGTCTCTTTGTACGTACTGTTTTCCTTTTTTGAAGTAAGTAGTGCAGATTTTGAGGAAGCTCCAGCTCAAACACTACATCACTAAGCGGTTTTAAATGTCGTCTTTTTATTTCCATGTTCTACTCTTTTTTTCCCTCTTATTTAATAAATTCTTAGTCCAATCGAGTGTATCGAAAATAATCTCTTTATTTTACGGATTGAGAGCAAATATTCCCAATTGCAACCCACAGAAGATGTGATGGCCACTTAGTAAAGTTTCTTAAATTCAGCAGCTTTTTACATTGAATCTTTGTTTTGGCATGACACAATTGTTTGTCTATTGTCTGTCTCAAGCCTGTTTCCAGGACCATTGCATTGAGTTTAGAGTCCACTGAAACTTCTAAATTTGCCAAAAATACAGAAATATTCTTATAATATACAGTATTAATATAATATTTCTTCGTTCACTTTTAATTGTTATGATCCTCTTTTTAAAAATCAAATCATGAAAATTTTGGCTAATATTTTATGATGTATTTATTGCTTTTCGTATAATTTTTGAATATCTAAATTGTTGATTTAAGATATTGAAGTAACGTAATTCAATTTAACTTTAAATTTAATCAAATTGATTTTTTTTTAAAAACGCAACATGACAGCTAAAAAGTGAACGGAGGGAATATCTTGTGATCGATTCATTTCTACTTATCCGTACTATATTTCATATATATATATATATTTTTTTATATATATATATATATATATATATATATATATATATATCATTATCATTTTTAGTTTCTAAACTCTTATTAATAACTACATTCATTTTTCAATTTAAATTTAAATATATTTGAGGAATATAATAAAATTATTACTCATTTTTTAACATGTTAAGATAATGAGTAATGACAGATTAATTAATTCTTCCACTTCATTCATTAGTGTTTGCTTTAAGAATCTCTACTCTTTTGCAGTCCATCTCCCATTATGAGTACCACATGTTCCTTCCATTCCAAATTATGAAAATAGTTAAAAATATCCTTTGAGTTATTTGAAATAGATTCAAATTTACCTTTTGTTATGTTTTTGGTCTAAAAAAGATATATTTTAGGCTAAAAATGACTTAGATTAGCTAAATAATTCAATGTTAAATGGACTTTGAACTTAAAGTTAGATCATAAAAAAAATATTTTACGGGATCATATCATTAACCACTGGTATGAGAATCTTTCATTTTTCAGCATTAGTATATACTCTTCTTACTAATGATTACTCAAAAACTTATACAAGGAGATTATGATATTACTTTAACTACTCTAAATGCTAACCCTTCTATAATATCAATTCTATGTTTTATACAAAGTTAAGTTGATACTCTAAACCTCATAAACTAACCACAGTTTATTAGTTTAAAAATACTTAAAATATGTTTTGTTATTAATTAATTCCTTAAATTATAACATTTTTCCTATCTAAACATTACAATTCCGATTTTGTGTATATCAATAACAACTAAAGAAATAAAAAAGTACTCAATACAAGGATTCAGAATTGTTCTAACTTCTAAGTATTAAATATAAGATCACTTTTAATGTGAAGTATTTTACTCCAAATAAGATATAAATCATAATTAATTAATCAGACTACAATACAGTTAACAAAAAATGTAAGGTTTGACTGGTCCACCTTAATGATCTGTTATTTAAAGCAAAAACTAGGGGCAAGTAGATCACAAGATTCCTATAAATTGTTGGGCACTGACTTTGTTACACCAAAAAAAAAAAAAAGTACCAAAGTAGTCATCACAAACTACAAGAAAAAAACTTAGGCAAAATACCAAAAATAAAATATTTCATTCAAAAACTCAAAAACAAAGAAATGTCTTCAAGATTGCTTCTTATTTTCACCTTCTTCCTCTTCTGTCTACTACTTCAAGTAAATTTTTTGAACCATTAATTAATTAATTACCTAACTCCTATATGATTTTGTTGTTAAACTAATTTTTTTTTTGCTAATACTAGACTAATTATATTAATGTTCTTCAATTTGTTTGTAGGTCTCTTCTGATATTGACATTGAAGACCACCAAAATCAGGTATTTCTTTACTCTTTTTCCATCATTTAACCAAAAAAATGATACTTAACTAAACATTATAAAAATTATTTGTCCTAATTAATATATGTGAAAATAAGAGTGAAAAAAAGTATCTCACACTAGTCAAAAAATTATTTTGGATAATGTTACCTTATGAGCTTTTTCTGTTATTTTAATTTGTTTGTCGTACTTTTCTTTTTGTTTATTCTAAAAAAAAATGTCTTTTATTCTAATTTTTCACGTGACATGTTTTTAGGGACGGTTATGAATAACTTCTTTTTATTGTTCATATTGGTTGTGCAAATCTTTGTTAGGTGGTGAAAGGAGGTAACAGGAGACTCTTGCCCTATGTGGGTAAGTTTCAATTTCTCAATCTATTTCAATTGAAAAGAAAATAATAAGATCCTATTTTCATCATTAGATGTGACAAATTTTAAGTGTTAGAAATTGATTTTATGAATAAAAGTGTTTCTTATTTGTATAGAAAAAATAATAATTTATCTACGTTTTATCTCATATAAATAATGACTTATTATCAAAACTAATAATAAGTTAATTGTTTATTTGGTATAAAACGTAGATAAATTGTTTTTTTTTTAAAATGACTAAAGTACCCTTGGAACTTTTTCAATTTTTGTAAATTTATATGTATCTCTTTAATAAAGTAAAAAAGAGGAAAGACATAAATGGAGAAAGTTTGTAGTTTTGTAAGATATTTTGAAAATGAGATTATTGATAAAATGATAATTTTGGTTAAACTAAAGTTCTTATAAACCTAATAGCCATAAGTTAAAAAGACACTTAACTATTTTTTGGTGATTACTTTCTCTTTTTGTAATAAAATAAGATTAAAACACGCGATTTAACCAGCTTACAAACTTAGTCACACACTCGAAGAAAACTCGAAAAGTTTTAATGAGTTTGTTTGAATTATTATTGTTTTTTAAAAAAAAAAAAAAAAAACAGATTGTGGAGGACTATGCAAAGTGAGATGTAGCAAGCACTCAAGACCAAATTTATGTAACAGAGCTTGTGGGACTTGTTGTATGAGGTGCAAATGTGTTCCTCCAGGCACTTTTGGTAATAGAGAAATTTGTGGCAAATGCTACACAGATATGACTACTCATGGAAACAAGACCAAGTGCCCTTAATTATGATAAAAAATATGAGATTTTGATGTAATGTTGTGATGCTGGTTCTCAGAGTACGTGTCGTTTGGTAGTTGGTTAGAATTATGCGAGTGTATGACTTATGAGTGAACGTATGAATTATTTTATGCATGTACTTGAGGGGTTAGTTATATGTATTTCATCGTTCACGTTTACCTGTCATAGTTTGACTTGGCATATTCACTGAGAAAAATAATTAATGATATAGATATTTTATCAAACTATTTCTTGTTAAATGATGTTTTAGAATAATTATTTAATGTTGAGGGTAAGATATGTAAAAAAAAAAATATTCTCTTTTCTTAATATATGTCAAAAGTGACAAGTGAAGCTGAACGAAGAGAGCTTTAGTTATTACGCCTTCAATCATATATAAAATAATACATAGATTTTCTCGTAGAAGTCGAAACAAAGTATATAATAAAATAGGCAGACCTCATGGAAGGTGGGCCTGATTACCAGTTTGGAACAGGCCCAATAACCAATAGTCTAAGCCCATCATAAAATCATACTTGACCAATACTATAGTCTATAGGCAGTCACCAAAGTTCATCACCAAACTAAAATATAATATAATTTGCAAGATTTGAGCCAAATATAAGATTAAATAAAACAAACAAACTATATATAGATACATAATCATTATGAACAAGTTATATCTCTCAGAATTCTCAATGAAATACAACACTTAGAACTCATTTGTGCTTTATACAAGTTATACATTTAAATACTCCACACTTTTTAATATATATGACTTTTTTTAAGTCATTTCGAAAGGGAACGATAGTCTTTTAATATTAAGAACTAATTATTTAACTTCGAAAAAAAGTCAAATTAACTTTTGAAAAGTAATATATAACAACTAATACATAACACAAGGAGTAATTCTAATCCAAATTATAAATGTACAATAACACAAAACATAAAAAGTAACTTCCAATTTCAAAAGGTCAATACATGATGAGAAAATTTAAAAATCATATAATCTAATCTTCATTGCTCTCTAAATAAGCTAAAGCCATGAAAATAACACTAGCAATAAAACCATAATTAATATCTACTACTACATTTATCAAACTAAATTTAGACTCTCCACAAACTCATTAATAGCCTTGTCTGAGCTACCTCCTTCACCAACTGTTTTTTTAGCCAAATCTCTCCATTTTGTAGCATTTTTTCTAATCTCATAACTCTTTTCCCCTTTCATTACCTCTTTTAAACAAAACAACAACTCTTCTCTTTTAACAATTCCTAACATCTCATCCAACTTAGGCCTCACACCAATCTCCCATATCTCATCAATAAACTTTGCATCTGTCATTTGATCCGAAAATTGAGGCATAGCCACCATTGGCACGCCAAGGCTTAGTCCTTCCAGAGTCGAGTTACATCCACAGTGAGTCACAAAACAACCAACAACTTGATTCGCTAGCGTCTCGAGCTGCACCATGACACAATGAGTCCTTTACCTATTGTGGATTCAATAAATCCTTTAGGCAATTTGCATTTTTCAGTATCTCTTACAACCCAAAGGAAATTCATTTTGCTTCCTATTAAAGCATATGCTATTTCTTCTATTTGTTTTTGTGTGAGTGATACCATACTTCCAAATGAAATGTAAATTACTGATTTTTTTGGCTTTGTTTTTAGCCAATTGACACATTTTTCACTAAGGGGTTTCCATAGACTTGCTCCATATCCTTTGTCATTTTCTATTCTTCCATCTAAATATGATGATGGCACCATTGGTCCTATCAACTTTGCTGGCCAAAACTTTGAAATTCCTCTTGCTATCTGAAATTATAATATCGTTTAATTTTGTAGTCTTACATAAAAAAATAGCCAAAAAAGAAAAAAAAATATTCTTACTTATAAAAGTCGAGAGATGTGTTGAAAAAAAGACGTACCTCTCCTTCTAGCTCTTGAAAAGAATTATCAAAAATCCAATCAGCATTTTCCAAATTCGAAAATTGGCTCATTTTCATAGCTAAATAAGCAGGGTAACTTTCAGGCTCTTTAATAAACCCAGGAACATCATTTGGGTTCAAACCAGGCAAACCAGGCAACAAAATTGGCTCATTTTGGTCCATTTTCACAGGCAACGATAACGTTCCATGGTGAATATAAGCAAAGATAGCACAAACCATAACCGAATTCGTAAAAAAAGATGCTCCATATATCTCATGTTTTTTCGCAACATCAAGAGCCCATGGAAAGAATGAATCGTAAACAATGCAACTTATAGGATGTGTTGAATTTTCGTATTTTGTGATTATTTGTGACAGAGTTCTCGAACCATTTTCTCTGAACGATTTGAGGAATACGTCAGTATTTTGAGCTTGAGTGAAACCACATTTTGTCAAATCCATCAGAAATTGGTTCGACAGAGATATTAATTGAATAAATAGAGTTAACAGTGTATTTAGTTGTAGCTATTGTTGATTTAACACCTTTTGAAGCTAAACGTTTTGCAAATTGAAGAAGTGGATTAATGTGACCTTGGCTAGGGTATGGTACTAATATAACATGAGGTTGAATTTTTGTGACTTTGGCCATTTTTTTTTTTTGTATAAAATAAATAAAATCAAACACTATGTAGTTTTTGTTTGAAAGAAAATGGAATGATATGCATTATTTGTAGTACTATATTATACTTGTAGATTTTATCGATTTAATGTGTGTATTGACTTTTGACTTGTTTTTTTACCGTTCTGAAATAATTTAAGGAAATATTGATTTTTGACTTTGATTTATTTTTTTATTTTAATTTTGACTTGAAATTATTTCAAGGTAAGTAAATCCAAATATGTTGTAAAACAAATGAAGCAAATTAATGAAATATAGTGACGTCATTGCTTACATGGGATAGTGACGTCGGCGAACTATACGTCATAATTCTGTCTTAAATCATGGCACGTGTCACAACTCGTCACGTATTAATTGTTTATTTTGGAATGCGTATTTATCTTATCAACAAATCGATTCAAAATTTATATTTATAATTTATGAACTCAAAAAGATCAAGCTCCGCCTCTACCCAACTTCTATTGATAAGTTTGAGTAAGTTTGAAAAATAACAAATGAGTTTCGAAAATTTGTGAAATTAATTCAAACTTGTGATTGACATTTGTTAAGTTTTTTGTTGGTGAACTTGTAGTTAAATTTTCAAACCAGACAAGATTTTATGCATTTAACATGTTTTATGTTTAATATGTGAGCAAATATAAAAAACATGGTTTTTTGAAGACATTTAAAAATTACTGAAGTGATTATTTGATTTTTTTTATTTTTAAAATATTTAATTACTTATGTGCATTAAAAAGCGATGTGACTTTATCATGAACTTTTATTAGTGTAGACTTTATGTTAAAATTTCAGCAGCTTTAGTGTTACAAATGTTCTTTTAAGTCAAGTAAATTTAATAATTATATCATTAGTTAACAGTTTGATTTTAAAATATATTTATTATTACTAATTGAATTTGCATTCATTTTATTTAATAAATCAAAATTCCTTTACAAAAATATGAATCTATAACTTTTTTCCTAGTATATTTTTAATCAGCATATGCTTATTTTAATTCACTCCGGTTAAAATTATATTTTTATTTTTATATTATTTAAATAAAAATTAAATACTTTCATTTCATATAAAAATAAATTAGAACCCGATAGTGATTTTCACGTCACTTTCATTTCTAACATAAATTGGAAATTATATACTTTAAAATTGAAATTGACTATCTCAAAATTCTTCCATTACGTTCACATACACAATTCATTAAAAGTACGAGATTTCACTATCACGAGTTTTTTTTTTTAAAAAAAATATTTATTAAATGAGATAACACTTTACATTTCAAAATAGGATCATAAGGCCATTCGATAAGATATTTAATTAATCGAATCGAAAATAATCAGTAAAACAAGAAAATAAATATTATAAGAAGAATTTCCCATTCTTGTCTCTTTTTTTTTTTTTTTTTTTCTGTATTCATGTAGATAATAAGTTTGATATATAATTAAGTGTGTGTCATTTTATTAGTGTTGAGTCTCTATGGTTTATATATTTATATTTATATACAAGTGTTCAAATTCAAATTAATCACAACAACAGATATGCAGCTTACAAATTGTAATTATTGTAAAAATTTCAGATAATATTCAATTTGAATTTGATTACTTGATTATTATTATTTTGTTTTTTTTTAATGTCGTGTAAATTTGTTTTTCAATTTCATTCGTGCTGCATTCAATGATGTATTGCTAGTACTTGTCATAATTCAAAATAAGTATGCCTGAGAAATTGTACGAATTGAAATATTGTTTAAAAAAGGATGACTTAGTTTAACTTCGAACGGAGTTTTTGAAAAAAAAGAAGATTTTTTAATCTTATGGTTCTACGCTAAAGTTATGGCAAATGTACCAAAATGCCCTTTAATCTTGTGGTCTTAAACATGTCACGTGAAAAGTTAAAGTTAAAATGTTACCAAAAAAAGGAAAAAATTATTCTTTTTGAAACAAACTAAAAATGAAATAAGAATATTCTTTTTTAAACGAAGAAAGTTAGTATAGATTAAAAAATTGTATAAAGTATAGAAACTCCATCAATTTGGGCACTAATTATAGCATATTTTGAAAGAACTTGTATATATGTTACTTCTTCGTCCGATGCATAGCAAACGATATATAATTTATGTATCTACAGAATTACAGATCAGAATCATACTGATTTAAGTTTAAAATAATTGAAGTAATGTATCAATAATAACACTTGTACCAGATATATTAATACAAACAAAGTTATAAATGTATCTTATATATGAGGAATAATTATGACGTATTTGGATATTAAGAGAAAGAAGGAAAACATGATTCTTTTTATATAATAATTAATTCAAATTATATAAATTTTTAGAAATTATGCTTTCTTAAATCATATTATTACGTAAATATGTATTTATTGAAAATAGCCTAGCAGTAGAAATAAGCATGAGTCAAAAAATAATATCGACCTACATTAAAAACATTATTAAAGCTCATGCGTTACAACTAGGCAAGTAGGCATCAATTGAAAAGTAGTCAACTAGGCATACACTTTAAGCTTTATTCCCTTTTAGATTAATATATTAGATCTAAATACATATAATCAAAAAGTTTGAATTAAAAAGGAAATATGAATATTTAATATTTAATATGATTTGTTTTTTCATTAGCTAAATGTATAAAAGTAAAAAAAGTTATTGAAAATTAAATAGAGTATAAACTTTATATAAAATATGTTAGTAAATTTAATATATTAACACCTTAAAACATAAATATTTTTAAAATTATTTAGTGATTTAGTTGTCGCGATAGTTATGGATGCTGATTGACATTACAAGGGCTGACCCTGTAAGTAAGTTTCGGATGCTCGAGCACCCAGTGACTTTGATTTTTTTTTTATATACATATATAGAAAATATGATAAATACGTTATTAAACAATAAATGAGCACCCATAGAATGAAAGCAATCATGGGCATGTTGGTTTACACATGGAAACAAGAGGCTGATGCGAATCACATCAGTTCAAATCCCACCCACCCCATTTTTTTTAATCTTTTTCCAGCGAATTTTGCACACTTTTTTTAGTTTTTTTCTATTTTTTTCTTCTTTTTATTTATTTTTTATTTATTAAAGAGTTTGAGTTAGTATACGTTTATACTATGTGATTTCTAAAAGATTTATGTTAAAGAAAGTGAGCACCCACAACCTTTAAATCCTAAATCCGCCATTGATTGACAATAATGGTAATTGTTATCGATAGAATAGCTGGTGTTGAATTGTTGATATATAGTTAGTGACAACTATGTCTAACCAACTCTTATAATTAATTGTAGTAAGTTAGGTGGTAACAATAGATAATTGCTGTAGATGCATATGTCGATAACTAATTGTGGTGTTAATTAATAACGATAGTTGAGAGTATAACGATAACTAATGATAGTAATTATAATAATTAATGGTAACGATAATTGACTTTAATATTGACAGTGAATGCATAATTAATTGATCGATAATAATTATATATAATTATATTTTTTTAATATAATCTTTAATTAAATTACATCATATAAATGAAAACGAAAGAAAATATGACCAATTCATTTGTAAGGCTGTCGACATGTGAGAGAGGAAGCAAATTGCATCTAAAATTGTAACAAAATCATGATTAAATTCATTGAGGGATTATTTGAGGGACCCAATACCCAGTTTGTTAGAATGTGTATAGGCTAGAAAAGTACTTAAATTGGGAAAAAAATATAAACACCTAAAATAAAAAATTCTAATTCAAAAAGTTTTTTTTATATTATTAAATTTTCAATTTAATTAAATACTGGACAAACAATTTAAAATAGAAGAGCAATGTGTTTATTCGAGTAAGAAAAAGCATGCCTCTCATTTAAGCTTTATTCCTCTTTAAGATTAATACACTTATATTTGAATTTTCATTTAAATATTAAGATGTTAAAATTAAAATATTTTGATTAATTAAAATATAAATCTAAATATTAAAATTTGAATATTAAGTATATTTAAGATAATTTATTTTCTCGTATAAAATCTTATTATCTTTATTGATACTTAAATACAGTACAAAGTTCAAATAAAATAGTAGTAAAAATTAATTTCATAGATCAACATATATATATATATATATATATATATATTAAAATTTATGGTTTAAAACAAGCCTTAAATATTTGTTTGTTTCAGATTCATTTCGTTAATTGTAAAAGAAGAATTTTAAAGTTATATTATTTGTAATTATAGCAATATGACATTCTTTTTTGAAAACTAAAAATAAAAAAATATCACATAAAATTAAACAGAAAGAAGAGAGTACTTAGTAGTGATAATGACTAATAATTATGACAAACAATTGTGATTAAGGAGCGATATAACGATTATAAATTCAATAATAATAATAGCTAATAATGATGGCGACTGATAACAATTTTCTACGAATATATGACATAAAGGACACAAATTGCATCCAATTGGAAATATAAAGTTCATTGAGGATTTGGGGCCCCTATAAACATCTTTTTAGAATGTATAAAGTACTTCAATTGGAAATATAATATCAACACTTTTTAAACACACAAAAAAAATATCTAACACTTTTATACACAAAATAACTATTTGCAAACGTCATGAACCCCATGTAAGCAAAATGACATCAATTCACATGTACAACACATAATTGTTCTATAAATAACCTATGATATCGTTTATTTCTTTATCATTCAAATAAAAATCGATACCAAACACATCAATAATTTTTTTTTTCCGATCATATTATATACACCAAAAATGGTAGCCAAAAGAATTCAACCTCATGTTATATTAGTACCATACCCTAGCCAAGGTCACATTAATCCACTTCTTCAATTTGCAAAACGTTTAGCTTCAAAAGGTGTTAAATCAACAATAGCTACAACTAAATACACTGTTAACTCTATTTATTCAACTAATATCTCTGTTGAATCAATTTCTGATGGATTTGACGAATGTGGCTTCACTCAAGCCCAAAATACTGACGTATTCCTCATATCGTTCAGAGAAAATGGTTCGAGAACTCTATCACAAATAATTACAAAATACGAAAATTCAACACATCCTATAAGTTGCATTGTTTACGATTCATTCTTTCCATGGGCTCTTGATGTTGCAAAAAAACATGAGATATATGGAGCATCTTTTTTTACGAATTCGGTTATGGTTTGTGCTATCTTTGCTTATATTCACCATGGAACGTTATCGTTGCCTGTGAAAATGGACCAAAATGAGCCAATTTTGTTGCCTGGTTTGCCTTGTTTGAACCCAAATGATGTTCCTGGGTTTATTAAAGAGCCTGAAAGTTACCCTGCTTATTTAGCTATGAAAATGAGCCAATTTTCGAATTTGGAAAATGCTGATTGGATTTTTGATAATTCTTTTCAAGAGCTAGAAGGAGAGATAGCAAGAGGAATTTCAAAGTTTTGGCCAGCAAAGTTGATAGGACCAATGGTGCCATCATCATATTTAGATGGAAGAATAGAAAATGACAAAGGATATGGAGCAAGTCTATGGAAACCCCTTAGTGAAAAATGTGTCAATTGGCTAAAAACAAAGCAAAAAAAATCAGTAATTTACATTTCATTTGGAAGTATGGTATCACTTGCACAAAAACAAATAGAAGAAATAGCATATGCTTTAATAGGAAGCAAAATGAATTTCCTTTGGGTTGTAAGAGATACTGAAAAATGCAAATTGCCTAAAGGATTTATTGAATCCACAATAGGTAAAGGACTCATTGTGTCATGGTGCAATCAGCTCGAGACGTTAGCGAATCAAGCTGTTGGTTGTTTTGTGACTCACTGTGGATGGAATTCGACTCTGGAAGGACTAAGCCTTGGCGTGCCAATGGTGGCTATGCCTCAATTTTCGGATCAAATGACGAATGCTAAGTTTATTGATGAGATATGGGAGATTGGTGTGAGACCTAAGTTGGATGAGATGTTAGGAATTGTTAAAAGAGAAGAGTTGTTGTTTTGTTTAAAAGAGGTAATGAAAGGGGAAAAGAGTTATGAGATTAGAAAAAATGCTACAAAATGGAGAGATTTGGCTAAGAAAACAGTTAGTGAAGGAGGTAGCACAGACAAGACTATTAATGAGTTTGTTTATAGTCTAAATTTAGCTTGCTAGATTGACTTATTTTAGATACTTTTAAACGTTTTCGTAGCGTTTGGGTAAAATAAAAGATATGTTTAAGCACTTGCTTTAAGCTAAAATGCTTACAAGCTAGCTCGTGGTCTATTATATTGTATTGTTTTCGTGGCTTATTAGCTCAATTGATTGCAATGAAGTCGGATTATATTTGAAATTTTTTGTTTTTTCATCGAGAAACGTTGACCATGAAGACATAAGGAGATAGGAAGAAATCACGTAGCATCTTTTGTTACTCAAATTTTCTATATTATTGTCTTTTAAAGTATGTTTTAGATTTTATCACAGCAAAAAATTGAGACTTACACAAATATGGTTCAAACATTCATTTAACAAGCTTCTAACTCTTACCTTACGTAAGATAGTTACACTTTCTCTTAATTGAATCACTTTATTTATGTAATAATAACTCTAGTATTGCTTAATTGGACCAACAATAGCTTTTTCTTAGATTGTTCATGTACTAGATGTTTGTATCTATCGAGATACGTATGTCCTAAAAAAATTTATTATCCAAACCAAAAAATTGAGAAAAACAGAGCCAAACGGACAGTTACTTTTTTTCGTTTGCTTTAGAAATATAAAAAATCGACTAGATTGGTTTGATTTTGATTTTTCACCAATTCCCAATCCAAACTGAACCACGATTGCCTCTACTTCCACCCCATGTGAACAAAAAAAAATAACAACTACGCCTCGGTCCTAAAATAGAACTTGTTTGTATGTTCTTTATATTCAACCTAACTTCATGATTAAGAGACTGGGAAATGTGTTAACTTTCATAACTAATTAATTTCTTTTACAGTATAAAGGGATATTACAATAACACTATAAAATACAAACAGTGTGGAGAAACAAATACAAATAGAAACTCTCAAGTCAAAATCACATTTTCACCTTATGTGTGAAGCTTAGCTTCTCTGCCTCTTTTCTTGATTTTGTTGCGAAAACTCCTTTTTCTGCTAAATGCCTTCTCCTGTGGAAACATATCAATCTTAGTATTCATAACAATCGAACTAGTTCTCTTCGATATGATTACATAAAAATCCGTTGAGAAATTGAAATCGAGAAGTTATAAGCAACTTTTGCAGGTGTCGAGAACAATAGAAATCAATCCATAACTGCTTATTAACAGTTTCAGCATTTCTACTCTTAAGCACTTTAAGCTTATCAGCTATTTACAATCAACTGACCTGAACGGGCTCTATTTCACCGCTAGAATCAAACAAATGCTTCTATTACTAAAAGATATGAAATTTATACGTTGGTAACTACTTAAAGTGGCTAGTCTGACATAGGCTTATTTAGGTCACTATCTTAAAGCGTTTTAAGATATAGAACGTACCACTGGCTCTTCAATTTTTTCTGCATGACGAATGGCAGCAACTAGATCACGATTTGATTCTGAATATAGACTCGTTACAAGGCCAGGTTGGCCGGCTCTAGCTGTACGTCCAACCCTGTGCAAGAAATCTACAGCAGATGTGGCAAACTCTGCCTACAATGAGGAGGGGAAAACTTATTATGAAAACAATTGAGTGTAAAAACACGTCAATCTATAGATGTATATGGAACTACAACGCCAATAAAGGCATCACAAGTACACTTAAGTAACTCCGCTAATAAAATCAGTGTACAAGTAGCCAATTAACACAGCAAGGCAGTAAAATGCAGAAATGTTCTTTAGTGAATGAGACATAATAAGGCGTATTGGGTACAAAGCATAAAGAAAAACGACTCCGTTCTGCTTTTTAATTAATTAAATCACAATATTAGGCATCAAAGAACAACCAGAAACTGATTGAGGTAAGAACAATGCATTCACTTAAGAAAACAAACCTGAATAACATGTGAAACATTTGGAATGTCAATACCACGTGCTGCAGCATCCGTGCACACAAAAACACCACCTTTCTGCTGGAAATCAAGTAAATTCTTTGTGCGCTCCTCCAAAGAGCTATCACTATGGTAACGGAAACATTCAAGTCCAGCTCTTGTCAAGATATTAGCAACAGCTTCCACAGCGTCAACAGTATTTGCAAAGACCATGGTTCGGAGCACTCCAGGACCACTATCTGCCATAGAATTCCCATTTTCCACAGCATTTATGAGAATGTCCACTTGGGTGTCAACTGAAACTTCAATCCACCTTTGCTCCAACCTAAAGATACAGCAGGGAGGTGATAAAAGCCATACTAGTTAAAATGCTCCTCCGAAAATTATTACAAGGATAGCCATTGAACTAAAGTACTGATACCGCCAAAAGAAGAACTTGGATATCCACGAATGACAAAATAATTTTCTTGGTGAAGATGTTAAGTTATGGGACCTAAAGAAGTATCTAGATGCAAGCTCTTACATAACTTTCTATAAAATTAGACGAAATAGTTGATCCTTGCCATCCCACTCTAGTGTTGGCAAATGGGCAGGTCAAAATTGATATGGGCTGGTTGAAAATGTGTTAAGATAAAAAAAGGGATAAAAATCCGACCCACTCATATCTAATATGGATAAAATACGGATCGAGTAACAGATAATAAAGGTCAAATTTTTTGCTCAATAAGATGATAACTGGTACACACATAAATTTCCGTTAGTTTCCAACATAAGTTCAAAACTAACGTCCAATTTGAAACAAAAATGAGTAATTAGTCAAACTCTATATGAAATCTTTAAATCTTAAAGAAACGAATTATGGGACTAAAGAAACAAAGAAAAAAGTGGCACCTCGGGCTGTGCTGATGAAGATAATTTCCACTAACCCAGGTAGCTTCAGGAAACATCCGCTTCAAAACTCCTCCAGCAGTTCTCTTCCCATTTTCAGGAAGGGTAGCTGCAACAAAAATGTACTGCTTGCTCCGCTCATATATTTTTCTCACTCTTCGCCAATCTCTTCTCTTTAACCCCTTGGTATCTGTTTCTAGATTTGCTTTATCTTCGCCAACTTCAGTATCTTCATCCTCATCTTCATCTACATCTTCATCTTCATCTTCATCTTCATTTGCATCTTCACCATAATCTGCTTTTAGGTCCCTAAACTCTTCCAAGTCTGAAGTTGATGACATCTCAGCTCCAGAATTTTTAGAACGGGATAACTGCTTCTCATCAAAACGAAGCATATTTATGAGTCGGACCACTTGGTTCTGGAAACTTCCACAAAGAAGCATATCTGCCTCGTCAAAAACCTACAAACCGCCAAAATAACTAAGACTGAATATTGGGAAATCACTTTCTCATAACCAAATCTAAAAAACTCCAGAAATATTACCACATATTTAACACTACGTATAAACTCTGAACGTCTTCGCTTTTCTGGGTCTATAGAATAGAGATAATTTAGAAGTGCTGCCGGAGTAGACACCATTACATCTGGTTCCTTTACAGGCCAGACCTGCATTCAATTTCTCATTTGTTAGAGACATCGCAAGTTTGTGAGGAAAAGAAGACTAAACATTCATAGCAACGTCATCATGCAAAAAAAAAATAAAAATCTCTGATCCACAACAAGAAAGAACCAGTGTTCACAGGTAAACAAGGATAAACAATCAAGATGAGAATGCTCACCTGTCGGCCACAAACAGCTGCAATACTGAGAAGTGGTGTACCACTATCATTGCAAAGACTATTAGCCATTCGAACCACTTGCTCACATAACATAACATTAGGGCAAAGAACGAGAGAAAGACGATTGTGCTTCCTGGCATCCTGGCCAGTAATAGCCCCTGAACTATCAGATATTTGGCATAGCTTATCAATCAATGGCACTAGGTAACCATGAGTCTTGCCGCTACCAGTCTCTGCAGCAACCACCACATCAACACCTGAAAGTATACTTGGTATACAAGCTGCCTGAATTTGAGATTACATATCATTACTATAAAGATTAACACTACAACCAATAATTGAAAGATATACTCCGATGAAAACTAAAATGATATATCATGGTGCTATAAACTAAAAAATTCACATGGTGAATATTCTGCAAGAAGTTGAAACTTTGTGTCACCAAGGGAGCAAAGTGGGAAAAAGGTCACTTCTGACTCTAGGGAGAGAGGCTTGCAGTTTACTACATCTATAAAAGATATTCATGTGAGTTGTGACTCTGCTCTTATGCAAAAAGATGAAATGTGTCTCCAAGAAAAGGATATGATACATTAGAAACAAATTTGTATCTTTACATGACACAAATTTAGACCCTACAAGAAAGAACACGTAAGGGGAAAGAACTCTAATACAGAGAGAAGTAAACATGAAGTCTTGAGTATAAAATATAATTCAGTTTTGTCTAGCTACTTGGTCTTTGAACAGTTGAACTATTCAAATGAGATACTTGAGGACTGTAGAGTTCATACACGACTTTCTACCAGCTAACTCAATCCATTGCGACCTCTCAGTGAAACTTCCATAGCATGTCCATATTTGCTACCAAGCCTACCACAAGTACCCACAGAACTATATAAGTCTAGAATGAAGATCACTAAATGAGCTCCGTGTGCATATTTGAAGACATGATTTCACTTCCCTCTTAATACATAATAATGTGCTGCAAAATCCACAAATAACAGCACATTCAATCAAATAGCCTGTTTGGTTCAGATTATAGGAGTGCTAATGATCAAATACATAAGTGATTCAGATTCTGAAAGTGATTTTGATCATTGGTATAAGTGATTATTAGATAATTGATTAATATTGATCATTCACTGAAAATTTGTTAGTTATTTTCTAAAAAGTTTCTTTTTATGCACCAGCTCATCAAAAACTTCACCTATGTGAGCTTCCAAAAGAAGGCCTGGTCGCTAACTCAAATGAAGGAGAAGTGATGCAACCTTTGATGGATCTAACAATAACAAATCCTTTGAATACTTGGACCTCAATAGAGCAAATTGCTTACCAGGCCCCCAATTAATTCAAATCAGGCACTTATCACAGAATCTAATATAGTTTTAAAAATAAGGTTAAATCAATTAAGAAATCTAACTAACAGACCATAAGAAGAGAGTGGTACCCTATGTTGCTCCAGACTCTCCAAAAATTGTTGCCACACACAGTGTCGGATTCTCCAAAATGCACTACTTTTGGAGTATCCGACACACATCTATCCACATCTTTTGAAGAGTCCGAGCAACATAGGGCTGGTACCAACTAGTAATGCAATATATACGATAATGTCACCATAACACAGTTTAAGGAGTTCATATTCAATCAAAGAAACCAAAAAGATTCAACCTTTAGTCACAAATTTTTATAGTAGGCAAAATTTTACCAGAAATATCTACTCTGGAATGCAATGTATAAGATATTATCAGCATAACACAGTTTAAGGAGTTCATATTCAACCAAAGGAACCAAAAAGATTCAATCTTTAATCACAATTTCCTATAATGAGCAAAATTTAACAGAAAAGAAATACAATATACCTGAATTAAAGAGGGTCTATGAAGGTCAATACTAGATAAAGCACGACATAATGATTCAGACACACCCAAAGAGGTCCAAGAAACACTTTCTTCAGCAAAAAATGTCTCATTTGTATTTGTTTCAACAACTTTAGAGGCTGAAACAGCAGACCCAAATGCTCTAATCCGATAACAGTGTGGTTGATAAGCAACAGAAGGTCGAAACAAGTAGAGGTTTGGTGGAGATGACAACCTCCATAGCTTACAAATTGAAATTGAATGCTGTAAAATCATCAGCTTAACCCCTTTTTGCTAAAATTAAGAATTTGGGGCTTCTTGATAAACAGCTACAGAGAAAATGGTGTGCTTTTATGGGGTTTTTGAAGGGTTTAAGGTATTATTAGTAAGTAATTGTTTGAAGCATTGAGGAAGATAAGATTTGTGAACAGAGTAAATATCAAATAGGCCCTTGTAGTTTTTGATATTACCAATTCGACATGTTGAATTTTTTTATTTTTTAAATCTGATTTTCGAGATTTAGTGAGAATCCTAATTTGCAACGCTTAACTGAAGGAATTAGTCACATGTAGCTTGTCACATCACTAAAAACTTAGGTTGTTAACTTTTAGGGATAATTGTGGTCTTTTGGGATAACAGTGAAGACATTTTTTATTTCAAACGATAACCGAGGATACAAAGAGCTCCATTTCGCATAATTCAGTTTGATCCTTTTCTGAATAAATATTTATGATAGTCATAATTAATGTCATCCACATAGCAAATTTCAAGTACGAATATCTAAAAGAGAAATTTTGTATTTAAACATTGTGTATTAATTATGATCACAATTTCACCAGGAAAGACCGTTGAATATGAAAATATCGATGAACTACCTCAATATCCTTTTATTAAAAGTTTGGACAAAAATCATAGTTACTTTAAATTGTATATTGTCAATAAAAGATTAAAAAATTACAAAAGTAATTTACAATAACATAATTTTAAAGTTGAGGTAAGTGAATTAGTGGCATGTAGTTTGTCACATCAATAAAAATTAGGCCGTTAATTATTGAAGATATTTGTAACTTGGAATGATAGCAAAAATATTTTTTATTTCAAAATATAACAAGGTACAAATAGTCTATTATTACGGATAGTTTAGTTTAAACATTTTTAATATTAATATTATGACAATCATCATTAGTATTATATACATTGCAAATTCAAACACGAATATTTAGAAGAAAATTTTATATTTGAATATTATTTATCAGTTATGTCATAACTTCTTGACAAAAGACTATTGAATTTTAGTTTATATATATACACACTCTTTCTATTCTTGAAAATCACACGTCAATAATTAGCAAATTTGAGCAGTTGCTAGAATAGCTTTAACATTTATTGCGACAACTTCAGCTATTACTTGATTTTCTTAAAGAAAACAATGACTTCAGCTTCAAAAAATTTAAAATTAAAACAAATTAGTTTGTGAAATAAGATCAACAAGAGAAAAAAAATAAACGTGATAAAATATAATAAACAACAATGATAACTATAGCAACAATAAATAAAGAAGAAGAAAAAGAAATCTGGAAAATAGAAAGAAACAAGTGAGAAGAGGGAAAATAAAATTTTGAAAGAGATTTTAAATTTGAAATTTAAAAAGAGAAGAAAACTTTTTAAATATTTTGAAATTAGAAATTGAATTTATTTTGAATATTTTTAAAAGTTTAAAAATTTTAAATATTATATTTTAGATTATATTTATCTTAATTACTGATTAAAAGAGTCTGACGTTGTTCAATTATTTTTTTGTTATCAATTTTAATTTCAACCACTTTTTGCCACCTATCCCTCAATTTACTGAAATAACTTGTTATGAATAGACTAGAAATGTCCTAGTTTTTAAATTTTTTAATTAACAAAAATATCAAAGTTATTTAAAAATTCAAATTCAACAAGTATTTTATTTTTATTTATAATATATATATATATAATATATATATATTTGTTCATAAAACCCTGGACGCTGGTATGAGATGATATCAAAACTGAAACTTTGAGAAAGAAGATTGTAATGACGCCAAGGAAGGTTGAATCTCCGCCGCGTGATCCTAATGGAATGTTTGCCGGTATGGTTGTCTTCTTCGTCAGAACCGGAGTTCAATCCATCCGGCTACAGGTTTCAATCCACAATTTATTTTAATTTTTTTTTCCAAATTTTTCCTCTTTTTTTTCTTAATTGTTTGATTTTTTTTTGTTTGGTTGCAGATATGGAAGAAGAAATTGTTGCAAATGGGGGCTATATTTGAGGACCTGTTTACTAAAAATGTAACTCATGTTTTTGCTAAGGATGCAAATACGCTTCTTCAGAAATATGATAAACAACTTCTGATTCGCACCAAAGCTGTGAGCTTTATTAACTCTTATGTTTTGTAGACTTTTTAATTGAGACTTTTTGATTTTTTTTTAGGATTAAAAGAGTATTTATCATGTTGGTACAGCTACATGAGAACTAGTGTCTACTTGGAGCTTTTAGTTTGTTTGGATACTATAGAAGATTGACTAATAGTAGTATAGTTAAATTTTTTTTTTTTTGGATAACCTGGTGTCTACGTTAGCTTTGGGGAGCGGTGGTGATGCGAGCAATATGTGAGATAGGACAATTGGTTGCATTAAGGAAGTTGCAAGAGAGGTATTGGGGTTTTTAAGGGGTAGCTTTGGAGGATATCTAGGGGTTTTGTGGCGGAATGGTAAAGTCCGATGGGAAGTGGAAGAAAATAAGATGGCTTAGTAAATTTTGTGGAGGGGAAGGACGAGGGGATAAGCGAGCGAATATGGAAGGTGTAAAGTGGTGAACGAAGTTGGTGGTTACGATATCAAAGTCGACAACTTTCGATCGCTTGTATGGATACTAGGGAACGAAGGAGGAGATAAGAAGTCGTACAGTCTAGCCAAGGAAAGAGAGGCGAAGGCCCAAGACCTGGACCAAGTGCGTCAAAGAGAAGGAAGGTGGATTTTTGGTGGAGGAGACACTCGTTAGATGAAAATGACATACATGCTTCTATAAACTCTTGAATGAAACCTTAGGTGTCTATAGTACCTACTTGTGTCTGGTGGGCTATTTGGAGAGAAAGAAACCCTAAGGTGTCATGAGAATATTTCTAACACTATTAAGAAAGTTAAAGAAAATTGCATTAACATTTTGTTTTTTGGTGCAAGAAGATGGTATAGAAGAAGTAGAGAAGTTGGTAGATTTCCTAGGATCTTTGTAATTATGGATTTAGCTTATAACTTTTTGTAGGTAGCCAGCATACCCTTAATGCCCGAAGAATACAACTTTAACTTTATCAAAAAAAGAAAAAAAGCTCTTGAATGAAGAGGAGGATAGAGACATTGTGCTGGAGCTTTGGAGCATTCTAAAAGATGATAGGATTTTGGGTATTGAAGAGATTTAAGGGTGATATTCGTAGGATGAGTAGGGGAAGAGTGGTCAGGCCATATGAGATTAGCATAAAACAGGAAAAACAAAGGTTCATAGGTGATTTTGGGAGTGGTTGAGAAGATGTTTGCCCATCCCTGAAATTCGAAGAAGTCTTTTATGGGACAGTCAAGGGCAAGAAGAAGATTCAAATCCACGATTCTACCATGCACGAGGGTTTTGTCCCTAAGAGAGTAAAAAATGGTTTCATTAGAGGGACACCAAAAGTCAATTTTGACATCCAAGGAACTACTAAGATCAAACTTGAATTTTTTCTTAGATTCTCCAGAAGTATTGTAGTCTCCAGACTGCTTAACCATGAGAGGAATCAGATCACATTGGGTGAAAGAATTCCTCAGAGAAATTGGAATCGATGGAAAGAGGAGAAGAAACAATTCTTTTCCTTTGTTTCTAGCACTCTTGCGAGTGGTTATAGGGGAGCACTTCAGTGATTTAGTCATGAGGAAAATTTCAAGATAGGAGAAATAGGACTTTTAGGAAGAGTGAAGATAGAAAAGGGACAAATATGGCTATTCAAGGGTTTGTGATGGTAAAGTACAAGACAACAAAAAGGCATAATGATGATTATGGAAAGACGAGAAAGAAGGCGGCAAATAGGAAGAGTTTTTACAGAAAAGAGGGAAACGAATAATGAACTCACATAGAAAACATAAGGAAAGATACAGTCATTAATAAAAAAAAAATCTAAAATAATTCCAAGAGATTCTCTGAGAGTGCAAAATCTTTCTTCAAGCAAGGGTTTGTAAAAATATCAGCCAATTAAAATTCAGTGCTCACAAAAGAAAGTAAAGTATCACCGTTTATAATATGATCTCAAATAAAATGATGCTTTATCTATATGCTTGGCCCTAGAATGATGGACGGGAGTTTTAGTCAGGAAAATAGCACTAGAACTTGAACTGGTTTAAAAGACAACTTCTAATTTTTAGTTGAGCATTATAGAATTCTCAGTGATAATTGAGTAAATGGACGATTCACTAATAATATATCCCCCATTTGTGAATATGCCTTCCTCTTTCGGTCAGTTGGGTCCCAATTTATCTTTGTTCTTGATCCATTACTTTCTTGGAAAATTTTTGACCTTTATTGCTGATGTCATTCTTATCCTGCTGCTTCAAATTACTAATTTTTTTGATAAGCTGCTTTAAAGTAACATTTGTTATTTTAGGACAGTTGAGAATTCTGAAATTCTTCTATATTACTGCTAACCTTTTAGGAGTGGCTTATAATTTTCGTCATATATTTACGTACTTCTGAAATCCTTTCATATTCAATGGGCTTCAGTGACCTAAATATGTTGTTTTACACGAATTGTCTGTTTGACAGATGATGCATTTTCTAGTGATTGATAAAAAAATATGTTTCTCCAACTATCTTGGTGATTATTTTTCGTTTTCCTATAGAAATTTCTCGAATATCAGTGGCTAGAGAACAGCTTAATACAAGGAGAAAAAGCACCTGAGGATCTGCATGTCTTATCCCTGCAATCAGGAGGAGGAGAGTCCCTTAGTCCTAAAGCTGATAATGACGGTCACTCTAGAGTTACACTAAAGAAAAGTAGAATATCTGCTGAAGATGCCAATGATTCATGCCCAAGACACGTGAATGACAATAAAGACCGTGTTGATTCACGAGTTACTAAAAGTGCCTCTTTACTCACATCACGCTCTTCAAGCCCAGAAATGACAAGTCCTGAGGCCATTCATTCTCTTAATAAGCCTGTAAGTTCAGCAGCAAATTGCCCTTGCTTAATATGTTTTCCTGAGCCAGAGGTACAGGTGTAGCCATGTGGACGATTCTCACCTGTTTCATCTATATGTCTACCATTATTTTACCAGGTTGGAACATCAGACTCATCTTCACTTTATAAGCCTCCGGATTTAAACCGAAATATCACTCAGATATTCGGGAAGCTTCTCAACATATATAGAGGTAAAATATCTTTTCATATGAGTTATTTTTGTAGCTTCTCTCTCACGAATGCCTTTGAGTTAAAAGCTTAAACTTTCAAAGTATGATACAATGAGTGATAGTTTATTATAGCACTGGGTGAAGACCGGAGATCATTCAGCTATTATAAAGCTATAACAGTTATTGAGAAATTGCCATTCAAAATTGAGAGTGTGGACCAGGTTAAGCACCTACCTTCTATTGGAAAGTCGATGCAAGATCATGTAAGTTAATTCCTCTATTTAAAGCCTTTCCAGAAATATATTTATTTCACACCATTTCAAGTTGCTGTTCACGTGAGTGAGGTTACCAGAGGTTGGATTCTAGCTATTCGAACTTCGTGAAATGAGATTGATATGACAAGAGGGACCACTTATCCATTAAATCACTTTCTTGGATTTTGATTTCCCGATCATGGATACCTTGCCTCCAGCTTACAGTTAAATCTACCGAATAAGAGGACAGTTAAATCTACCGAATAAGAGGATAGTGTTCTTTTACTGCAGATTCAGGAGATAGTGACCACAGGAAAGCTGTCCAAATTGGAACACTTTGAGAAGAATGAAAAGGTGATGTTATGGGAATCTTTCTGGTCAGAAGCTCTCAATATGTTAGCAGTAGCTCAAGTCACTTGTCAATAATCATTGTGAGATCTGTACCTGATTTGCATTGTTGTAGTGAATTGTGAAGAAGCAATATGTCAATCTTTTCTGAATTAGCTCTATCATTTGTTTGTCTGTGTGTGTTGCTCTTAAATGTTATTAGACTCTGGCTCAGTAATGAATCTTTGCTAATATGTTGACAGAAGTCAAAAGCTTTCAAAATCATGCTTTTATGCCTTATTAGCATACTTCATGTTCATATATTTTGTTCATTTTTTCTTTCTGTATCCTTGTGCTGATTCTTATATGGAAGAATTGAACTGCGACACTGTTTAGTATTGTATTTAAAATAGGGAAACATAACAACATAAGCTTCATCTAATCAGACATTTGTTTTGCTATTCTAAAGTAATTTTGAAGCTGAAGAGCTAATTTTACCATAATTCATTTTTTATGATAACCAAACGTACATTATCCTGCTCTCTGGAAAACTTATTGGCGTAATCTCCCTGTAGTAGGAGTTTAACCTAGGTGTTGCAAGATTTTGTCTGTAATAATTGTTTGGAACACATTCAAGTGCTTTATAGCTTTTGTTAGGTAAGTGGATAATGCACTTATTATATTGAAAGAGATTATTTCTCAGATCACTCAATCAAAATATCTCTAGAGTCACCTGAACTGAGCAAGCAAAAAATTGATGCCCTTCTTCTAACATTATCATGACTTTACAGGTAAAAACAATCAGCTTATTTGGAGAGGTTTGGGGTATTGGTCCATCCACTGCCCAAAAACTTTATGAGAAAGGACACCGAACTCTTGATGACCTTAGAAATGAGGAGTCACTGACTCATTCTCAAAGGTTGGGGTTGAAATATTTTGATGACATCCAAACCAGGATTCAACGGCATGAGGTAGCCTATTATGCTTTGCAGTTTTTACTATCATGATTCATGACTACTTATTGTTTTTTTTAAGAGTGATGATTAATTATGTAGGTCGAAGAGATGGAACGTTTGCTACAGAAAGTTGGAGAAGCAATTTTGCCTGGTGTAAGGCTTTTGTCCAATTACTTGTTGAACATTACTTTGTTTAACTATATTTTGGTTTTAAGTTTGGTCTATATGGTTATGATATTGTTGACTTGGCTACATAAATAACAAGCAACTTTTATATAATGAATCCCTTGCTTTAGGTGATTGTTGTGTGTGGAGGATCATATAGACGTGGAAAGACTTCTTGCGGTGATATGGATATTGTTATTACTCATCCTGATAGAAAAAGGTAAGGCTCACTCGTTGTTATCTCAAAAAAGGCCTTCCATTTTAGTTTGGCTGATTTCAAGTGTATGCTGGTTTGACTTCTTGTTCTGGTATTAATATCCCAATGTAGGGCTTATGTCTCGCATAGATTTCTTTATACTTAGCTTTTCTCTATGAAATCCGAAGGCTGTTTGACAGATAATTCTACAGGAAACACAAAACCACTTTTGGACTTCGATTCCTTTGTACTCATAATAATATAACAATATACCCAGTGTATACTTATAATAACAAAGATGAAATGAATTTTCTGTATGATGGTGTATGTTTTGAAAAGTATATATTGTGGTTTGGGGGGAGGGGGGGGGGGGGTTGTTGGTGCACTTAGATGTTTATGCCTTCTGGTATTTAAATGTCCAAACCTCTGCAGCTTTCTTACCTGCCAGTGTGATTTCTTTTTATCAGAAACCACTCCATGTTTCTCTTCACAAATATTCCATTTAAACCTAAAATTTGGTGGTTCTTTTCCCTCTCTAATCTTCTACTAACCCACTCACCCACCCACACGCGGTTACTTGTTTCTGCTTGGCGCGCTTGCTGATTTCCTGTAGTATTTGTGCTTAGATCCTAAATATTGTTATTAATTTCCTTGTCATGTCAATTTCATTTCAGATATATACTTGAAAAGCATGATAATTTTGCTTCATTCTTTCAGTCATAAAGGCTTTCTTCCTAAGTTTGTAAGACGTCTAAAGGAGATTGAGTTTTTAAGAGAAGATTTGCTCTTCGTTGTTCATAGCACAGCGGTAATTACTCACTTTCAGCTACAACCTGTCCTCTTCATGTATCTTTACTAATCAATAATCATGTTCTCATCTGTCTTTCATTTTGAGCTTTTATGTTTTCTTGAACTGGAGCCTTTTAACTTCCAATTTACCTTTTGTTCATTATCCCTTTTATTAAAGTTTAGGGGTCAATTTAGGTGCACTCGAACAGTCTGTTTTGTTCTATTTGCATGGAAGAATTAATAATATTAACTCCCCTTCCATGGGTAACCAAAGCTTGGTGCCGTATTTCATCTACTGTGCCTTTCTGTTGTATAGTAGTATATCTACAACAATGGGGGATTGTGAGAATTAGTAGTATCAAGACCTGTGAAAATTAGTAGTGTCAAGATAAGTTTAGTCCAACCTTTAGTTCTTACTACTATCTAGATTGTAAGCGTTGTTCGGGATTTGAACATAATGTAATGTGATTTCACGTCATTTGACAAACACGATTCAAAGTAAGTTTTCTGGTCAGAGAATCTTTTGGGTTCACGGCTGTAGTTTTCATGGAGTTCTCTAAGAAACCAAAATTAATTCTAATAGATGTAGTTTTATCTTCTTCAAATTGTTTTCTACTGAATGCCAAACTAAACAAAATCTTATTCTTGTCAACTGCGAAACTGAAGTAATGTTTCATATGATCACAGGGTACAGGTTCAGGAGTTGACACATATTTTGGTCTCTGCACTTATCCTGGTCGAAAACTGCGACATCGTATTGACTTGAAGGTAATATTGATGCGATATCATTTGTCAGATATTTTGGGTTGTTTAAAGATAAAGTGGTCTATTCAGTTAATGACAAGAAAGAGGAGTGCATATCCTTGTTCCACAATGATTTTGGTGTTTTACAGATGTAGTGGTCAATTCCCCTAATAACAAGTATAAGGAGTGCATATCCTTCTTCCAGAATTTGGCAATTAATTTTGCAAAAAACAATTCTAAAAAGTTCTTATGATATATGAGATGCTGAGTATCACCGACGTGTTCATTCTCGATAATAAACTGAAAAATAATCAAAGAGAAGTAGCTTGTTGTGAGAATAGCTTTTGTCTCATATTGGTTCCAAGTCCTTTCAACTGTTGACCACTTCTGTTATATGTTAAGTGTGAGTCTGGATCTACTTTTTTGTTCATTTCATTGCTACTGGAAAATAATCTGCATCAAACACGAGTATGTATAAGTTGCAGCCTCTCGATTTCTGTTGTTAGGTGTATCCAAGGGATAGATATGCATTTGGACTGATAGCATGGACGGGAAATGACGTCTTGAATAGAAGGTTTGCCTTGTTTACTCGCTATCCCAGCTATATACCAAGTGTTCATTTCGGCCACTTCTTTATAATCGAATTCATATGCCTCGTTTATTCGCTACCCCAGCTATACCAAGTATTCATTTCGACCACCTCTTTATAATCCAATTCATATTCCAATGTCTTTTACAGGCTTAGATTGTTAGCTGAATCGAAGGGCTTTCTTTTGGATGATACAGGGCTATATCCAGCTACTCATAGTTCCAGTGGAAAACGGGTAAATAGTTAGCTTTTGTGGCTGCAAGTCTGCAACATATGTTTCACTTCATCCTGTCTTTCTTTTTTTCTTCATTTTCGTTGTTGGTATAATTCGCTGTGTACTCCACAGACTAAAGGTAGTGCAAGCTTGAAGTTTGAAACTGAGAAGCAAGTTTTCGAATTCCTTGGATTTCCCGTGCTGGAACCACATGAAAGGAATTTATGAGCAAAGATTTGAATCTTGAACTGTTGCCACTTTTGCTAGCTCTTCGCGGGGACTTAGGACACTGGACTCAAATCCAAGGGAGATTTTGTTTTTTTGATCAAGCTGTTGTTTTGACTTCCATGTCTATAATGTATGGAACAAAATGTTATGTAATTAAAATAGTTAGTAGTATGTATATATGTGTATCAAATGTTCGTTTTTTGAAAACAAATGATATTTTTGCAAAACCTTTATGGAACCTACATAGGGAGTTGGGGCAACAGTACATGAAGTATCACCATTTTTCGCACATATTTGAGGCATTTAGTAGCTATTTTACAAGATTGTGTGTTACACCATGATTATTTTGGTGACTTGGCTTCTAGACTATTGTTTTGCAAAACATATACGGAATCCTCCATAGGGAGTTGAATTGAGTAACCTGTACGTGAAGTCTCATCATTTTTTTCACATATTTTGGGCATTTAGTAGCTATTTTACAAGAATTAGGAAGTTTACTCAATTTTTCGTGTGTTAGTTCATAATTATTTTGGTGACTTGGCTTTTAGACCATAGTTTTGTAAAACATATATGGAACCCTTCATAGGGAGTTAAGAAACCAGTACGTGAAGTCATTCTATTTTGCACATATTTTGGGCATTTAGGAATGGTAAGAGTTAAACGATTTTCTTAGTTTTTTGTGTGTTAGCACATCGAAATATTTCGGTTAAATGATTTCTAGCTATTAGTTCAGAAAGAAAAAAAAAACTTTACAGACCACTCTGTATGGAGTTGGGAAAATCAGATTGTGAAGTCTCACCATTTTTTGCATATATTTTGGACATTTAGTAATCATTTTACGATTTTTTCATTTTTTTTTTCTGTGTATGCTAATTCATGAATATTTTAGTAATATGATTTCTCAATAATTTTTTCGTAAAACCTTTACGATACCCTCAATAGAAAATTGGGAAGGAGTACATGAAACTTCATTTTATTTTATTTTTTTACATATTTTAAGCATTAAGAGCCATTTTAGAGGAATTGGACATTTTTTTTTTTTTTTAGTGTTAACCCATAAATATTTTAGTGATATAATTTACGAATATTTTTTTTTAAAAAAAAAGCAAAAAAGCTATACTTACTTGGAGTATAGATAAGATTTTATATTTTAAGAGAAAACGAGCTGTGTGTTTAACTCTGGGTGCTAAAATGGCTTCGGCTATTTCACTTGTCTCTTCATCCATTCTCCTTTCTTCTTCGTCTTCTTCGCCCTCTGTTTATCTTCCAATCTCAAATTCATTCAATTGGGTTTCATCTTCTTCATCATACAAATGTATTTCCACTTGGGTTTCTCCCAAAAGATGCAGAAGTAGAAACCCACAAAACCTTATTTGCAGAGCTGCTGAATACAAATTCCCTGACCCCATTCCTGAGTTTGCTGATGCTGTAAGTTTTCTTCATCTTCGTCTTCGTCTTTTTAATCTATTTGGTTAATTGGGTCTCTTTCATTTCACCCGTTTGTTAAAAAATGTTGGGATTTTTATTGGGTTTTATTGGGGTTTTAGGAAACGGAGAAGTTCAGAGATCATTTGCTTAAGAAACTTCCAAAGAAGGATATCTATGGAGATTCTGTTGAAGAAATTGTTGGAATCTGCACTGAGGTACTTCCATTATTGTTTCGGCCAGTTTGCGTGTAGCTCAACTAATTTTACTCTATTACAACATATCCAATGTAATCGCGCACAAGCAGTGGCGGAGCCACCTATCAATTAGGGGTTCATCCGAACCCCTTTTGCGGAAAATTAAATGATTTATACATGGTTAAAATAATTTTTTAGGTATATATATTAGATGTCGAACACCCTTCGACTACATTGTGTGTCTATTTTTTTAGATTTTGAACCCCTTATTGAAAATTCTGACTCCGCCACTACGCACAAGTGGGGTGCAATTAACGAAGGATAGAAAGAAAAATAACAAGATAAACAAATTAATCGAAGTAACATGGAGTAGGAAAAATGAAGAATAAGAAGCCATGTAAAATACTAGCTTAGACTACTAAATAAAAAGAACATGAGAAGAGAGATTTGCTTCCTGCTTCTCCCTCATAAAACATGCTTAACAACGTGAATTTTCGTCGAGGGTGTTCATGATTTAATACGTATGTACAAAGTATATTTTTTTTTATGAAGGGTGTTCAACTGACCATCGTTCGTTCTATGTACTCAGCCATTGCGTGCATCTTTACTCTTGTCCAGCAAAATTTGAACAAATGAGAAGGAATTAACTTAGCGTAAACTACCTTTATTTGCCGTAATATTTACTTCTCTGTTGCTTTGTTGCGATGGTAATTCAAGCAGGAGCGGCTCAAACATATTAGTGGCCTAAAGCAAAAATTAAACGGGGCCTTAAACTTGAATCGTCAATAACGTTATGTAATTGATTTTTTCTAGTTTTCAATTGATAATATAACCATTCTTATTTTAAATTATTTTTCATGAGATATAGTACTTCAAATATGTCAAATTTCTTCTATAGTTCCTTCATTTTTCGTGAAAAGTTTATTTTTTCTATAAATAGTATTCAATATTTGTTAAAAAATAATAACTTATAACCAATTATTATAAGAAAAATGAGGCCCCTTAAATTTGGAGGACCAAGGCACGTGTCTTTTTTTTAACACTGTCGAGCCACCCCTGAATTCAAGAATCCTGCATTGCAGCTCGAAAATTGTATATGCTTTAGATGACATTATGTAGTGTGATTGTGTGAGACATAATGGTATGTTCATTCAGCAGGATTCCGCTATCAATCAATGTGTTTCTCTTTAGCTGTTAGATAATCACAGTACTTATCAGTTATCACCCCTTGTAATTGATACTGCAGTTATGTGTGCCACCATTTGGATCTAATTAGTAGAGGATTCACATAGCGCCAACTAACTTAGGATTGAGTTTGGGTTGATTGATTGATATGATTTTCAATT
Organism: Solanum lycopersicoides; assembly: GCA_022817965.1. Taxonomy (NCBI): domain Eukaryota; kingdom Viridiplantae; phylum Streptophyta; class Magnoliopsida; order Solanales; family Solanaceae; genus Solanum; species Solanum lycopersicoides. The sequence goes on along the minus strand of CM040622.1, from coordinate 1,219,773 downwards.
TTTTCTGGATGAAGTACTTGCTTAGGAACAAATAGAGAAAGCAGTGCAAAGTCTTGTTTGGGGGCTATATTACACGATTTAGTATAAGCGTTACCAGTATACTTGGAAGTTGAATGTAAATCTTTTGCACAGTGTGTTTTATCTTGGCCAAGATGCTTGTTCCTCGTAGGTTTTCGAGTTTGCATTGGTTATTGTCTTGCTTAAAGTTGCATTTTCCACGAGCTGAGTTCACTGAAATGTAAATAACATTGGTTCTTCAACAGATCCTCAACGAGTTCTTACATGCTGAGTATGGTGGTCCAGGAACGTTACTGGTGGTTCCATTCATCGATATGGCAGATACCATAAACGACAGGGGTTTACCAGGAGGACCACAAGCTGCACGCGCTGCAGTCAAATGGGCACAAAGTCATGTCGATAACGATTGGAAGGAATGGAATAGTGGCAAGAAAAAATAATCCATCAACCAAGATACAGATAGTGGCAAGAAAAGATGATCCAACAACCAAAGATCTGTTGGCAGAAGTTTTGATGCATGCTATTCTTGTGTTGGTAACTCCCTTTACAGAGTAGTATGTGATAGTATAGGACTAGAAATTAGAGGACTATTAGTTGAATTGTGCAATTTCCATTATTTTACTTTGGTTAACTAAAATAATGAGCTACATTTTTAAGTTATTAGGTCCAAACATATGATATATTAGTTGAATTGTGCAATTTCCATAATTCGATTTCCTATTGTGAGCTTTCATCTTTGTAAGTTAAGTTGGTTCTTAAATAACATTAAGAACTTTTACATTCAAATTTTACTTCTGATGAATGACTTCCCATATTGATACTATGGATGAACTACATACTTACAACTCCAAAAGAATGTCAATTGGAACTTCCTTATTATAACGACCTCCACTCTCATACTCACTGAAGCAGCATTTCACAAAACTGATCGGCTACGTTCAAGCAACTCTTCCCTATCAATGAAGCGGTCAAGCAAGTCTTGTTCCCGGAGAACTAAACAGTCATCACTCTTTCCAAACCATTTATACCTTTCCTTGGCAACATGATCGTAAACAGCATCCCTTAAAGGAGTAGGTACAATCATGAAGTAACTCAGCGCAGAGTAAGGTAATGGCAAGTGAGCTAGAACCCTCAGTGCAGCTGCAGCAAAAATCAGATATATTAGACTTGTGATTTCCACAGCCAACTATTACCATTCCAATTCTAGCAAGGAAAAAACAAAAGCAACATACTGAGTATGCTTAATTGTGCAAGAATACAAAGGATCTGCAGAAAGGCTGCTACACTGGATCTCAACGTACAGAAAGCAAGCACTCGGTATTCCACTTTCGATGAATCATGATAACTTTTTCATTACAGAACATAAAAAGAATTAAACATAAAAATAAAGGGGTGGGGGTGATCTAGCCAATAGTTGATTCCTTCGCGATTTGATTAGAATACCAGCTCAAATAAACCTAATGCTCCAAATCTGTTTAATTATATGCACCTTGAAACAATGGGTAAAACTATGAATTACAATGCCAATTATATCATCTGGAAGCACATTGAGCGCAACCGTATCTGAATTCATGGGGATAAAGCTGTCAAAAGGATTGGCAGTAGGAGTTAGCACATATCTTTATACTAGCAATTAGCTCAAGCCAATACCCATCGATATCCAATTACCAGAATCTTTAGGGCTACGTAAAGCAAACTGCATAAAGTAAATTTATCATAGCTATCTGCCATAGCCCATGCAAACAATTCTTCTCTTCAAAATAAGAATGATTAAGTAGTTCATGGAAGGACAACTCGGGAGTAATCAGATGCGCTGCATTTACAAGTTAGCCAGGCTCTCGTTGGAAATGTTAAATGCTACTTGGACATACAAAAATAAGAAAAAATATTTATATAATGGCAATAATTTGTGAAACCACAATAAAGAGGTAGTCAAGTTGATACAGTAATACAGGGTAATGGTTCTAACCAGTGGAGCCTTGATGGTATAAACCTGGGCCTTCAACGAATAAGAAGCGACGACGAACATCATCTCGATCAAGATCACACACACTCATGTAAGGTTCAGCAGCCTTTGACTGCAAGCAACAGAACTTGATTTTCTTATCCCTGTCAGCTTTAATCACCCATTTCACACCTACATATAAAATGGCAAGAAGCTCATATAAACTGAGACGACCAATTATGCATGTACCCCTCCGCTCCTGTGTCTATCCCAACGGTAGTTTAGACCTAAAGAATAACCATTTCCCCATCATCCAAAGAGACAGTCGAGCAACTATGCTTCAATCCCAAACTAGTTGAGGCAATGAGACATTAACGAAGATTTCTCTTATAGACAAACTCCCTGTGCCGGTTAGTACAAGTAAACTTCGCCCAAAAGTGACTTGTTGCTTTCTAAATGCTTGCCAAAATACACTACTAGGACAGCAGACAAGCTGCCTTACTTGTATTCTCTCAAAATGGTAGCTCCTACCATATTCCTGCCTAGTAATTTATGTGAAAAATCGTGATAAATCTTAAAATCCTATTCAATTTGATTAGATATCTCATGCCAAATTGATAATTTCAATTTCAAAACTAAATTGATGATAGCAGATGTAACTACAAACACAAAAACTATACAATAATCGCAATCCTGTACTCATTTACAACTCCGATACACAATAATAGTCAGAAATCAAAGCACAAATGCAATATACAGCTAAAAGCACGAGTAAACATACACTAGGAAGATGATAAAATTAATACCGTTGTGACAGAGATGACAAACGCCGTCATACACAACGACACCAGGCTGAAGTAGATTCTGAGAAGTCTCCGCTTTGGAAGCCAAGGTAGCTAATTGATCGCCGAGCAGCAAATCATCTGCGGCAAAGTTAGCATTCAACCGAGACGAACTAGAGAAAGACGACGTCGAGTAAAACGCATGCCGCCGGTAAATCAACGGCGAGGAGTTCAAATTTCCGGTAGCCAGTAACCGTAAACCTCTCCTAATCATCAAACTCTTCATTGCAGATGAAGCATAAGTCGGTACTACTTTTCTCTATTTTGACAAAAAAATGGAAAGAGAATAGCGTGGGACGCAGTACTTGCATACGTATCAAGCATCCGGGGTTCTTCGAGGAACGTATCCAACGGTAGAGGTTTAATTCATCATATCAAGTTTTCTGAAAACTTCCAAAGGATCATTTCCCGGAACTATCGTAAATATAGTATGCAGATACCCTTCATTATATTTTAAAAACGTCGGTATCTCTGTCGTCAAAATATTAGAGCATATATACCCTTTATACTAACGGACATACACGTGTCACATCTTATTCACTGACTCGACATTTATTAAACATCATATCGACGAATAAGATTGCGCCCCATGTTTCTACTTAGTCTTCCATTAGAATGAAGGGACATATATGCTCTAATTTTTGAATGACAGAAACACCAATGTCCCTAAAGTATGACGAAAGATATATATACACGTATATAATAATTCGAGATATATTTGTAATTTTTCCCTTTTTAATTTTATTGGAGTATTTTATTTATATATTTTAACAAATCAAGAGTACTATTATTTAATAGTTAAATCACTATATAAGTAATGCTTTCAAAATATAATTAATAAAATTGACTTGTCTTATCAAAATAATCTTTTATGAATAAATAATTTTTTTGGTTAGAATAAAAAATAAAACTATTTCTTTCATTGAACTTGAATAACTTTTAAATAATAATTTTGACCAACCATACAAATTGCAAAGAACTAGCAACAATTTATTATACCTATAATTATAAAAAATATCTTTGACAAAAAAGATGTATCACAGCTCAATGAGTGTACCACTTAGTTGATTGGGCATTGTTAGATACATACACATATAATAATCTTACAAATAACAGACATTGATTTGCATCGATAAATTCCATGATCTTTCGCGGGTATTTGGGGAACGTAGAGCACGTTCCCCGGACCCAATGCTGAGAATTTAAAGGTAACAATGATAACATTTGTTCCAAATACATTTACATAACCTAATTGCAATACCATTAATCTTAAAGAGGACTCTAAATCAACGAATGATTCACTGGCTTCATAGCACAAACCTTCAAATGGGTGTATAAATAAATCCTTGTCTGTAACGTACGCGAAAACCATCAGTGTGGTTTTGTTATTTCTCTACCTCCTCTTGAATTTGACCCTCTGTATTGATTGACGTAGTTAGATTATAACTTCGATGACCTATAAAAATGACGATTTCCGAGTGTGCAAGGAAGTAACTCTTTACCTGGAAGTTCAACAGCCAAGTTTGCTTGCTGATCTGCATCAGAGTTTGATTCCTATAAAACGAAAGAGTAAGAGAGAGATCAAATTTCTACAAAATCGTCAATGAGAAGATATAGGTAATAATTGTAGACGCGAGTAATATATGTAGTTTTTACGGTATTATTGAACAGGCTAGTGAGAGTGTGAGATCATGTCTTGATGAGTTACGTTGTGTGAATGAAATAAGAGAAAGGATGTTATAGTATTACCCGAAGGACATGAATGATGCGGAAAGAAAGGAACCTTTCCTTCAATTGTTTTGCCTGCTCAAACACCATGGCAATGTTTTGATTTTTAACCTTCCACAGACCTTGGATCTGTTTGGCAAATGACAATCTGATTAGAAGTCAAATAAACTAAGAATGGAGGACAACTAATAAGCAAAAGCTATGTTGCTCGGACTCTTCAAGAGTGGATGTCGGATCCTCCAAAAGTAGTTCATTTTTGGAGTATCAGACACGGAGGTGGCAAACTTTTTGGAGAATCCGAGCAATATTAGAGCAAAAGAACTTCTCATCAGATCCTTATAGTTTGTCCAAAATTTCTTCCACTGAGATAAAACGAGACTTTTTCTAGGTTCGACCTTTTCACGGTATCAGGAATCTACTTCTTCTGAATTTTTCATATGGTTATCAACCAACTTCATAGGCCACTAGATCACACTTAAAACAGTCAATAGAATGTGACATGTATACTGCAGTGTACTATAAAGGAATAATCTCACACAAGGGAAAGGAGAAATATGCGACTGAGCACATGATATAGAAAACAAACCTGCATACAAACAAGCTTGGAGTCACCTTGAACACGAATACTTGTAAACCCTTCTCTAAGAGCATGTTTCAAACCCAAAATAAAGGCCCTGTATTCAGCATGATTGCTTGTTGCCACTCCTAAACCTTCACGTAGCCTGAGGGTCTATAAGAAGGAAGGTTGTAAGTACAAGTATGAAGAACCAAAAGCAAAAGTACAAATCAAAATTTAGTGATCATTACCATGCTTCCATCATCCGCCCGTATAACAGCTCCTGCACCAGCTTGTCCAGGATTTCCCTTTGAAGCACCATCGAATTCAAGAGTACATGACCGCTGCTAAGGATAACAACTATCAGATTCTTTGCACCAGAACACAAACCAACAAGAAATATAATAAGATCCTAGCCTGATAGTTTGGCACAGAGAGTTATGTTTACACCATTAATCTGTAAAAAAATAGGATTTTGCTCCTGGCAACCTACCATTAAGTATAAAATATAAATTCATTTGCATTGTAAACTACACATATAGAAATTCTTTATGTTTAAAGATTAGCCATCATATTAACACACTCACGCCAGATGGTAGAGCTAGAATTTGGTCGCCCTTTTGTTGTTCTAACTTGACATGCTTTCTTGCGGAATCATTTGAAACAACCGCTGATCCAACAGTATCCTGCAAAGGGGATAGCCAATAAACAAAATAATTTCCATAAGATTGTTGAGCCAAACACAGTTTATCATGCAAAAAATGTTAACTGTGAAACCATTAGTTATAGCATCTCACGGAGAATTCTATAAAGGAATCTATAAATTTAAGTACATGCAAGCATAATAAGTAAGAGTTCCTTAGGAACCAAACCCTGTTTGGAAAATGATTTAGAGAAGAAATTAAACTTGGATTGTAGAGTAAAGTGGAAACAACTTCAAAAGAAATTGCTGCAAAGCCTGGTAAACTTTTCCACTGCAAAACAATATACAACCATCTTACCGCATATTCTGACCATGTTGCTTCCTGTGGCCTCTTCTTTGGCAAATGATCAGATGTTCCACTTTTTGAGGAAGAAGGTTGCTGCAAAATATGAAATCAAATAAAGCTGTATTACCAATTATAAAAGAAAATGAGGGAAGAAGAAACATGTATTATTTTCTGGGCGCTGCAACTTTATGATAACTATCAGAGCATACAACTGACCAGCAATTCCATATAAAGCAAAGAGTGCATAAAGAGAGCAAAATCAAAAGAACTTTCAGAGAGAAACAGAGAGAAGAATCAAAGAAATAGAGAATGGACAGGCAATGATTGTTGTAGAGGGTGTTTGGATTGACTTATTTCAAGAAGCTTTTGGCTTTTATACTCTTTTATTTTTGGAGGTGTTTAAAAAAGTCAATCCAAACACCCCCTTAGTCGATCTTTAGTTAACTATAATGCGAACATGAAGATATGCAGTAGAAAATTAAATGAGTCAAGTATAAAACTACTGATATTGTATCAGCATTCAGAGATAATCCTTGATATACAATATAGAAGAAACAAAAAGAAGTATGTATACCATGCATGACGATTAAGAAGCTCTCGCAGTTTTCCCTTGTATCATTATTAAAATGGTAAGGGTGTTGTACTGAAATCTTTAACTTCTTTATTTAAAGAATAGGTGTGTCAGGAAGTTTTTCATTCCTACGATATACCATTAAGGTACAAGCCAAAGTTTTAAAGTTGAAAAAAGTTCTTTCAATCGAGTCATAGTGGTTGGATTATGAAAACTCTGACATTTAACAGGTAAAGTTTTCAGACTCTCTAGTCAACAACAACAACCATACACAATGTAATCCAACAAATGGGGTCTTGGGAGGGTAGAAACTAGGATGTAAGCAGACCTTACCCCTACCTTTATGGGGTAGAGAGGTTGTTTCTGATAGACCCTCGGTTTATCAAAAGAAGTTTAGCCAAAGCAGGATCAGACTCTCAAGACAGAAGACACAAATTCAGCCAGACACCTCATGGTTTTGTTTCTGGAGATCAGCTGCACTGGAAAGTGGAAACATAACAATTACAGTTTTTCTTTAGCTCGTTTTTTTTAACAGTATCATGGGATTCCTTTGAGGTTAATATAAAATATAAACTGATATAAAGCCTCTTTTTCTCAGAGACAGGAAATCTGTATATGAAACCTTATAGTCAACAAGTTTTGAAATCAAATATTCACCTTTGAGAAAAAGGAACAAATTTTATCCAAGAGAACTGCTCAGGAACTATACCTGAAAAGGGCATGGTACTAGAGTCCCAAAGAGATCTTCGGTAAGATCTGCAGCTCTGATAGAATAGAGAGCATTTTTAAGCCCACAAGAAAGAAGATATTCTTCTGTGTCCTTAGGCATGGCATAGCCTTTGTACACACTAACAGGAGGATCACATATCTGCCAGAAACAGAAGAGGAAGAGAAAACAACTCATTATATCAATTGCAAGTCTGGAAACTTCATTGTGATAACATCTTTCTTTTTTATTTATATTTATTTGTTATAACTAGATTTCACTAAAATAAGCCTGCAGCACCAAGGATGAAAAAAAGCTTCACAAGATTTGATCCCTTATAATATGTGCAAGAAGTCTAAGAACTGGGAAGTCATCTCACAAGCATCGTCCAATTACGGCAGAAGACCAATCTATCCGTACTACATGTTCTCAAGTTTTGGCAATAGGCAGATGAAGTGACAGAGAAATCCTAACAATATGAAGAAGGCATGGTTGCAGAAAATGAACAGAGAACTTAGGAAAAATACTTTCTAATGGAAAGGTAAACAATTAACTCAATTTACCTCTTTCTTTTATCCTTCGTATATTCACAGATATTGGTTTACAAATACAATGAGACAAAAGAATAACATATAAAAGACATAATTACTTACACTACCCTCCAATTTCAATTAGAGCATTTCTTAGCAATTGTCAGTCACTCAATGAGCTTATCTGAAATTGCAGTTACTCCCTTCTTCTACTTTTACTTGTCCACTAAGTGTATTTCCCAAAATATTAAGTTTATTATTTTCAAAGGTTGATATAGTAAAATCATTTTAGTTATTGCTCCTTAAGGGTGTGCCAAGTCAATGTTGGACAAGTAAAAATGGACGGAGAGAGTAAAAAATAAGGTAATCTTGTTACTACACAAGGTTTTGACTTTTTGCTGAATCTACCTATGTCAATTAATCATCAAGTATATGAAAAAGTAAATTTTGTACATAATGTATGGATAATTTCTGATGAGTAGTATTGTGTCTTTATATCTTTCCTGGGGATAAAAGTCATCTACAAACAATAGAACAGTTCAACAACAGATCAATAAATGGCTGAAATAACAGTAGTTACCGATGATCCGACTTGGGTCTGGCAATCACTCAAGTTTTTGTAGACTCCAACCAGATCTCCTTTCCTAACAACAAAGAAACCGTCTCTCTCTTCTTTCATTTCTGGAGTGGAATCAGAATTCTGCGATGGAGAACTATCTCCACTATGTTTTTTGGACGAATAGCAACGAACGGAAACTCTATTTAAATACGAGTTGGAATCAACTTTTCTAATTCTAGCATGACCAAAGCTTGTCTTCCAAGAAAGAGATGGAAATCCACAGATTGAACTCTTCACAGCAAGATGGCTAGTCCTTGTTAATATTGCAGTTGAACATGCATGAAACAAGCTGTTCATTCCACAGGACTTCACTCAGATTCACCAACTTCTGGAAAACAAAAAGGAAAAAAGGAAAATTGTATATTTGCTCATTCAACTAATACATATAATAAAATCCATTTGAAGAGAAGAAAATAGACGTATTCTCCATCTAATTTCCTCTCCTCCACTTCTACATATACAACATGACCAAGTGAAAAAGTGTACAATTAATCATTTGTGGAATTCTAAAATAAACTCCATTAAGATCAGAGACATATTTTATAAGAACTTTTTAATGCTGATTTTCTGCATCTTTTGTTTGTTGAAAGTAAAAAGAAGCTTTTTTAAAATGACTTAACTTTTCATCTACTTGATGACATAAGCAGAAACTAAAGAATAGCAAACCAGAGTTAAATTTTTATTTACAGGCAAATTAGGGAGGATTCTTCCAGACATAATCAGACTCAGCTGCGAAGAGATTGAACAGTTCCAAGATTAGAAGCTGCAATTCCAAAGAAAGATCAAGGAAATCAACAGAAGAAAAGATCTGTAAAGGTAACTCGAAGAAAATCCAAAAGATCCAAAACAACAAAGTATAAACAAAAGAAAGAACTATAATTCGCTTATCAAAAGACATGTTATGTGTGTGATTTCCGTAAAACCTTCAGACCAAAGAAACTTATTCTTCATCCACCTCTTTACTTTCTTCCACTTCTATAGACGCAACATCACCAAGCGAAAATCTGTGTAACTAATAAATCCAATTGTGCACAACTATACTCTGAACTCAACCATGTTGACTGATTGATTATACGATTATTTTTTTTTAATTACATTGATTGATTATAAGAACTAAATTGCTTATTTATTTTACAGTCCAAATTCAAATAACAATAAAACTAAATAGGAAACAAGTTATTTTCCCCTTTTGCATCATTAAAAGAAAAAAGAAAACAACATTCCATTTTCTTTTACCAACACATACAATAGACAGCTTAAAGGTTGAATTTACAAGAATATCATGGATGTTTTTTCTTCCTACAGCCATAAAAATCCAAACTTTGAGTCAATATGCTTTGGAAAAAGCAAAAGTCTTTCATGTGTCCACATTATATTAACAATACAAGACCAAGCTGAAAAGGGGTTGCACATAGAACTTCCAAACTCCATAAAAATGCAAACTTTATGAGCAAAACTGTAAAGGGTATTCAGAAAATCAAAAAAGAATAGATTTTTAACAAATTTTGAACCCTAATTTGGGGTGGGGGTCATCAAATCGAAGATTTTAACAAACAGAGAAAACATACATACCCCTCAATTACCAGATGAGACTGACCTGTTCTTGAGTAGGACCTTGAAGCATGAACAAGAACGTATGGAGAGAGTGTAAGAGTGAGAGATGGGGGTGGGTGGGTGGGTGGTGGAGTGGGTGGGAGGGTGTTTAGAGTATGGGTGAGATGGGGGTAGATGAGATGGGGTAGTGGGGTGACGTGGGGTAGGGGTGAGTGGGGTGGGTGGGGGTGGGTAGGTGTAACTTTTCAGCAGTAGTGGTAGTACGGTTTTAGCCTTTAGGTGGGGTTTGTTTTGGCTAGTTAACCCGGTTCGGTTTAGTTAATTTCAATCCGGTCTAGCTCCGGTTTAGTTATCTTGTTTTGATCTTTTATCCATTAATTGAAGAACAAAAATGAACTCTCATCCTTAAAAGAAAATTAAAAACATTTTTCATTTAGCAGAAATAAAAGAAGAATTTGACAATGATAATAAAAATAGAGGTGCACTTAATATCATTGTATTTCGTAATTGAATAAGTAGTTGGCGGGTTGTTGTGTGATCTAATTTGATATATTTTTAGAACTCTTTATTAAAAGAAAAAAAAAGAACCAAAATAGAGGTGCATTTAATCTTGTTCAAAATGATACTGAAATGATAAATATAATAAACGTCAAGGGAAAACAATGAGTCGTTTGATTTGAAGATAAATGATATTGGAATTAGTTATTTTAGTATTTATAATTTATTGACGATTTTGTTTGTTGTATTAAAAATGACATGTATTACATAACTTTAAAATATCACCTTCTTTTTTTCTCTGCAGAGCTTTAACGATCATCATTCTTAAAAGTAAAATTTTCATCTTATATAACTAAAATAGTTTTGTGTATGCATTTTCATGATGACGATGTTTGGTCCTGTCATACGCGGAAATCCACCAGAGTGTTATCAAACTTGTAAGAGAAATTGCAGCTCACTCGATGATATGTGAACGAAAAGATGACTTAACATTTCAATTGTGGAACAAAGATATGAGAACCTTCAAAATCTTAGTCTATGATTTGAACAACAACTCATTATTCTTAAATGTGAACAACGATTCACAAACGACTATAAAAAGAGCCCTTGATCGTTTTTTCTAGTTTTTTTTTCAAATCCAAACCTTTTTCCTCGGCCTACGAGATGAAATATGTCATTCGAAGTCTTCTTTTTCATTCATAAGGTTAATCAAAACGATTTCCAACCCAAACTTCAGAATTTTAATGCATTTCTTGATACGAAATCCTAGGAATCGTTGAAGGAATCAGTTTTTAAAGTTTTAATAGCAATTATTCATAGATTCTCTGTCAAGGTTGGAAGAATTTGAGTATGTAAGACTATTATAGTGAAGAACTCACTTTTTCCTCATGTTATGTACATATAAGTTCAGTCAACATTTGGTAAGGGCTTAAATTTGGATCCATAAGTTAAATCTTCGTTTTATAACTTGACAAAGTATAGGCTTGTTCTAGCAACGTGAGGAAGATGTTGTATTATGAGGCTCATGAGACGACTGTTAGTTAGAGAAACTATTCAACGGATTAAAGATAGATGTGTATTTTAATATTTATTATTGATGCATATTTTTATTGTTAAAGTACACGTGCATGCTCTACTATTCAATTGTCTTTACTTTATTAATGGTTATCATCATAATCACATTACACTTTCAGCTCAGTATTTTCAGTCTTTAATCAATTGATTTATGCAATTATTTTACAAAAGTGTGCATTTCATATAGTGACATCATTCTACATCGCATCTTTAAATTATGCACATCCATGTACTCATAATCGACAATAGACATACCATCTAATTCATCATTGGTGAGGTTTTCTTACTTTTCATAGCCCTTCAATTTTCTTAAAATTCATTAAAGGGGTCTGAAATCACTGAGCTATCACAACATGTTATGTCAAGGATATGCAAAATATATTATTTAATTACTTTATTTATCATTTTACTTATATATACGATATTATTTTACGAAGGATGTCCCCGACTTGCATGTGCCTCTTCCCCTGGCTTGTAGAGTATTCAGGTAGCCTAGAATCTTACCCCATACCTATTTTCATTATATTGGAAACTTCATAGACGAGTCAGTTGTGTCATAGTTTCAATCCATTTACGAGAACATCTTTATATTGGGTTTGTTTTTGTTTCTCTAAAATTATTGCTTGCACCCATTCCTTAAAAGTTTTCACACAATTGTTGTAATATTTAATTTAGTAGAAGACATATCAAGAGTCCATTACGGTTATTAGTGAATCTGAGTGCTGACCACATCCAGAATATAAATTCAGGGCGTGATTGCTATTTTTCTTTCCAAATGTTTTCCAAGGGTACAATATCTAAACATTTCATGCTTATTCCATGCCTTTATTTCTTAGTTTGAATCTATCGTTTGACACTTAAAGTTGACACAAATTTTCACTTAGATCTAATTTCATAATATATTCAAGGTTATCATATTAGATACAAAATGCTAATATGGTAAAAAAAGGATTACTCATTTTTCTTGAGCGCATTAATGAATTTCAAATAACTTTTTTTCTCTTTTGATGAGTATAACCTTTATACTGACTATGAATAATTATAAACTTGAATAATATGTGATAGTAATCAAAATACAATAAAATTTGACTCATTCATAACACAATTTATAGAATTGTATTCTTTTTCAAAAACTTCTTTTATTAGTAAAGTAAAAAGATTATATCTAAGAAATTTAACTCAAGAGTTTGATTTGATATCTTATAATAAAAATAAATAAATAAATTACTTTTTGTGCATTTTCCGCCAAATTACACTTTTCCTTTTTGTGTTTCTTCCCATAAATTCATTGACGCGAAAAAAAAAAGCAGCTAATCTACTCCACCGTCAACCACCGCCGGAAAATCAAAATGCCACCCAAATCCGAAACCCAACAGGCATCATCCACCGCCAAAACCCAATTTTCCGATCCCTCTGATGACTACTCCATCGACCCAATTTTTCACATCCTCCGTGTTCTCCCATTCTCCTTCCTCCGCCCTCCAAAGCTCCGTCTGAAAATCCCAACGGTGACTCTTCCCTCCGCCATGACAGTTTTCAGTCTTATCCTTCTTACCTACTTCATGGTCGTCTCTGGCATCGTTTATGACGTCATTGTTGAACCGCCGGGAATTGGATCAACCCAAGACCGGTTCACCGGAGCTGTTAAACCAGTGGTGTTTCTTCCGGGTCGAGTTAATGGTCAGTATATTATTGAAGGACTCTCTTCTGGATTCATGTTTGTATTAGGTGGTATTGGGATTGTGCTTTTGGATTTGGCAACTGATAAAAACCGAGAAAAGAGTGTCAAGGTTTCTTTTGCATCAGCTGGGATTGTGTTTGTTGTCATTGCTTATGTTATGAGTATGTTGTTTATCCGTATCAAGATCCCAGCTTATCTTCGCTGAAAGTTTTAATCTTTATCTATGTTTTAATAAGCACTATGTTATTTTTAGGATTTCTCTGAATGGATTTAGTTTAAAGAGCTTGACATATGACACTGTTTTGTAGAAGAGGAGTAAGTGAAGTTGTTTCGGGTATTTGTGCCTTTTGGTAGATGTTGGTTATTGAACTATATGAAATCTTGGATCTCATGAATGCTTAGTAGAAAATTGTTGTCTTTACTTATGTTATTAGTAAGTTGTTTATCTGCATATGATCATCAGTTTGTGGATTCGAGGAATTTGCTGAATGGTTTTAGTTTATCGCTCTTTTAGTGAGACTGATACGTGATAATCTTGCTAGAGTAGAAGTAACAGAAGTTGATTTGGGTATTTGTGGCTTTTGGTAGATGTTGGTAATTGAAATGTATGCAATCTTGGATCTCATGAATTCATAGTAGAACTGTTTTCATTGCTTATGTTTTGAGTAAGTTGCTTATCTTCATAAGCTCCCAGCATATCTTTGCTGAAGAAAAGAAATTAGTTTGTGGCATTAAGGAATATTTTGAATGGGTTTAGTTCATCACCCTTTTTGTGAGACTGATACCATGATAATCTTGCTAGAGACAGGACTCCCGGATCACTATGGCCGACATTAGTCTCTGTTCGACCAGTCGGTCTAACTGAAGTTGATTTGGGTGTTTTTGGCTTTTGATAGATTTGGAGCATATGAACTGTATGAAATTTGGTTCTTTGAACATATGGTAGAAAACTGTTGCTAGAGGAAGCTGCATTTTGGCTATGTTTTAATTGCAAATTTCCTAGTATCATATTATTTGTTAGGTTTTAAGGATGAATAGCGGAGGCATTTGTCTTCATTTTCAACCAGGGCACATTGTAAGAAAATCATTCATTTGATGAACTTATCACTTAACCAGCTATTGATATCAATTAGTTGGGTGAACTATATGAATGTCTGTTCCGCTTTACGGAAGTTCATTTAATTTCATGTCAATGGATACACTTCTAAGTGAAGGGGTTTCTAAAATGGTAGAACTGTTGAGCTTATCTGATGAAAGGACGGGAAACATATTCCCAGTGAGAAAGAATGGGCAAACTACATGTTTGTTTCTTTAGTTGATGGGTCTTCTTACAGTTGTTTCAAAGTCTTTTTTCCGAATATCTCTTCCATTTTTTGTTTCAATTGTCCCTTCGTTTGATTTGGCTTCCTTCTCAAGTCCCATATTAATTCTTTTTAGAAAATTTGTTCAAGTTACACGTCACGTCATCAGTATAAAAAATAGAGTTGTTCAAGTTACACTTATATTCCTTGTTATGTCATTTCATCAATTCATGATGTACTTATAGCTTTGGTGTTATACCTTTCTCAATCTTGTAGTTTTCAAGCTCATTTTAACTTTGGTTTTCCTTATTTTGGATGAGGGTCAAGCGTGGAGTCTCCATAATGCTTTCAGCTCTTCCAATTCCACGCTCTTTTTGATTTGCTTGTATGAATAGCTTTGAGAGGATGACTTTCTCAATCCATGGATAGTCCGGCATGGTTTATATGCATTATTTCTTCCATCAAACTTTCTTATTATAGATACATGGAACTTGTACTATCTGGTTGCTGGTTTTTCCTTCAAAAGTCCAAGCTTTTCAAATACAGATGCATTACTAACACTGCTGACTAAAATGCATAATGCATTTCTAAGAGATTGTTTTTTTTTCTTTATAGCAGTTTGGGCCTAATAGGTGAATATTTGAGGTATGCATCATGTTAATCGTTGGTTTAGTCTTATAATAGCTCATGTACACGAGTTTCTCAACCCTCATTCTATGAGTCCCAGACTTGCAGACGTTCTTCATTTCACCAAGGTCCTTGTTTTTTCTTCTTCTTAGTACTTGTTATTTCAGTCAAACCTGTTCTGATGATGGCATAATACCTCCCACGAATTCCTACTTATTGTATGGCTGATGCATCTATGCCTTCACTGCTTAATGCTGACCTGTGACCTCTAAGGTAGGGGTAAGGTCTGCGTATACTCTACCCTCTCTGGACTCCACTTTGTGGGATTACACTGGATTACTTGTGCTGCATTTTTTGATGGATCTGTAGTTATAACATTCTGGACCTCACATATATTTGAGTCCTAGGTTACTTGGGCAGACTTGGTAGCCTTATGCAATGTTGAAGTTTTCTTAGTTAACAAAAATTTAGACGTTGGGGTTGAATGCACGAAATATGATTTGGCATACATAATATATTTGAAGTGTACAAACTCATTCCATGTCTCAGTTCTGAGAATTAATACGAGTAAACACGAAATATCTCATAGAAAGAAGAAACTGGGACACAATTGAATCACTTTAAATGATCCCAAAGAGTAGAGTGGGAATGTCTTCCACAATCATCAAACATTGTAAAACCTTCAACTCTACGCCAATGAAAAACCAACCATACGCATCAACGCACAATTTGTTTCCGTTGATTCATTCAGATACTAACATTACATACAAGAAATCACCAAACCTGACCTTAATATTGATGTGAATAATAAATCTACAAAAATGAACAACTGCAAAGACTACGTAGTGTACTACAGTAACAATAACACAGATAGCGTCATTACAGAAATGTGATTGCTGGCCATTGTTAACTCAGTTTTTTTCAGAGTTAAGACGATATCTTTTGTGCATATTTGGATAAAACTCCAGTGAGTATAGCTTTCTCCTTAATTTTTAACCTGCATGACATTGCAGCAGATGGTAAGTGAAACCAATGCAATGAGGTTAACATAAGTACAAGAGTATGTTATATAATGAGCTTATAACTTACTTGCGCGCAGATCCTGGAATATTCAATTTCGGGACCTGCTCTTTCTTTTGCTTAGGCTTTTTCTTCTTCTCCTTTGCTTCGACTTTCTTTTGTTCCGAGTATTCAGACTCTTCTCCAACATCCTGCTCATCACCTGAAGTGGACTCAGCAGATGGATTTTCTTCATAATCATTCGTGTATGCTGATAAATCCTCCACCACTCTGTAACATCGTAGTCAGTGGAGATGTTCTCCTCTGAATCTGAGAGGAAATCTGTGTCAAAATCATCATCCTGGTCTCCGTGCAGCTCAGGTATATCTTTTTCAGGGACATACTTAATTTTATCAACTGACTCCGTAGTTGAGGACTTAGGTGATCCGGTATTTATCATCTCACACTTTATTTGCTTCTGAACTTTACCAAAACTAATACTTCGTCCAGAAAACATTTGCACAAATCTACAATAACAAACATTCTATAGTTTAGGGAAGAATGCAAAGGTAAAGATTACATAAGCACCTAGTCACCGTTTTATTTCTTACGTATAGCCATAAATGTTACCTTTGTGCTTCATCCTTAGACTTGAAGTTAATATAGGCCAGGCCTTTGCAAACAGGATTCCTGGTCTTCTTGTTCCCAGTCACGACTGGAACTATGTTGACTAGTCCTGGAACTCCTTTGAATGCTACTCGTAGATCCTTATCAACGTTCATTTTCTTAGGAAGATTGACCAAGCGCACACAGAGTCCATCCTGAACAACTTTAGAAATTGTAGAACTTAAGTGAAATACTGCTTATTAAAAGAGTAGAAGATGCAGAAATTGTCTCTACTTTGTCCTCCAAACTCATTTGTTCTACACTAAGCATCTACCAAATAATACTCCCGATCACTTAACTAGTTAAAGCTGTTTGATTCCATAAAATTCGTAATTTTAGTTCCAACCTCTAGCTCTCAAACGTCTTTCTTGGGTTGCGATACACCAAATTTCACTCCTGAAGTTAGTCCTTTTTAAATGTCGGTTGAAGTTAAGAATGAACAATTAAAGACATAATTACAGGTTGTGGAATCCTTCTATTTTGTCTAGCATTACATCTACTGATCTACACCATGTACAATAACCAGATTGAATCCAAAAGCTAACAAAAAAATATATCTTGGTTAGAGGTAGCAACTAGCAAGTATCTCGTGAAATTAATCGAGTTGTGCCCGAACATCATAGTAGAACAAATGCTCAGCTCAGCTCCTATTAAGTTCTATAAAGGAGTCATTCTCAAGTGTAACTAACTAAGAACAAATACATAAACTTGTTCATTTTTTCCCCATCAATTCAGTAGCATTCTTAGATGATATAATCTAAGATCCAAATATTCAAAAAGAAGTTACCTTTATCGTGCTGAACTTGTTTGGTATTTGCTTTAACTGGATTGTTCTTGAGCTTATTGATATTAGCAAGCTGAGCTTTTCTACTCTGTTCAATTTCTTCCATCAGCTTATCTTCAACTGAAGTATCATACTCTTTATCTACTCCAAATCCACGCGGCTTGTTTTCTAACCATTTCTTCATATTTCTTAATGGAATAATCACTTCATCATCGTCGTCATCATCATCGTCTCCGTTAACATCTTCCTCATCCCCTAGAAAATCATCATCATCGTCATAGTCATCATCAAAATCCTCAATTTCTTCCATTTCTACCACACTATTCCCCCTTTTTTCTTCATCCTTGCGTGCAAAAACACACACCCCAGTTCGTTTTTGCCCAATAAGAGAACGAATCCTTAAATGGGTCACTGTATTTGAAGTAAAAAACAATTGGGGTTGAGGAATCTTGCAAAAAAGAGGAAGACATTGTGAAATTGTGCTGGCACAACAATGGGGTTGCCTTGGATAACTTCCTAAGCTAAGCATTTCTATAACAGAAACTGCAAAACTTGAAATGGAACTCGGAAAAAGCTCAAATCTTCTGGGATTAACAGGTATATCTTCTTCTTCGTTATCTACTTGGATTTATCAGTTATCAGTATAAGCATCTGGGGATTTAGCTGAGGTTTTTTGGGGAAGAATGAAGATGAAGAAGAGTAAAAGATTTTGTGGAATTTAGTGAATTCCCATTTGGATTGGATTAGAAAAAGCCCAAATAAAAATAGTGCTTTTGGCCCAATTATGTGTCTAGTGAATTTTCGAAATTACCACTTTACAAATTTTGGTCCCCAAATATACGTATTTGGCGCGTTAAGATACATGTATCTTGGATATATGGGGTCATTTTTAGGTGTAATATATTATATCCAAGTGGATTTGGATGCATTTAAGGTACACTCCTATCCCGTTTGACTCCCTTCTCTCTCTCGTTCACCGCTCTCCTTATGTATCTGAGTGTTTGGTAGCAAAAATACATATATTTAGGTGTATCTGACATGAAATCTAGTATGAAATTATCAACTAGTGAAATACTATGTAATTATTTTAGACGTAGAGAAAAATAGTAAATATGATAGGAACGTTTATGTAAGTACACAGTTTTTCCTTCATTTTTCCGAAATGATATACATAAATTACACATTTAACTGCTATTTTTAGTTTAAACAAGTTGAGTAATAAGATATTTAGGTTAATTATACCATGGAAAATCTTTACACAAATAGCCAAACACAATTCATTACTTACTTTTTCATTTACCACCATTCCTCATTTTTGGGGATAAAATTAACAAATACTTATATTTGATCTTATAATTAATCAATAAGTACTGTCATGGAGTTTCAAAATCATTAATCCTTTTTACCATCTATAATGATTAATATTATTAATCCTGATTCATGAACATGATACTTCCTTAAGCATTTTGTCCACAATATGATGTGGGAAGTTATCAAGTAGTACTTAAAATTGCTACCCGCTATCTACGGGTGGGAGATGATAAATATTCTATAAAATTAATTATGATGCATGTAAACTGGTTTGAATATACCAAAGAGCATCGTAAGTCGATCGATACTTCAAAATGAGACATGGTAATTTCCTAATTGGGCTATTTACAAAGTGAATGTTAACTGGACTACTACCTGTGAGATAATCTAAGGCCCAATATTTAGTTGACATCTTCATCTATTTGGTCGGATTTATTGTTTATACTTTTGTTTTGAATATACATAATTTATACATTGATTATACATGGAATATATATATATATATTATACATGTATTATATATTCACAGACTATTTAGTTTAGGAGGTTGGATGAGTGGCTATTTATGTTAAACCATCTATCTAATTGAGATTTTAAAAATTAGTATTTTAAAAATGAGGAAAATCACTTCAATAGTACAAGTAGGAAAAACAAGTTTCATGAGTGTTATTCCACATTTAATTGTATCTTTCGCACTCTTCAACACACTTTATCTTCATCCTCATTCTCGTGGCCTCCATTCCCACCATATCGTCATCTCTCATAGTATTTGGATGTACAATAATTATTTATATTAACATATCAAACATAAGAAAATAAGAAATTTATTAAAGAAAAAACATCTCCATACCGAACACACCATAACAATCTCTAATATTGACACAAAACAAGGGTTGAGTAACTTTATAAGGCGTTTGGATAATATTCAATTGTCCAAAAAGATACAAATTAAAACTACAGAAAATATTTAAAAGTTTGAAATTGTGTTAATGCATGAATATCACTTTAATTTTTTTTTAATTTTTTTTTTGGATGTTTGTGAAGAGTTATCATTTTGTCCCTATTTTAAGATAGAGAAAATTTTCAAAATGACTATTTACAAATTTTGAAATATTTAACAAGATGTGAGATAAAGACTCTTCTATATTATTGGTCTAATAATGAAAATTTGCTATGCTCCAACTTTATATCTTAAAGAGTACCATATATTTTGGGATCACAACCTTTTATTTCTTGACATGATTGAACCAAAAAATTCCTCTTTCCTCTAATGAACAACTTTGTTTTAATTGATCATTTAATGTCATCGACAAATTTGGTAATATATCTAACTATCATTTTAATTTGGAGTGACTTACCCTAACCTTCTTCTTCTTTATCGTATCAATCGGTTCGGTTTGATTTTAAAGTTTATTAATTATTGATTTATAGATATGTTAAAGAACTATTAATTAAGATATTGATTTATCTGTTATTGATCATTATCGGTTTGGTTATAGGTTTAATCGTTAAGATTTGACACAAGAAAATTATTGAAGATCACTTAATCAGAAACAACGTGACAAACCAAATAAATCATGCAGATGCGGTGATATATTGCATCTTGCTCCATAACAAACACTATTATGAAATAACCGAGAGTATGAGACAACCAGAAAGAAAAGTATAATATAGACTTTTATATATCAAATGGTATATATTAATTATTTTATTTACTATCGAGTTATCAATTAATCAATTAAGAAGAACCTCAAACCGTTAATTAAGAACCAATAATTTGATAATAAGATAAAAAAAAATATTTCAAAATTACTAAATCAATAACCTATTATCGATAAACTAAATAATTTTTTTTTTTTTTGAAGCTTGATGTTAACATTATGATAATGAAGTGCGATGTTGTAATCTACTGTATTTTCTCATGACTTATGAAAAGAAAAGATAGAGCCTACCCCAAAATTTTTTTTAAAGAAGAAACAAAATATATTGTGCTATAACATAAATAAATTTATATTTTGATTAATATCCCATCAACTCAAAAAAAGAAAATGTGCCAGATAAACTAGTCATATATCTTTATAATATATATCTCTTTCTTTCTCATACTGAAGTGTAATTTTCCTAATGAGTGTATATATATACATCTCTTCGATAGCTTGTCAATCTAGAAATTGATCAGTCCTTTCATTAATTCACCTTCACAAGCCCCCCGTTGTCATGCATGTGTGTCAGTGTCACATATAATTCTCCCTTAGAGATTCGATAGCTTGTCAACCTAGAAATTGATCAGTTCTCCTACATACTACTATATATTTCATGCATGATCCATTTAATAGTACATATTTTTCCTTGTAATATAATAAGCCTTATAAATTTATCGATCGAGCTCAAAAGTGCTCGTATATCATGTATTGAACTTGTACTCCATCGTATATTTTGCAATTTCACCTTTTCTTTATGTGTTACTTATATATTTACGACATTGATCATACATTTTCCTTCTTCAAAAACTTGTCAGTCTCAAAATGAGTCAATTATATATTTAACCTACTTTCGTAAATATTCCTTTTCTATCATATATATATATATATATATATATATATATATATATATAAGCGCCAAATCCTTTTAAATGTTTTTACTATAGTATGTCTTGTAGCAATATTATTGATTTGAGAGAATGGACTAAAGTTTTTGGGTTCAAAATTCTTAGGCATTAGGCATAGGTCATAATCATTAATGTATGTATCAATTGAATAGTATTATTAATTACTTAGGGCCAAGGTGGGCATCAAATTTTGGTAAAGAAAAGACTAGATAGTTAGGAGGAACCTGTTTCTTTTGACTTCTTTATAAATAGTTGCATTTTTTTCTTTGTTTTCCTACTTTAATTTCCTCTTCTTTTTTGACATTATAATAGACTTTTCCTTCTAGATGATCTTATTCAATTGAATAATAATAATAATAACATAATTATTGTAATCTCACTATTAGAATCTGAAAAGAGTTGAGTTTAAGTAGACCTTCAAAGATTTTTATATCTTAAAAGATAGAAATGTTATTTTTGATATAAGCTTGATTCAAGAAACAATAATTCAAAGCAGATAGTAAAAGAAGTGATGAAGTGGAGAAGCTATGGCAAAACAATATAGTGATCATATAAAAAAGCACTAACTATAACAAAATACTATGATAATCGCAGTATAAGAAACAACAACAATTGAAGAACAAGAAACTACAAGAGTAATACTACGCTAACTAGTATGTAAGGAATAAAAATAATATAACGCTCAATTACCTGCTAACCTTCAATTGAATGTTCTTAAAAAACTGTTTGTTATTTCAATATGCACCATAAACTATACTCCTTTTTCCCACTTTTACTTATTAAGTACTATACTAAAAATAGATATTTATTTTTACTCGTCCAATTTGACAAATGAATTTTAAAATGTGTCAAATTAAATACTCGTAAACAAGTAAATATAGATTATATATATATATATATATATATATATATATATATATATATATATATATATATACGAGATATAATAAAGGAAATAAAGTTAAATTAAATATCCCAGGATCATATAATAGCTAGACAAACAAATAATTAAATGTTGAAAATGGCAAGCAAATTACATTTTGAGGAGACAAATTAAATTCAAATTCTCCTGGAAATGTCCCCTTAACTTTCCATTGATTAATTAAACTTTTTTGTTTAGTGGTTAAGATACTATTTCAATTCGAACTGTAACATTATTAGCTAATTAATCCAAGTTGTGAACCATATATCTATCTTCTATAATAAATATATGTTTAAAAATTGAATTATGTCTATTGAACTATTATAGCAAATTCATTCTATAAATAACATTAGAGTACGTAAGAAGAAAATAATAAAAAATAGGAAATAAGTATAGAAAAATTTGCAGTCGATACTTTTTGGGTGTGCATAGAAAAATATGCAGTCGATACTCCTTGGCTGCGCGTAGGGAACTATTATAGTTAATTCATTCTATAAATAACTTTTTTCATGACAAGAGAAATTAAATTTGCAGTCGATACTCTTTGGGTGCGCATAGGGAAAAATCCATATTTCTATGTAATACCTTGTCACCATACATGAGAGGCAACCAACACTAGACAAGTCCGATGCGATGAGGTCGACCCAAAAGTCAAATCCCTTAATTTGGTTTCGTTAGCATGAGATTTGAACTTAAAACTTCCAATATGGAAGTCACAAGTCTACAGAACACAATTGTAATTGATTTAGCAGTAATAGTATAATTACAACTATAATATATTTAGCGATAATAATAAATATAAATAATTATGACCAACACTTTATATAAATATCGCTAAAAACTTTAACGACTGTGAACACAATAACATATTACCGCTACAAAGAATCTATTATTGTCAAGATATATTGTTAGTTTATAAGCTCTAAATGTCTAATAAGATGCTTTGAAATATGTTGACATAATTAAGAAAAAATGTCATTTTTGTCTTGCAAATATTTGTCTTCTAAGACTGCTAATAATAATAATAATAATAATAATAATAATAATAATAGGTATAATTATGTCGAGGTATACATCATCTAAATTACGAAGAATAAATTAAACATGACAAAACAGACGAAATGTTGATTACTACATAAGAAGAAAGAACAAAAAAATTAAAAAGGTATCATTGGACATTATTATACGAAAATTAAGACATTAGATTCTAATTTTAATTTAATATACTTTTTGGATTTTCTTATTGTCCTTATATTATGCATATATATAACAACTACAAGACATTTGATCAAACCTTGTTAAGTTCTTCATTTTCATAATTAGCCTTAAGTCTCTTCAATCCCTAATTCTATAATTTATTTTGAATTTTTGACGATTCAAAACAATTATAATTATTTATAATAAGGTCTAATCAACATATAATGTATACCTGATAAATTGAAAAATGAATAGAATTAAGGATATATTTGTCTGATGTCATATATACATATTTTTTGACTTATTAGTAGTTTTTTTAATAAGATTAACTTATATCCACTGACAGTGTACAGAAAGAATTACACCATCAGCTCATTTTTAGAAATACTTATTTCTTTTAATTTAATTATCATATTTTCATATTTAAAGATTAATGACTTTTTTAGCTTCTCTTTTTTTTTTAAAACACTCTCTATAAATTTAAGATTATTTTGGAATAAAATTCAAATATTTTTATACTATCGACTATGAGTATTACTTAAATAAATTGGTTTGAGTATTACTTAAATAAATTGGAATATATATAAAGGTATATGGATCAAAGTTTATTTTCAATTAATTTTTGTATTATCGATAAGATGAATTAAGAAGAGAATCGGAAAAAAAAAACTTAGAAGAAAAAAGTTGAAGCAATTGAAGTATCTATTCAAAAAAAATCATATTAGAATTAAGAAGATTTAATAAGTTATGAATAATGTTTTTTATGAAATCAATTAGTTTAGATTATAAAAAGAAAAAAAAAGAAAAAAGTTACCATTGATGATTGTCTCAAATTGCTTCAACGGTGTTGATGAGGAATGAGGTAAAAATAATGAAGACAAGAAAACACTGCAAAAAATCTGCTCATCTTTGACAACCAAGAAGAATCCTAAATAAACTCATATAATTAATTTAAAGTTCAAGTTATCATATAATACTATTTTTTATTATTATTTAAATATTAATAATAAATAATATATTTTTAAAAATAAATATTTCTAAAAATGAGTCCACTGTCATTGGATATAAGTTAATCTCTCTTTTTTAATTATCAATCGTAAAACTTAAGCAATCTAATTGAATATCGGGCGTGATATTGAAATCATGAAACTTAATAATTTTCATAAGACATCATATAATATTAATACTTTAATATAAGAAAAAAGAAGCCCAAATGTATAAATTTTTCTTGAATTATCTTCAACTGATTTGATTGAACATCTTAAGACTCCTTTATATTATGTTAATTAATTCTCACATTATTTGATGAGAATAATCAAAATTGCAATTGAGAAATAAATATCGTAAGACTACTTTATGCAATAATTACACATATCATGTAGCGATGTCTATAATTAAATTATTATTTTCTTAATATATAACGATGAATTTATAATTAGCTATTTATGAGTGGAGAATGATTGTGCAAGCGTGACACATATATGATGCAAGCATGACACATGTCAAAAGAGGTGGTAATCTCTCATGCTAATATAAAACATGGCATGTCACGAGTTAACAGATATCATATTTCTCAACCACTTCATTGTAATCGTACATGTAGACCTCAGTCATGAAATAGACACTTGATTCTCATTTTTTTCATCAAAACGCAAAGTTATTTAATTACTTCATAAAATTACCCCATATATAATTGTTTATTAGTATTTTTTTAATTAATTTTATTATTGAACCCATCAACTTAATCACATGAAACATATATATCTAACATTTAAAGATAAAAAATGATAAATAAAACAATAGAACGAAAAATACATGGTATTGTCCTTAATAACGTACATGAAAATTGGAGTTGACATAGTATAGTAATAATATTGCTCTTTTATTTGACAACTTATAATTGAGATTAGACATGTATTATTGAATTTTTGCTGTTTATTTTATTTAAATTATTGACTTAATTACTTGCATTTCAATTATTTGCTTTACTTCGAATATGTTGATAAGGGACATTCATATAGAGTACAATTTTGGATCGTAACATTTAAATACTATTAAGTATTATGTATAGAATGTAAACTTCAATTAACTTGATATGACAAAAAATAGTTTTGTAATTATATTAGTATAGTTAATAAATAATAACTACTCTGATAAATTAAAATAATTTTCTAACGTTACAATTGTGATGGTAAGTAATTTGTTTTTTGATAATTGTGTTATTCGATTTAATTTTCACACACCTCGATTAATTTTATGGAATATATGTCACATCCCATCAGCAACAGACACCAAGTAACTTTGTCCACCATGACTAAGACTGATGGAAAGGAACACCTAGTGTTTCTTGTTTCTGTTGAGTTTTAAATCCGAGACCGCAAAATCTTCAATCATTTCAATGATCACTAGATCGTCACACCCTTCGGTACCCCTCCCCACGAATATCTCCAACCTAAAAGATTATTGAAATAATAAAACAAGATAATTGGATGGACCATCCTAATAATCAAATGGATATATATATATATATAAACATTCTATTTTTTAATTACAAATTTTAAATTCAAACTTTGAGAAAAAAATTCAGATAAAAGCATTTTTTTTCTTTAATAAATCTTCTGTCATGAATTCAAAATTTTGAATTAATCAAAATTTCAAAATAAATATTGAATAAAAATCAAAATATTTGTTGGCACGTGATTCTATGTATTTTGTTGCTTCACATAAAGTGGGACATAGATTTTCCTTATATTATGCAATAATTTCTAAAGCAATATAATTATATTAGTCATGTATAGCTCTATAGATTGAATTAACTCCACTTTGTAAAGAACATAATATATAGTATAGGAAGCTACATCTTTTTGTCCTATGAGTTCAATAATTTCACTCCATTTTGTTTGAGAGTGAGTGTATAATTATTAGTTGTGAGAAATTTCAATCTTTAGTGTATCATTACATGGATTGATATAGTGCATCAATAGAATATTGAAACTACTAGAAATTAATTCTCATTTATTTAATTAAAAAAAATTATTTTCTTTTACATAGGACATAGTCATTATTACTTGTTCCAAAAATAATTGCTCCTACATTCATGTCTCGAATTCTGGCTTTGATATGTGTTATTTGAGTCTGGATTTTTAAAAACAATATTTTTACCTCAGTTTCATAAGGTAAAATTATACATTACATCCTCTTCATATTTCACCGGTGAAATTATATATGATATGTTCTTGTTGTTAATTCAAAAATTCAAAAATCTTTTAAGTGTTTTTATTGTTGTAACATTTCTCCCTTCACAATTTGAAATTTCCAAGTTAAATTGGTCCTAATTTTGAATATTCAATTTTCAAGTTCTAACATGTGAAAAAAATCAGGGCAAATTCTGTAATTTAAATCTTATAAAATAACTTCAACTAATGATTGTGTATTATTATTTTATGATATGCTTTTATCCTACATAAGTATAATAATAACTAATCTAGCTAGGTTAATTATACACTATTAGAATTTGGAAAAAGCTAATGATGAATTGAATACCTAAGTTTACATTTTGACAAAAACAATTGAATAAACAAAAAAGAATCTTAAAAAATTGAATGGATAATGCATAGCTCTTATAGGATATATTAATATTAATTAGAGCATGCCACTGATAAAAAAAATATAACTCATCGGTCTCAAATTATCTGTTTGATTTTCAACAGTACTTATCTCAAATTATTTTTATCTCTTATTTTAAATATTCAACACGATTTTTTCATTTTTTCCTTGTTTTTAAAAACAATAAACATCTCAATTATGTAAGATGTTAGGAATATCCAAATACCAAGAAAATATATAAAAAAAAATTAAAATTTTCTTATAATAAATATTTTTTAAAAAATATTAAAAATCGCGACATATAATTTGAGGCATTAAGAAGTATAATTAAGTCTAATGGGGTTAGAGTTTGGTACAATGGCAATGAGAAATTGAATAAAATTGTATGTGTCCCCTTCCCATTCCCCTCCATCGACCAAATTCAAAAAAAAAATTGCTAAATATTTAAATGGGACCCTAATTTTTATATTATATTGGCAAAAAAATAAATAAAATCAAAGTTGTGAATAATAACATATACTAGAATCTTCAACTCCAAAAACAAGAGTTAATTATAATTAATATTTCTCTTCTTTCACAATCAGTCTCATCCATATCAAATTTCTTCTTAATTTTTCTTGAAAAAAATGATAAATTAAATAAAAAGAAAATACAAATGAACTTGAAACCAGAATGAATAATCTTAAAAGTACCTATAAATAATGGGAAAATATTTTACTAATAATAATTAAAAAGGAATTATAACATTAATGTTGAAAATGAAATTTCACTTTCCATATATAAGTACCTTTCTTTCTCTATCGCAATTTATATGGTATATTTTTTTAGATTTAGGTAAAAAAAGAAATTAACCCTACATTTTAAGATATAATATATTTTTGATCTTTATTATATTTATATGAAAAAATTACGCTTATTATATTTCTAGTATATTAATTGAATATATTTTATAGATTTTATAAAACACCATGGTCCCTGCACGAAAAATCAATCATTTTAATTTTTGTAGATTCTACGTAAATAAGAAAAATAATACTAACATATTATATTCTTAGTTTGTTTCACTCGTCTACAATTTGGGGGAAAAAATAGGTTTTGATTTTTATTAATTATTATTAATAATGTAAAAATAATATAATGGTAAAAGAAAACTTATAGGAGTATGAATTATTATATTTCTTAAAGAAGTACAAAATTCAAAATCAACCAGGAAAGTATATAGAGGATAATTAGTTTTTTTTTTTTTCACTTTGATAAAATATATTTTAACGGTAATAACTAAACACATTAATAAAGAGTATTAAATTCATTACCGGCACTAATTAAGAATCATTAGATTCATATTCCTAAAAGCGTTAGGAACAAATACAAAAAATGTTAATCGCCATTAAAAATGCATATTTAATTAATTATCGCTAAAAATCATTTGTTATGTAATATTTCCATTCAGTATTAAGTGTTCAATATCCAATCTGGAGATCGACTAATCTGGATTGGTGTTGCGTGGGCCTCATTTGGGAAAAAACACTTTCTATTAATATTTTCAAACTCAAATTTGAAACATTTAATTAAAAATATAATTTCATTTATTGCACTACATCCAATGGTATATAAAGAACAATTGTTCGTACTATTTTGCAATTATTTGTTATCACAAATACGTCCATAAAAAAAACACATCCCTATATATAATCCGTAGAATGGGCAACAATGCTCTATTCTCCACCAAAATATATTGGTATTTTTTTATTTTATTTTAATTGCTAGTCAAACATTGAAGAAGGTGAATGGTATTGACTCGATGAACACAACTAAATTATTTAATCAAAACATTTTATAATTTTTTTTTAAAGAAAAATGTCATAAGTAGTATATATGGTTTACACCAAATTTTAAACTGACTAAAAAATAAATTGTAATCATAAATAAAATATAAAAAATCATAATTTTATTCGTTAAGATTGTGAGTACAAATCTGTTGATTCATTAATTTTTCTCTCATAAGATTTACCCATGAATTGAGGGTTAGACGTATTTCTCGAACTACGATAATTGATTTTGATCTCTCTATTAATATTTCATGAATTTACGCAATATTCGAGAAATCATTTAAGATAATATAGTACCCTTTAATCATTATATAGGAATTATCTAGGATTTATGGTTGAGTAGCCTCTAAGAATTTTAATTGGAATTGAACACACCTCGTATAGTCCCAAACTCGAATTGAATGCATCTTGTAGAGTCCCACTAAATTTAAATGTCTGCAAATATAATTATATAGTTTTTTTCTTCTCTAATGTGTATTAGTGTACGCAACTTCGTTTCGTTTAATTAGTTATCTTGGAATTAATTATCCCGCAATTAGTTATCATGAGATAACTTATCCCTCCATGTATATGTGATAACTTATCCATCATAATAGTATATATATGGTGTGATAAGTTATCCCAACATGAAACCAAAATATTATTCCAGGACTATTTTGTTTTCCATAACTATTCAATCTTATTCCTCACACCAAATAATACAGTCATATTTTGTTTTGTTATTTTGCTTCAAATACTCATCTTTTAGGTTAAAAAATTTGTCAAAAACGACCTCTTTATCCTATAAAGATAAGGATAACATTTACGTAAATTTCATTTTATAGATTCAGTTATTATGAGATTATATTAAGTATATCCTGATTAGAAAGGATAGTATAATACGCCAATACCATTTGAAACTACTATAAAGTAAATATGAGTTTGTGATAATTAAAAATAAAACCCTAAATTTAACTCTTGACCTTTCATAAGAGATTAAATTGTTTTTTCAAATCTTAGTTTGAACATCAGATATAACTACTCTTTTATCAAAATTAAGAGTAGGGATTGGGGGTAGGGGGGTGGGGTTGGGACTCAGAATTTTGAATAGTAGGTCTTGTGACTTGTCAGAAAGGAGAAATGGCTATGTAGATGAGAGTGTGTAGGACTGAGTATAGGTAAATGTCACACGATACGATTGTACAAGATCATAATTTACTCAACGATCGATCATCAGAAGTAAATAAGAATTGGGGATCAGATACGTGCAAAGATGTAATAAAATAATTATAGATGGAGTCCAATAGTTGTCCTCTTTCTATGAATTATATGTTTCAAGCAAGAGGGGCCTATTATATCAACTATGCTTCCATGGGCATTGTCACTTTCCATGAATCCCTTGGATATTTACTGTTTTCTAAGACAAGTGTCTTTTTGATCCATATATACTATTGGGTGCTACATCTTTGATGTTTGATACTTTACACTTTTTATTGGATGGTTGTTAACGATTCATAATTTCATAATTTATCGTGTTATATTGCAGTAATGAATATAATATATTAGATGTATTATATTATGTTTAGTCGTACGTAACAAATGTTACATACTATAAATTGTGAGAAAAGTAAAATGTGAAGATAACAATGAGATCATACTAAATCATTTGCTATATAAAATATGTTGGTTTTTTCATCTAATGGAAGAAGAACCATATTCTTTAGCATCTAACACTACAACAAAAGTGATATTTAGTGACAGTACATATTTTATATGTAGATGTAATTGAGTTAATGTCATTGAATCATGTAGTCGCTAAAACTTGTAATGACATTTATATAACATTTTGGTTATAAATATTCATATTTATATTTACTGCAAAATTCTTTAGATAGAATTCGATCAAAATGTCATACATTCACATTTCGATGCTAAATATTTATATTAATTTACTTATTTCATATTTATCTTTTTGCATAACTACTTGGATCGTAGTCAAACTATCATCATTGCAAGTTCATCTACCCATAAATCACATCTATCGTGAAGTCAATGCGATAGCACCTTGGCTAGAATTAATGAAAATGCTTATAGGATCATGATATAAATTTAAAGTTTTATTTTGATATGTAATTTTAATTTTTTTAAAATTATATTCTTTTTTACATATAAACTTAAATCTTTGCGAGTTATGAAAATCATCAAATATTTTTTCTTACATAATCTTACCGAATGAACGATAGAGTTCATAAATAAGATATCGAACTATTTGAAGGTATATATCATATTGATAAATCAAATATCTTCATATTCCTTTTTATAAATAAATATCCGTGATTCTAAACTTTTAAATACATATAATTTGGTCGGAATTTTGCTAGAGTGAGAATGTTTTCTATGTTATTTCACTTTTAAAACATTTTTATCCTTTTAATTTAATACCTCTTAACTAAAAATGAAAAAAAGATCAGTTTATCTAAAATAAAAAATATTATAATTTTTTTTAATTTTCTGACCATTTAACACTTTCCTTTTTAAAAAAAAAACTCTCCATTAAAAACGTTTAAAAATCAGGAAAAAGAAAACAGATTAATACAGATAATAGGTAAATATATTTCAGATACTTAAAGGCCATTGATTATAGTTTCTGGCAAAAATTAAATTTCTACCAAAAGTCTTTGGAAAATGGAGCAATAAATATGAGATATATAAGAGTAACTACTAATTCTTCAACTTTATAATTTCCACCTTTAATACACACTGAAATATTGTAAGAAAGTAGGTGCCATAAATTGTAATGACAATTGTAATGACAAAATATTAGCTGGTAGTCTGGCAAAAATTAAATTTCTACCAAAAGTCTTTGGAAAATGGAGCAATAAATATGAGATATATAAGAGTAACTACTAATTCTTCAACTTTATAATTTCCACCTTTAATACACACTGAAATATTGTAAGAAAGTAGGTGCCATAAATTGTAATGACAAAATATTAGCTGGTAGGTTAACATGTTGACTAATAATTAAAGAGCATATGTTAAATAGGAGGAATTCTTGATAATTAAAAATAATGCTAAATAGCTAGAAATGTCATAATTTGATCAGAAAATTTAAAAAATTATAATATTTTTGTATTTTAAAATAAATTAATTTCTTTTTCCATTTTTTAGTTTAAATATATTAAAGTTAAAAGGATAAAAATAATAAAAAATAAAATAATATTAGATAAAATGTCATTATGACTAAATTCTGATCAAATTTTCTTGCCAAAATAATTTTTTTGATAATTAAATCAGGGGCGGAGCTACCCTTAATGAAGGGGGTTCATCCGAACCTCCTTCGGCGAAAAACTATATTACTTATACATGGTTAAAATAAATTTATCTATATATAGTAGATGTCGAACCCTCTTCAGCTACCTATTTCTACCGATTTTGAACCCCCTTATTAAAAATTCTATTTATCTTTTTAGTAAGATAAAAATGATCTTGTGATGACATATATATATATAATAATAATAAATAAAAAAAGAAGCCAAGGTTACTTTTAACTAGGTTATCATCATCAATTTATAAGATTGTACCCATGATGTAAAAAGATGGCATCTAGAAAATTTCAAAGGGGAAATTCATTGAGATAAAGAAAGACAAATATTATGGTTATAACTTATAACTATTACAATCGAGTTTTAACTCTATATATGTCAATAGTATAAATATTTTTTACATGGTCAGAATATTTTGACCAATTTATATGTTAATGTACGATGCTTGAAATGTCCAAGGACTATCTTTAGAAGCTAATTAAAGTCTGATAAAATTAAAGTCTCGATCGTATATTTCATGGATTTATACGCTTATATGCCCTTAATAGTTTCATTCTACAATAATAATAATTGTAAACTTCATGTTATTATTTGTTTGAGGCTGAAATGACAAAAGATGAATATGGAAACATAACACAAGTAGTCTAGTCATATCATATCATCCTAAACCTACAATATTATGGATGAAAAGAAAAAAGAAATTAAAAGAATAGTGATTTTACTATAGTGATTAGAATAAATTTTGTATGATCGTGTAGAGGATAAATCCAAACGTTATGGAGATAAAGTCACGTTTAGTTTATACTATACTAACAAATATTCCAAAAAGCCCTTCTCAATAGGTGCATGGTGTATTACTTTTCGATCAAAATTCTGATAAAATTGATAAAATTTATTCACTCTTATATTATAAAGCGTTTTTTCATTTTTTACATAATTCTGATGTGAATCTTGATAAGTTGAAAGAAGAATATAAATATCAGATATTATGAGATAAATTAAAAGATTCGGAAATTTTATTCTAATGTCATTCCACTAAACTATTTAGAGTTCAAAATGTTAAATCATGTCGACGCTCCTCCAAAAAGCTAAAAGGTCCCTTAGAATACTTCCAAATATCAAAAATATTAATCATATAATACTGTGCCATGTTCAAAGGGGGTCCTAGATAAATTGAGGGCACCTCTTCTTCCACTATAATTTTTTTTTTTTTTTTGTTACTCAAATTCCAAACATATATAATATTCTTATTCCAGACTGTTAATTGTATACTAAAGATGATTGACAAGTAGGCAAGTAGCTTTAGTATAATTTTATTTAATTTTTTTTTCCTCTAGTAATATGGGTTATGATATTTAAGTTATATATGCATTTCAAAGTTTGGTTATGTTGTTATTATTGTAATGGAAGTTATTATTGTTAAAATTGGTTTATCTCTGTTTCGTCTAATATTATATTTACTATGGTCAACTACTGACTCCTTTTTATTGGGATATATGTGTATCTGAACTATTTCAGTCTTTTTCTTTCTTTCTTATATTGTTATCACGAAGGCTATTCTCACTTTGTCACTCATAGCTTCAACAATATGATCTTATTACTTTACGATCCGCGCACATCCATCTCAACATTATACATCGTATTTCGATTGAACTTAAATTACAAATTTCCTTAAGGTTCATTGCCTTCTAAAAATACGTTGTTTCTTTTTCTAGTTAAATACTCCCCTACTCTTAATATATTGACATTATTTGATTGTGCACGGAGATTAAATAAAAAAAAAGAACTTTGTTATATTTAACAAACTGTCTTATTAAAGTAATTTCAGTGTTTACTTCTTTGATTTACTTT
Source organism: Solanum lycopersicoides (assembly GCA_022817965.1). Classification (NCBI taxonomy): domain Eukaryota; kingdom Viridiplantae; phylum Streptophyta; class Magnoliopsida; order Solanales; family Solanaceae; genus Solanum; species Solanum lycopersicoides. The sequence goes on along the minus strand of CM040622.1, from coordinate 1,185,456 downwards.
TTACAATAAAATGTCAAGTCAAATCAATAAGAATAAATTGGATATGGTGCCATTAAATAATTACCAAAGAAAAAAAATATAACATTCTTTTGGTACGAGCTTTAATAAAAAAGTTATATAAATTAGAGACAAGGAGTACATCTTATTGAATTATATTATTCACTATGGGGGCCTCAAGCTTTACGCAATTTTAAATATTTTATTCTAACAATTATGGTAACAACCTTGGATTATAATAAACAAATAGTTTGTGATAAGATTGTGAATAAAATTAATTAATAATAGAGCTTTCTTGTAAAATCCTTAAAAATAATTGAAATAATCTTATTTCTTACAATTAAAATTAGCAGGCCGGGTTTTTAATTTTTAGTTTTGTTTTTCGGGCAAATGATATAAATAACATACTTTTAGGGCTAAATGACCATTTGTCCCTTATAAGTTTCTAATGACCAAAATCCCTCAAAAATATATAAAAACACGGATACATAATAGGGCTGATACAATAAAAAGGCGGCGGATATATTATATATTTTTTGTCACATTTTTATATCCGCCTCATTTTTGTCACATTTTTGTATTCGCCTAACTTTTTATTATATTTTTGTATCCGCCTTATTTTTTGTCACATTTTTGTATCCGCTTCATTTTTTGTCACATTTTTATATCCGCCTCATTTGACTTAAAAATAAGGAATTTTAGGTATTTTTAAAACTAATAGGGGATAAAGGTAATAAGTGAACTTAAGGAAGAGATTTTTATCATTTTTCCTTGTTCTTTTTATAAACTAAAAAATGGGGTTATAGGAGAAATGAACAAATTATAAGGTGGGAGTAGATTTCTTATCAACGAGATAAAAATTTAAAAAATAATCAATTGAACTATTAAAATTTTCTTTTATATCATCACATCAACTACATTGTTTATGGAATGATAAAAAGTACGGTAACTTTCTATCTATTACGAAATAAAGAAAAGTAATTATGTGTATAAAATATTACAAATAAAATTTAAAGTAATTTTTCTTAAATAATTTTTATTAATCGAGTGATATTCTGAATAATTAAAACTCTGAATTAAAACAAGAATATATATATGAAAACTCAAAAGTAGATCCTAATTTTGTCCAATTTTACTTATTCAATCGAACTTGATTAGCGCGTGATCTATCTTTCTTATCAAAAAGATAGTAATTATTACTATAAATTGAGAATAATAATCATATTATAAAAGTACTTAAAAGAATATCACATTTTGTTTGTATATTTTTTAGGTGTCCACATGGAATATTAATAGCAAATATTCGATGTACACGTGCTCTTCCTATTTTTCACAATATCTCTTTTTATTTTCATCCCATATTCTCTTCTCTTTTTATTTTTTATTTTTTGTCTCTTTTGACAAGGTGTGGTTGGTGTCAATTCATAAATCATAAAAGTGATCATCAACAATATGTTATCTACATTTCTTTCCACACACAAAAAAAATGTTATGATTAAGTAATATAATGTAGTAAAATGTATATTGATTAATCATGATTAAGTAAAAAAAACTTAAAATTTAAACACATAATATGTATGTATATGTTTATGTATTAGTTTGATATAGCTATTTATAATTTTATATAGGTAAATTTTTATAACATTTGAATATGATAGAGTAGAGATACAATCTAGTTTAAATTTCGTAGGAGTTTAATAAAGTCTTTTATCTTTAATTTAAGGAAGATTTAGTTATTTTTGTTTTCACATAATATTTGATATTTAGTATGAAATCTGATTGTATCGAGTTATAAGGTTTAGAAAAGTCTTAACTTGAGGGATAAAATTTTTCTTGCTATAGAAAACTCATTTTAACACTCAAACTAAAAATATTTGATTACGACTAAAGTTTACCACGTCAATCACAACCTTTGATGGTTCTAATTTGTAATTGTGTTTGACTATGTGCTTTGGAGTTTGGAAGGGAGCCTACAAATATACGTTATAATATTACGACAAATATGATACTTTAAATTTTTATCAAATTTTTAATTCCTCAAAAAGCAAGGCGACAGTTAACTATTTACTAACGTTATATTTTACTCTACGGTCAGTGGTTGAGCCAGTATTTTCAATAAGAGGTTCAAATTATGAAGATATAGATGCACAAAGTAGTCGAATGAGATTCAACATCTACTATATATACCTAATAATTGTTTTAACCATATATAAATAATATAATTTTCCGTCAAAAGAAAATTGAATCCCCTAACTATAAAGTTACTCTGCCATTGTTTGAGGCCTAAGTACTCTCCTATCTAGATCATATCCTCTATAACTGAAGTTGCCTCATATTTTTATTTTGTTTATATTCTTTTGGTGGAAATGTGTGGGAAAACAATTTAATAAGTTTAGATCAATCTTCAGGTTTACAAACTTACTTTAAAGGAGAAGAGATCCAATCTATTTTTACCTTGTCTTGATCTTGTATTTTATTAAAATGGAATAAACTAAACATAAAGTTGACTCACCCCATAGCTTTAAAACTTTAAAATAATATTATATAACACAAATGATAATATGAAGAGGAAAAAAGTATTAAAACCTTTTTCATTTGTTAAAATAGATAATAAAATGGAAAGAAATATGTTTAATATAAAGGTAAGGTAAACATAATAGTGGTCTCGGGTTTCGAGTTCTCCTACATAGAAGTCAGCTTAATTTGTTAGGGAAGTGTCTTATTCTAGTTCGATGTGTGACTTTCTGATATGAATCTAATTCTAATAAAACTTTAATATAGGTATTAAATATCGAGTGAGAAAAAAATCTCGAAGAGATAATTTACCATCTAGAATGAACACATTTAATTTGTAAGTTTCATAGTTCATAATTATGTCAGAAACAAAAACATGAATTTCAATCTTTCATACACATGGTAGTTGAAATTCATTTCATCTCAGCAATTAAAGGCAAAGTCAAAATTTGGACTTATGAGTTTGAATTTGAATTTTATCACAATCTATATAGTTCATTTGATAAAATATTTATTATTTATACTTGCTCAATATTCATTCTAGTTTTAGTCCATAATAAGTGGATTGTTAGAATTTTTTTAATAGTTCAGAATAAGTGATATTTTTAAAAGGTGAAGAAAATTATTGAGTTCTTTTTCATATTTTTTTTAAGGTTTTTAACTAATTTATATTTCTGAAGAAACTAATTTAGAAATAATTAAAAGTGTAGTAATGATAATTATTAATAATTTATGTCCTTAACTATTTTTATTAAAGAATGTGTCACATTTTAATTATTTACTACTTTATATAAATTAAAAAATATACATATACTATTAGAGTTTAGACTGCCATCTCACGTGACACTTTAGCATATGTCATCTAATAAGTGATAATAATGAACCAACCACATATTTTTACCCTTCTTTTCCTTTTTATTTTAATTTAAATATAAATTGGTTAGTACAAACAAAAATGTATTTATAAGTTTGTCCTTTAAATTTATTTAGAAATGATGTTATTTTTAATAGTTAGAAATAATTTAAGTTTATATTACTTTTTAGTATTAATAAAATAGTTTACAGTCAGTCACACACGATTAAAGAGTATTTTAAATCATGATTTTCTAAAGTTATTTTTCTTTACCAGAAAGAGTGAAACATAAATAGTTATATAATATTTAAAATAGAAAAGTAAAATATAATAAAATTTTCTTTAACTCCATCTATCAAAAGTAAAAATAATTATTTTTAATATAAAGTCAAATAATGGGAAACATGGAAGTATTGAAACTATAATAAGTTTGAATTCTGCATTATTGATTGATTTATATATTTGTGTGACATTTATCGAATTTTGAGATTTTAATAAATTTATCTTTAAATATAATGTTTTTAAATTAAAAAATTATTCTAGCTTATAATACTTTTTGCGTAGTTCATAAATATATAAATTTTATTTTAAAAAATTTAAAAATCTCATACATAAATTATCAATCAAACTTAAGCTACTTTTTTTAAAACAAAATAATATTAAATAAATTGAGATTTCGATTATTTTTGACTTTGTAAAAGAAGAGTGTTGATAACTTGTACTAGCCCATACTGGCATGTTTTACTACTAACTACATTTTAGTATTTAGATCAGAATCTTGTAGATCTTTTAAGAAAATAAAAATAAATTGCTTTAATTCATAGTTTTATCCGAACAGAAATTACTTTACTTTCTCACTTTCACATTAATTGTCATTTTAGTGTTAATTTAATTTATTTTTGAGCTAAATTAAATCAGTATAATATTTTTAAATTAAAAATTATATATATTATAATTTTTTTTTAAAAATTACTATAAACTATAATATTTCTCATGTCAAAATAATGAAGAAGCATATTTGTAAATTTTGATCAATATTAATATAATTTGATATTTTTAAAGGAAAACTTTCACATATAGCCACTTAAAAATAAGTAATTACTCTCTATAGCTATAGTTTGATAATTACAGTTTGTAGCTACATGCTATATAGAGGAGAAAGGCGGGCGAGACTGGGAGAGAGAGGAGAGAGGAGAGAGGAGAGAGAGGGGGGGGAAAAGAGTGGAAGAAAGGTGAATTGTATATGTATATTGGTTAGATAATTGTATATTATACATACGTAATTGTATATATGGCAAGAGAGATTAGGAGAGGGAGGAGAGAGGCGAGCTAGACTGGGAGAGAGAGGAGAGAGGCGAGCGAGATCGAGAGAGGGAGGAGAGAGTCAAGCGAGAGAGGGCAGAGAGTGGGAGAGAGGTGAATTGTATATGTATATAACTGTATATTATACATATATATTTGTATAAATGGCAGCGAGATTGGGCGAGGGAGGAGAGAGGCGAGCGAGATTGAGAGAGAGAGGAGAGAGGCGAGCGAGATTGAGAGAGGGCAGAGAGTGGGAGAGAGGTGAATTGTATATGTATATAGGCTAAAACACTATATATTATACATATTTATTTGTATATCCTGACGAATTACACATATACAAACATGCTTAATTATACAAATTCGAAGTCAGCCCATGTAATTAATGTATAATGTTGTTCGCGAATGGTAATTATAACAAACTATAGCTATGATGAGTAATTAAATAGTATAAATTTGCTTATCCGCGTAATTTTCTCATTTTTAAAAGGTAAAATATGATAACTAATCAAGGGAGTAATATCATTTTAATTTGATATTACTGCATAAAAGTTAAATATTTTTTTAATTCATATTTAACAAATATATTTTATTAATATCTTGATAAAAAAATATAATTTAAATTGAAATAATTTTAAAAACTTTAGTCAAAGTTGAATGACTTTTACATCACAAAAAATAAAAATATAAATTGAAATAATTTTAAAACTTGATTTAACTTTTAAACTAGTTGACATATTTCTATCTATTTTTTGTTTATATATTTTTTAAATACTAAAACAAAAATTACAAAATATAAATCATATATAACTATTTATACCCAGTGAATGAGATAGCCACAATCAAAACTCTTACAAAAAAACCCAAACACTTCCTGCTACTTCTTCTTCAAATCCACGTGAACATTCCGGCAATCTTCTCCGATCAATCTCCGTTTCCGGCCATTACTTTCTCCAATTAAAAAAAAATGATTAAAATAGAATGAGGATTTCCATCGGTCACCTATCATGTCAGTCTCTTACTCCGACTGTTTCTCCGACCTACTCTGCGGCGAAGACTCCGATACCGTTTTCTTAAACGAAGGAGGAGAGGATTTGCCGGAATGTTCCTCGTCGGATATCGAATCTCGGTTCGCCGATATCGATGAATCAATCGCCGGTCTCATCGAAGATGAACGAAATTTTGTACCTGGATTTGACTATATCGAGAAGTTCCAATCTCAATCTCTAAGCGCCGCCGCTAGAGATGAATCCGTTGCATGGATTCTCAAGGTATATTCATCGATAGCACAGTAAACTCCGGCGATCGGCGCATGTTAGATTTTTATTACTTTTATTTGCTAAAATACACCTGTAGTTAACACTACGCACTGCTCGTACATAACTGAATAACTAAATTTTTTTTTTTTTTCAGGTACAACGCCACTATGATTTTCAGCCATTAACGGCGTATCTCGCCGTTAACTATTTCGATCGTTTTCTCTACTCGAGAAGCTTGCCGGTAAATTAATCATTACCTTTTTCTGAATATTTGCTGATATTCGATTTTATGAAATTAAATTAAATATATTATTGTTATTTTCGATGGATATGAGAATAATGAAAATATCTGTGTACAATTAATGATTGGTGTGACATTTAAGGGTTGTTTAGGTATTTTGTTATTTGAATTATCTTATAGTCATTTCAACTATAGGATTACATTTGACTTTGGTTACACGTTAAGTAAACTGTAAATTCATGAACTTATATTTATAGTAATTATTGGCTAATTTTTGGTGAGATCTAGTGGGATTAATCTAACAAGGCAAAGACAAATTCAACTAATTGGGTCCTCATTGTTTGTGTACTGTATATATTAACACTAGTACTATTTTTTATTTTTTTTTGTAACGGAAGTTATATAAAAGTACAAGATCTTTTTGTTTTATGGTCTCACCAATAATAATTTGATGTAAATATTTGTAGTCTCACCAAAAAACAATGAGTTGTAAAGGGTTATTTCATTTTGTAAAATAGGAATGGAATAGTACACTTGAAAGTTGATAAAAAGTTATTAAAAAAACTTTTTAATTTATTACTTAATAATTTTTAGTTTGGTGTACTTGAATGTTTTGTATAATTTAATGTTATATTATATAAGCATGCTGGCAATAATTTAAAGTGTAAAAGTATTCGTTCTGAAGGTCCGCTTGTCTCTTTTAGGGGACTTGATTAAAAGTATATATATATATGTACTATTTTATTTGTTTTTTCGAGTAATTTCATCGAGTTAAAGATGGAGATGGAGAGTGTTTATTTACATTTGATCGACGTGACCCCTCGCAGTATACTATTTTATTTTGTTAGTTATGTGAATTTAGCATTCAATGTTGATTTCAGCAAACAAATGGATGGCCACTTCAACTCTTGTCGGTTGCTTGTTTATCTTTAGCAGCAAAAATGGAGGAACCACTTGTTCCTTCTCTTTTGGATCTTCAGGTAATTTGTTTTTATTTGATAGTTTTCGTCTTATAAATTGAAAAAGGATGATCATTCATGTGATTTTGACGATTTTTTTTATTTAACTTCATTAGGTTGAAGGCGCTAAGTATATATTTGAACCAAAAACTATCCAAAGAATGGAGTTTCTTGTGCTGAGGATATTAGATTGGAGGCTACGATCCATAACTCCGTTTAGTTTCCTCAGTTTCTTTGCAGCTAAGCTTGATTCATTAGGAACTTTCAATGCTTTCCTTATCTCAAGGGCTTCTCAGATTATCCTCTCTAATATTCAAGGTTCGTTTCCTTTTTATCCTACTAAACAAACAAGCAGCAAATATACGTATATTATACATGCATGGATGAATATTTATACACAACTATGAATGTATTTGTTATTATCGTTTAGGTGAGTTTAACTTGTTATAGTGATGATATTTAATTTACAGAAGCTAGCTTTCTTGAGTATTGGCCATCATGCATAGCTGCAGCTACAATACTATGTGCAGCTAATGACCTTCCAAATTTCTCTCTTGTGAATGCTGAACAAGCTGAATCTTGGTGTCATGGACTCCGCAAAGTAAGAATAAATTTGCATTGTATTATATGTCTTCTAGTAATAACTCTCTATTATTGAATCTTGATTTTAGAATGATTGTTTTTGGCAGGATAAAATTGTGGGGTGCTATGAATTAGTGCAAAAGTACGCAATTGCATTAAGGCCACGAAGATTTCCAAGAGTATACCCACAGGTACGAGTCATGACTCGTGCTAGTACTACTACTACTGTAGCATCTAGTGACTCGTCGTCCTCATCATCATCTTCTTCCACATCTTATAAAAGAAGAAAATTAAATAACAGGTGGTGGAGTGCCACAGATGAGGATAGTTAATCAATGGGAACGAACGAAACATTAAGAATAAGGATCCTCAGTAATTTTTCATCTTTGAGGGTGTTTTTGAGTTTTAATTTGACAGATTGAGTGTTGTAGATTATTATATATAGAGAAGAAGAAGAAGAAATGCCATTAAATTAATGGCTTTTGCAGATTCCCAAGGGAAATGGGATTTGGTACATATTTTATTTTGGAGATTGTTTAATTATAGGTAGCAAAGTAAGTGGAGAAGTGTGGGGTTTGTGATTGAAGTTCAAAGAGAGCATTGATTATTGAATGGAAGAAAGGGTATTGTGGAGCCCATTGCAAAGAAATTGAATCAAAAATAAAAAAAAATTTGAGCAAAGATGAATAAGTCAAGAAGGCTCTTGATATTATATAAAACTATATAATATAGGGCCATCATTATTGCTTCCAACTTCAACACAAGCTTCAAGAAAATGAATGAAAAAACAAGGGATTATTGAACTACAAGAATAACAGTTGGTTCTGTATAATCAGACTTGTGGTTTGAGGTGTGTATGTGTGTTTTTTTGGCGGGAAAATTTGCCTTTTTTTTTGTCCTAACAATATACTGGACTTTTTATTTTATTTTATTGCAAACGTGTAATGGATACACGTTTTTATTCTTTTAATTTATTGTTTTTTTCTTAATCAAAAGAGGAGGTAAATATGGAAAAATACCACCTCTGATCTTTCTGGCTAAAATTTAGCCTAACCATACCAAGGGTCTTTGGGGCCTTTTTTAATTTCCTACTCAAAAGTGTGTTGTATTATGGACTCATGTATCAAACATGATGTTACATGTAGTATATATGAAATAAAATTATAATAAAGTGTTTTTTATTTTTATTTGGAAAGTCATTTGTTTATTTATTGTGTGTTGTATTTTGATTATTATCCTATTTTGTTGTAATTACTATCCCTTTAAGAATGTTTTGTCGTGATTTTAGTATTTTGTACTATGATTTTTTTATTTAACTCAAACGGTTTCATTATGCTTTCTTTGAGCAAAGAGGTATACTAAAAACAACTTTTTTTTTTTACTTTCCAAGGTAGGGGTACGATCTGGGTGCACGTATCCTCTTCAAATCCCATCATCACCATTATCATCACCAACAACATATTTAGTATACACCAAACTTATAACTATCTTATGACGATAGAAAAAATGTTTTCGAAAGCACGCTAAAAGGAAAAATGACACTTATTATTTTTCATTTGTTTAATTACTTCTCTCTCTTGCTTTTCTTTATTTTTCAGTGTGCCATGCACGTGAATGACGATAAAGACTTTTGTAGCTTTGCTATTTGTTTTTATTACTACCCAAAAGAACTTTATATTTATTATATAATGGAGAAAATAGAAAAGGTGGAATTATAGGGGGAAACAAAAAACATGGCCATAAGCTAAATGCAGTGAAGTGAAGTGGACTTGAGAAAGGAGAGTTAGTTGGTCCCTCTAGCAATAAAAGATAGGGGGTTCCAATCAATGAATATGACTAGTACTATTACTACTACTAGTGCATTAATATTAATTAGACTGTGTAGTTACCTCCTAGTTATCTAAATGCTTCATCACCCATCCAACCTTTTTAACTCACGATATAACACTTTCTAATAAAAGTGATTTCATATTTAGAAGAATTCGAATTTAATTAAAAATAAAATTATTTTTATTACCACTCTACTGCAACCCTCGTTGATCCCTATCCAACCTTTGTGTGTTCATAACCTTCGCCTTCTAGGGTGAAACACATTTGTATTTATCTAAAAAGTGATTTTATATACAGAGAGGGAGGGAGAGACTCTTCAAAGTTGGTTCTATTTGTTATTCAGATACTTGAACATTATGTAACATTACATTAACATTTTTTTATGTATGTTCTTAAAGTCTTTAGCGATAATAAATTTAATGACAATTAATTAATATCAATAATGATTTTAGCATTTTTTATTAATTTGTATATTTATTACCGCTAAAAATTATTTTTGTTGTAGTGTAATATTGTAATACATATTCTTTTCCTACTCTTTTAGTCTGTTTTTTTTTTAAAAAGACCTCTTTTTTTCTATTTTATATCACTTTAGTTCTACTTTTTAATATGACATGTTTAAGATAAAAAAAATTTAAATATATTTTACATATTAATTTATGTAACATATTATTTCAATTTATACACAATCAAACGATGGTAACATAATAATTAGACGAATGAAGTTACTATTTAACACATATATTTTAAAAAATGATGTGTATGCAATCTTATTTTTATCTCGATTATTTTATTGTGGGCTCGTGATAAACCCCTTCCTCAATAATATGTATAGGCATATGTCCTACTCCTGTGTTCTGACATTCATTGTTTTTTAATAGTAAAAAGAGATACAAAGACCTAAAAAATCGTATTGGTCTTTCTTACATTCAATATCTACCAGCAATTCTTCAGATTTTTGTCATTGCAATAAGTGAACTGCTAATTCATCATGACCAATATTTCGAATTATGTGGGTTCAATAGAATGTATTATTTAATTTTATACATTTAATTTGATTTCAAAATGATATTTATGTTTTTTAATTTTAGATTCGTACAAAACAGATATATAAATTATGATAAAGTTAAGTAAGTGGACAAATGCACCCTTCATGGAATTCCGCATGTTTTGTGGCATTTTGTGTATTTTGTGGTGTCTTATATGTATTATGTTACGTAAGATATGTATGTTTACTTATCTAACTTTATACAAATTTAAGTACTTATTTTTGCACACCCAAATGAGGACATATATATATGTCAGTCGAAGACAAGTTACAAAACACATTTCTGTATTATGTCTAAGAAATTTAAAAGGCATAGAACATAAATTGATATAATGCATAAATGTCCTCTTTAACTTGGTATCAATTTATATCTACGCCTTCTAACTTTTAAGTAGACATTTAGACTATTTCAAAAGTTAAACAAGTAAATACATGTGTCCTATAAAACATAATTCATGTAACATGTCATGTAGGATACAAAACTGTCACATGAGAGGGTGTATGTGTCTACGTGTACACATCCACAGCTGAAGAACATAGATGTCAGTTGAAGCCAAGTTAAATGACACATTAATGTATTATTTAACTTACCTTTATGTCTTCTAACTTTGGGCGTGAATCAATAGACATTTATATTTGTATAAAATTAAAATTTAAACGTTAAAAACCATAAATATCAACTGAATTCAAATTAAATGACACATTTATACATATCATCAGAAATTTCAAATGAATACATCCAACAATTCTATATCCTAATTTAGATTCCTATGATAATGATAAACCATATGTGTGGTTTCAAGATTCCCACATGCCACAAGAGATCCTCCTAATAAGCAAAGAAGATTAATTAGACATTGCATGTTTAGTAAGTTTATATTTTTATAAAACAAAAATGAAAATGATTCTAATTGATGTGTACTAGATTATTCATTAGTTTGAATTTTTAGTGACCATATAGTACCAATTGTCAAATCACTTCTCAAATTAAATTATCAATGGACCACATATAGGACCAAACAAAGAAGAAAACTGATCAACTAGGTTGGGCATTATATTTGTCAGCACTATTTATAACTATTTCTGTTTGGGGGTATACCTTCTGCCTTTGCTCTTCTGTTTCATTAAAGACCACTTGACCAACCAACAAAAATTGTGTCACTCGGTAAATACTTTTTCATCTTTAATCAGAAACTTTAGATTCGAGTCTTCTTATATGCATAGTCGTGTTTGTCAAGGAGTATTTTATTTTTAATGTGGAACTTCTAGATACGAATTTAAATTTTAATCGAGCTTCATTATAAATATTGAGAAAACAAATATAAAAAAGGACCACTTGATTGGAAAAATAAAAGATTAATTCCAGGAATTAATGAATGAAGACATTTTAAGCTTTGGACATTGATATAGACTTATCTTATTGAAAATTGTATAGATCATTATATAATGGAGTACCCTTTCCAACAATGTGGTTCCCACAATAAAAAATAAAAAATCTAAAGGATATGAACATCCACTTGTTATTTTTTTAAAAATGAAATCACAATTTTTTTTTTTTATAATATTAATTTTGGAATATACATATGTGGCTTATTTTAATTACACTAGAATTAAAGACATACGCTCCTCCCTTAATCAGACAAATCAACAATCTTCCCTACAATATTTGAAAGGAACTTTTGATTTTTGTTTGTTGATTAACAACCATGTCCAATAATTAATCCTAATTTATATTTTTCAGTCTTAATTTATGTGACATATTTTGTCTTTTTTCGAGAGTTAAATTGATCAAAAAATTGCGCATGAAATTTTTAATTATATTGAAATGAAATTTATAAAATATTATAAGTCACAATAATTATCAATCGAAAAAATATTAAAAAAAACATATACTATAAAAAACTAATAATTAAAGATAAACTTCATACTGAATTTCGAAATCTCAAATATATCACATTAATAGGGATGGATTGAGTAGGTCTCAAAATACGGATTTGAATTTGAATTGACAAATAATAATATGATGAAGACAAACAATAGTACAAGCAACCTCGTGACTATGAATATTTATGTTTTATTTAAATTTAATGAGTGGAAAAAATTAATATAGTACGTAAGGCTGGCGTTTGACCATGTTATTTGGAGCTTAAATTTGAAGTTATGATTAGAATTTGGTGTTTGTTCATGATATTTAGAACATGTTTGGACATTAGGGCATATTAAAATAAAATTTCAATTTCAAATAATAATTCCAAACAAGCCCAAAGTATCATAAACAAACACTCATGTTGTGAAAACTACTTTTTCGATTTATTTTTATTTATTCAGTTTAAATTTTACATATTTCTTAAGAAATTGTGACTAACATAAGTATTTCGCCACAATATCTCAATTAACATTTTCGTAAAAGACTTCCAATAGAAAAATACAACTAATAATTTAAAGAGGAAAGAATACATATTTCATAAAAATTCCTACATTATTCCCTATACATAATTAGTCTAACCTTTATAACTCACAATTTTATTGATCTCTAATAATTAATTAATAACAATTAATAATATGTAGTTTAGCCTAATACTCAGAGATCATGATAATCACACATTTCACTTTTTATTCCAAACTTTTAAAGAGAATCCTAAGTACAAAGCCCTTTTTTTTTTCTCCCAATAAAAAAAAGTAGAATTTTAGGGAACAAATTAAACTCTTTAAAGAGAGAATTTTCAACTTTTTGTGGTCATGACAAAGATATAGGAGCCTTTATAAAGGTATCAAAAGTATCTATTTCATTCTTTTTTGAATATTGGACAGTTATAAAGAGAATGGTTATGGGGATTTCTGAAAAAGAGACAATATATATATATAAGGGGCATTGGGAATAAAGGATTCAAAAGTTGTAATGATTTATATTTTTTCATATTTTGTGTGGATATATCATGAGATCTTATGTTGAATGCAAGACAGCACTTCAATATTCTGTGCAAAAAAAGAAAATAAAATTCTCTTTTTGTACCAACTAAACCCCTCAACTATATTTTTAGTTTGTCTTTCTATGACTATATATAATATAATAAGCCATTTAATAAAATTATTTTCATTCTTAATCCGTTGTTTGAAATTTGTATTGGAGTTTAACTATTTTAATTCGCGCTATATAGGACCCAATTTGAGGGAATAGATCTCTAAAAAAATCATGCTCAAGACTCAAACTCTTAACCTCTATCCATTGTACCACATCTTCTTGCTGTGATTATTAGCCATTTTATTGTTTTTTTTTAATGTAAATACTACTAGTACATGATATCCAAAAGGAGAAGCAATAAAGAGGAGAATATCAAAATGGTCCTTAATGTACATGTATTATTTTATTTTGGTCATCAATGTATTTTATATATAATTAAAATGGTCTTTAATATATTATTTCTTACTTACGTACCAAACACATGAAAAAAATAAGTAAAAAAAACTAACTTTTTTTCCTGAAAACACTTTCTCTTCGTACCAAACACATCCTTAATATACGTTGAACATCTATACATCGATTATACTGCAAAATAAAGAGTCACAAATTACATGAAGAACTCCGATCCATCAACGATCGATATATTTCAAATTTTGAACCATCTTGATCTATAACTAATACTGAATCAATTTTTATCGTTACTCCGGAACTCATGTTTAATTCTTTTGTTTTTCTTAGGAAAAAGTATGGAAATAAAAATAAGACCATGTGGTTCCAATAGGATGACATGACAAAGGATATATATACTTTACTTCTTTAACCATATGAAGGACCCCCTAAAAAGTAGGCTTTCCAACTAAGAAATTTGATCTTTGGATACCAAAATGTCTCATATGCATGAATAAAGAAGACTTGGTGAAAGTGAAGATTATATATATATATAGTGGCGGATTAGGATTTTAAGGTTGTGAGTGCTCTGAAGTGAAAATGTAAAAAATACGTGTTAACAATGAGATTCGAACCTTGGTAACAACACTAAAAAGTCTTAAGTACCTATCCAAGAATCATTGGGTCAACTATATCATTTATTAATTGGGTGTTCTATGTTAATTTTATACAAATACCTATCAATTTCTACATAGATATATATATTTCGTAACGAAGTTAATGAGTGCTCGAGCACCCGGCGGACACCATGTGGGTCCGCCCCTGTATATATATATATATAAAATAAGTAGCTGTCTCAAGGGAGCGTCTTGCGCATATTGTGTTGCACTTTGGTCATAGAGATAATGCTTTGGTTGGACCTCCCACAATTTTCCTTTCTTTTTTTTCTTTCTAAAGAGTGGAGACAAAAGCTAGCACACCCCTCTTCAATCATACAATTTCCTATCATATAAATAACCTATGCCACTTTTATTCTTTTTTGAGATATCTCACATAGATATATAGCTCTAGAAAATGACACATCAAGAGACACATTGTTCTTGGTTATGTATATATATAGTTGGTGATGATGATGAAAGCGATGGTTGTGATCGTATGAATTATTATTAGAGTTAATGATTGAAAATATATCTGAATAATTATTTTTTTCGCTAGTTATTTACATTTAAGTACCCAAGCTAGCATCATTTATGTATTAATACACAACTAGTTGAGCAGATAGTGATAGTTTAAGTAGAAAAATGGAGCAACTGTTAATTGACCTACTCAACTTGAAGTGTACATCTTAGTATAGATGATGATAGTTAATGAAGGAAAAGAGAACAATCAGAAAAAAAAAATACTAGTTTAAATGTGTTTTTGACTATTAACACTTATCGTTATAAGTAATTTGTAACATGTATAGATAAGTACATGTGTGTATACATACATAAATTCAAGTAGGAGGACAATGAGTGTAATTATGCCTAGCTTTTACACTTCTTGTACCATATTGGATCATGATGGTGGATGAATTTACCTAAAATTGTGAAAGAAAAAAAGTAAAGAGGCTTTAACTTTTAAGCAAAGGTATATGGATATTTACCACAATTTTTTATTTTTTTTGATGTGAAAGGCTAAAGTTTAAAGTCAATATTTGATTATAACTAGTGATGTATTTTAGCCGAAAGCACGTTCTCTTGGGGGCCAAAAGGATTTTTTTTTCAATGTATCAAATAGAATTAATTAAAATGTATGAAGATTTTCAAAATGTTGACTAATTGTGGTTACCTATTGAAGTTGATATTTGATTAGGTGTTGTTTTTTCTACTTAAAGTATACTTTCCCATCTTGAATAAATTACAACTCCATAAGGTGTAAGAAATAATCATTACATTCATTTCTAACACATTAATAATTCGATATCTGCTATCTGTATTAGAGACTTAACTAATTTGAATTTGCATCAAGGTCTATTTAAGGGGAAATGCTCCTTAACAAAACTTTAAACATAATTAAAGCTCAAACTTGAAATTTCTAACTTATAATAAAAAGGTTATATTCATTTTATCACAATTCAGAAAGCTAGGTGTAATACATTATAAGTCACATTCATAAGCAAACCTACTAAAGGACTTTAACTACACTTAAACCAAACAAAATTCCATTGGAATGATCTATTGTCTAACTAGTCAACAAGTCAATTTTTATCATTAATTTTTCCTCCATTTTTGTTTTAATGAAGAAAAAAATAGGGTATAAAATATTGTCATTAGAGAAGAATGTTCAAAGTGGATTATAATAAGTATCATAAACAACAATTAATCTATATGCTAGCCACATCAAGATTCCACCTTAAGATATGCATGCAAACAAAAACACATAGGTTTAATTAGTTACATATGAACGTGCTTAATTTTATAATATTACATGTTCTTTGTACAAGTATATAAAAAATTAGCAACAAGCTAAGTTAAGTTTATCTGATTAATTAGCAAACAACATATCCTTTTGAAATTAGTATTAATTAAGTACCCCACGAGTGATTAATTTATTACAATTGGAAAGTTCTAAGAACAAACCCTTGGATCACTACTTTTTGGGACGACAGAAGGACTAGCAATTGGCATCTTTGCTTTGTTTGCATATTGAAATGGTTGACATAACTTTTTTTTATTTATTGTTTGGTAGTGTTTGGCTACTTATAATTGGAGCATATACAACTTTAGTCTTTGGTGAGCTAGATTGCATATATATACACTTCCTTTATAGTGAAAATAATTACATAGTGACATGACTCTCAATTCTTGTGAATTCTAATGTGAGTATTGATTATCCAATATCTAATAGAAAATTATTTCCTTAGATATATGTGAGATACATATGATCAGATTAAGTATAATTTGTTTCAGATATATATATTGTATTTAAGTGTGATTCGCATATATCCGAGATACATTGACTGAACTGCCTCTCTATTAGTATTTCAAAATGTATCTGAGTTGCAAATTTTATGTATAGTATATCTAGTATCAATTTCTTGTATATGTGTAATCAAAATCTATTTCATCTAGTGTATCAGATGACAATTTCATGTTTGTGGTATCAAATATTTTTTATATTCGTGTTTTTTTATACATGTATCTAATATCAAGGGAGAGAGAGAGAAGACGGAGAGAGTAAGCGAGCGAGAGAAAGGGGAGGAGAATGAAACTAAGTAATTATTTCAAAATATAGTGTGATTTAATATAATGATAGGAATATTCATCTAATTAGATAGTTTTTTTATGGGCAACTTTCACGTATAACAAACAAAAAATTCATATTTGTATGATATATCAAAGTTTACATAATTGGGCTCCATAGCAAATATATAACTGTATAATTCGCTATACATATACAATTGTATGATTCGTTGACCTAAATTGTATAATTCGCTGGCCTCGCTATACATATACAATTGTATGATTCGCTGGCCTAAATTGTATATTCGTTGGCCTCGCTATACATATACAATTGTTTGATTCGCTGGCCTAAATTGTATATTTGCTGGCCTCGCTATACATATACAATTGTATGATTCGCTGGCCTAAATTGTATAATTCGCTGGCCTATTTCGCTGCAATTGTATAATTTGCTAGCCTATTTCACTGCAATTGTATAATGCACAATTGTATAATTCGCTGCCTATTTTGCTGCAATATCTGTATAAAATTTGCTCTGCATACAATTGAATCGAAGTAAAATGTTTTATATTGTATAATTATAAGTGTATAGGAAGAAGATATATGTTTTTCTCTCGCTTTATACAAAAACGAAAACACAATTTATACACTTATGTTGTATAAAACGAGAGAAAATTATATTTTCACTGCAATTGTATAAATCACAATTGTATAATTCGTTGGCCTTTTTCGCTACAATATTTGTATAAAATTTACATTTGTCTACAATTGAATCGAAGTAAAATGGTTGTAAATTGTATAATTAAGTGTATAGCACAAAGATATATGTTTTTGCATGTGTATATACAATTTTCTCTCGCTTTATACAAAACAAAACACAATGTATACACTTCTGTGTATAAGGCGAGAGAGGCGAGCAGAGGGAGAGTGGCGAGCGAGATTTTTGGGAGAGAGGCGACTGGCAAACTTTGGCAACGTTTGCTATGGAGCAAAATTAAATCAAACCGTAGCTACTCTATTTATTTTATGTTATTAGTTTGCTATTATATACAATTATCCCTTTTTTTTTATCAAAAATAAAATAAAATAAAATTCAAGGCCAGAGCTTGGGCTAAACCATGACAAACTGGTAGTGCATCATCATGACCATTGGGACTATTTGCACTTTTGTCCTTTTTTGTGTTATGTCTTTAATTTTTAGCCTCAAGGATAAATAATTATTTTTGTAACTCAAGTTTATATTTGATATCATATTATTTCACAAATTATGCCCCATACCCTTAAAAAAACTTATGTTTTCTAATATTAATTAAACATTAAAAAACAGCTTATTCATAGAACAAAAATTAAATAATCTATTTAAAAGACAAATCGTGCAATTACTTTGTACCATAGCTTCGAGGTCCAAAGTTGAAGTTGTAACATTTTAAAACTGAGACTAAAAGAGATCATATCTAACTTAGGTTACTTTCTAAAATTCCTAAATACTATCAACATACCAAGTGAGCAAATGTCCCAAAGCTTAAGTTTGGGCCAATATAACGTTTCTGATATACAAGACTTATACATTTGCAGGATATTTTGTATACTGGATTGCCAAAGACTTACGTGCGGCAGAGTCGCCTGTCGCCTTTTTTAGGGAGCGATTTATCTTCAATGTAATTCATTTTTACTATAATAATATGTTTACTAAGATATTTTTCTTCTCATCTTCTCGTGAAGTTATTATTTCTTCTAAATATATAATAATCTTCTGATAAATGACTATTTTTTTTTTTTTTTCATTTTAATACGTGGGAATATATCTGCTTCAAATTATGTTATTACATCAACAATGGCGCTTTACCTTCCAACTTTCACCATTGCAGCTGCTTCCATTTTGAATTATTCAATTCAACACAAACCCAAAACCTCTATTAAGCTTCACTTGTCAAAACCCATCTCAAGAAATCACTTGTCAATTCCTCACAGCTCAACACAGACTCAGAAATACGTCTATCCTGACCCAATCCCTGAATTTGCTGTTGCTGTAACTCATTCCTGCATCACTCTTTTCTGTAACTGAAGTTTTAACCCTTTAATTCGAAGAATAGTATCAGCTACTCACTGCTGTAACTTAATTTGCGAATCCCTAATTTGTTACACCAGTAATGAAATGAAATGAGAATATTAATATAGAGTAACCTAATTGTTTTGGAATTGTGCTTATAGTTTTACTGGGCCGAGAGTCTATCAGAAACAATCTTGTCTATCACTAAAGTATTATGTGTGTACGCTCTAGCCTCTCCGGACCTCACTTTGTGCAACTAGTTGTATGGTAGAATGACATGGGCACAAATAGAGTAACTAACTTGAAATTGAGTAGAATTCTTTTTGTTGTTTTTAAAGTTTATTAATTGATGGAATTGGGAATGCATGTTTGTCTTTAAAAGATAAGTTTTTAATAAGTATTGGAATGCATTTACTATTGTTATAGTCTGAAATAGCAACTAGTTTGGTATTGTGACATAGTTTATTTTCTGATTTGATTAGTTTATTTCTGAAATGTAGGAGACTAAGAAGTTCAGGGTGGAGCTCTTGAAGAAACTGTCCAAGGAAAAGGAGATTCTTCGAGATGAACTCGACGATGTTGTTAGTGTTTGTGCTGAGGTAAGGCTTTTCTAATGGCAGTTCTCGATGTTAGAAAGAATCCCTTTTTTTGTAAGTCGGTAACGAAATGGGAATTGGATACCTCATGAATTGTTTGATTAAATGTCTATGTGAACATATAGCTAGATTTATTAGTATTGTATTAATCATAAGGGGTACAACAACATGCGACTGTAGTCCTATGAAGTGGGGTTTGGGAGGGTATAGTGTAAGTAGACCTTACACGTTCCTTAAAGGTAGAGATGTTGTTTCCGATAGACCCTTGGCTTAAGAAAAACAGTCCGGAAAGAGAATAATCGTAGGTGAAGTAACTACTAATCATAAGAATTATTGAACTAAATTACTCTTTTTCTCCTCTTTGAATGAGTAATTAATGACTAATATGCCTTCTCCGATTTGTTCTCTCCTACAAAAGAAATCAAAAAGCAAATTTTTCCGTAAAATCTTGTCAACCTCTGATAAAAATGATATTGCTTAGTTATATTTCGTCTCTTTAACAAGTTTAATAATGAACATAATATACTTATCTATGAAGAGATTGCAATGTTGCATAGTATGCATGTTTAATTGACTAGTGTGTAAATCCTAAGTCGATTAAATAGGACAATTGAATTTCATAGTGTTTTTTAAAGTGTACTGTTTTTTTAAACAAGAAAATTCCAAGAAATTTGGATAGGATTGCATATATAAGATTTAATAGGTAACTGTTGTTATGGCGGAGAAGAGGTATGGGGTTGCTATATCTCAGAGTGGATATTCGTTTTAATTGTGATTTCGGGGTTTCTACTGAACATAGTTGCTTATGTTCCAAGATATCCATTTTGTCCCTATAGTTCTTGATAGTTTCATGTAGGATGCAAAGAAGAGCACAAGAAAAATTAGGAACTGATTTAATTAAACGCGGCTAAACTAAAAACTCATTAATAGTAACATGCAGTAATCTGGAAGTGAGTGCTTGGCAGAGATGTATCGTAGTTTTACTATATTTTGAACATACAACCATGGATCAATTACTTTGAAGGGGTGGAATCGGAGCTTATAGCATTGGAAAGAACAATTTTATCAGTTTTAATTCGGATAGTAGAAGTCATTGCATTTTTAAGCTGGCTGAACAGGTGCAGTAAGTTCTGCTTGGTACGTACTGGAAATTAATTGGGACTTGAGCGTTAGGGAGTTCATCCAGTTAAGTCTGTCGGTATCATAAAGTTGTCTTCCAATTGATGCTATAACACTGATGTGTTTTTGCGGAGTTTTTGAAGAAAAAAAACAGACTTCATGTACTTGCAGTATATGGTCCTCATTTGATAAAAAGTTCGGTTTGGTTTGATTAATGCTTTGTGGAGAGCACAAGAGTAATGTACTACAGTCGGTCAAAAGTAAAATAATTAATGGTCTAGGGAGGCTAGAGCAAATGTTTCCGAAAGACACTCAACTCAATTAACGCATGGAAAATCTATAAGGACAGATAGCTTAGATGCAACTTTGCTCAGTTGACATTGTAGAAGATGCGAACGTACTTGTAGCATTTTCCCTTTTATAATAAGTTGTGAACTCTTTTGCTAACCTAAGGATGAGATGACTTTTACTCCAACAAATATGATTAGATGTGAGTGTGACTAACATGGTTTGAATTTATTTGATTTGTCAAGACTTAGATGTTTCATTTAATGAAAGCATGTAGTATGTTGGACTTTGGGCAATAAATATGAGAAAGGGGCAGCCCGGTGCATTAAGCTCTCGCTACGTGAGGAGTCTGGGAAGGGACAATTAGGTAATGGAAATGAGAATGAAAAAAAAATTCAATATTGCCAACATACTTTGACTTTTTTTGTAGTAGTTTGGCTTGTAAGCAGTAGATTGATATGCTAACTACCTCTCTCAATATTGAATGCTCTAATTAAAATGTGCTGACTTTGATTAGATCCGGAGAAAACCAAAACCAATTGCAATCAAACCTTGGTGTCGTTTCTTACCAACACTAGACAGTTTTCATTTGTTTCGGGAATGTAAGAGTTTCAACTACTGTTGGAAGTCATAATTCTGCACGGTATGTAAGTCAAAGTCGAACAAATCGTGCTTACTGGCTTACCATACCGCACAAACTGGAATCGAACACTAAAACACTGAACCATGCTGAATCACTTAGACCGGGAAAGTTGTGTAAAAATTTGAAAGCTGCGGGTCTTACTTTCTTAAGTTGGGGGAGCTAGGAAACAACTTTTAGTTAGATTGAGTTCATAACTTCCCAACCACAGTTTCAGTTTGTTTGTCCGACTAACTTTCTTTTTTAGTCTGTTTAAAAAAGAATGAATATTTCACTTTTTGACAACTACTTAATTCTGACCGATAAGATCACAAAGATTAAAGGACATTTTACGTATGTTTAGTTTAAAATCACAAGATTCTTTCTTGACTTTCTTAAGTTTTGTTTCAAAATCAGACAAACAAATTGAAACAGTGTCACAAAAACACTAGCACTACCACCCATTATGATCTTTGATATAATTGTATATAATTTCATGTTTATTGGTACTTATAATCTGACTTGTTTCTGACCTGGAAATAGTACAATGATTGACATTTGAAAGTAGTATCTGGTACTCCTAGATAAACAGTTAATATCAAGCTGTACTTGGTCTTTTGTGCCACCAATGCTGGCATTTTCTTGAATAAATTAAACACTTATAATATGATGCCTTTTTTACTTTCATGATTATTAAAAATATACAGTTGTTCTGCTACTCATTAGCTTTAATTGTTACTTAAATCAGATTTTTAATGAATTCTTGCACAAAGAATATGGAGGACCTGGGACACTACTTGTGGAGCCTTTTACTGATATGATGGTAGCTCTCAAAGAGAGGAAACTTTCAGGAGCGGCTTCGGCTGCACGAGCATCACTATTATGGGCTCAAAATTACGTTGATCAAGATTGGGAGACTTGGAACTCAAAACACCTAAGATAACAAAGTTATCGTGTACCTGTGTTGGTAAAAGATAACAGGTATCTAGTGGAATAGTCGAGGTCATTTGCAAAAATAAAATAAAAAAGCAATGCGAGAATTCCGGAGAATGTGTATTTTCCATTATAGGATGTTCATTCTATCAAGGTAGAGTTAGTAGTAGTTCCATTTCTCTTCTATACAAAAGCATTATTGCTCAACATCCCTCATGAACTTAGACAATTGGAATGAACAAGACATTAGAACCACCAACTTCTGTGAGTTTTATCTTCCATGATTCCGGTGATCGAGTTGCAACCTTCATTAGCTATTGGACTCAGAGATACTCTGTAAACTCGGACGCCATGATTTCGACTTCGAGGCAGCAGCACCAGCAGCTAAGTTTGTTGTTCCAGGTCTTTGCCTGTTTCCTTCATGTCTTTTAGCCTGCAAATAATTAGTAAACTTGAATATCATCTTTCATGTTCTCAACTATTGGAATATATACAGTTTACAAGTGATTAGTTCAAAATTATTACCTTGTTCTTATCTGATTCAGAGTGTCCAGCTTCAACTTCACAGCTTGATCTTTGATTTTCTTGTAACTCTGGTTGATTCTTTTTCATCTTTGCATGTTTCTTAGCTCTCAATACCTTCATCACCTCTGTAATCAAGACAAAAGAATTAGTCTTTTTGAGTACAAAACAAGAATTTGTGCATTTGAACATGAATTATATCACACACACATATATATATACATACATACCTTGTGTTGTGACAAGTCTATAAGCTCTACCAAGGACTAAAGTGTCTGTTTGACGGAGAAGTTTAACGCGTGTGAAACGAACAGTTTTATCATCGGAGTTGTTATCGGAGGAGATAGGAAGAGGTATGATGAGTGAAACATAGTGACCAGGGTTCATTTTCATAACTTCACTAGCTGTCATAGGCCAATACATCCTGTCTATCTTACCATTTGGATGTTGTATTACTAGTGCAGCTGCATCAACAGCCTGGCAATTCCCCATTTGGTTGATTTTTCTTATTCACTTTGTGAAATGATTTTTTGATATTTCTTACAAGTGAAGAAGAAGATGGATAAGAAGAGAAGGAAGGAAGAAGGAAAGAAAGTTATGAAATAGACAAGAGTCTCTTTCCAAGTAGTGTCCACTTTTTTTTGTGTGTAGTAAAATAAGTCTCTCTCAAGCTAGCCTAGCAATACCCTCCCTTCCTAAACTAACTTATATAGTAGTTATATGTATGCCACACAAAAAGATTATATATAAATTATATATTTTTTAAAAAAGTGATTAAGCAAGTTCACTTTTTGATGTTCTATTGGTCCAACAAAGTGTGTTGACGACGAATCAAAGGTTTTAGGTTTAAATTTTAATGACAAAAAGATATTAGGGGTTTATCGGGAATCGGTATGACGGTTTGTGAAAAATGCAATTCAATTTTTTCATGTTGATATTTTGGAAAATAAGATCTTTAAAATATGAGAAAAATGATTTTTCTAAAAAAAGTAGAGGAAATGAGTTAAATTACGTTAATTGTGTCTTCTCTACCTTGTAACACAGTTCATGGATCTTCTCCCTCATCCCCACTATCCCCGCCCTTACCTCTCCATCTCCGCCTCCTATAGTATTTGTTTGAATTATATTTAAATGATTTTAGGAATTTCGTTATTTATCGAACACGGAAAAAAATAAGGTAAAATACTCACGGCAAATTTTTAAGAAAATATTTTCCTTCGTATCAAACATTCTATATGATTTCTGTTCATCTATCTTAGCTTAGATAGACAGACAAAACCGATAAACTCATTAGACTGTCGTTAGATCTTCTATATCAATTATCTTCTATAATAATATTTCATTATTATGATCATATTTTTTATAAAATCGACCTTTCATATTATATATTTTTTTATAACAATTTCCCTACAATATTATATAAAATAATCATGACCAATGAGACTATGTAGACTCTTTTAAGTCTTATTACCTCTTCCAAATCCTAACAGTCCACTCAAAACTTTTGTCAGGTGATCTGTTTATAGTACCTTTATAAAAATCTCAAATTACACATTGTAATAAACTTTAAATTTAAAAATTAACAAAAATATAAATTAGATGACGTCATCAACCGGCAGAGTCCTAGAATGCAGGTGAGCTTGCCACGTGGTTCAACGCCGAGGGGCCGGGATCTTGGACGGCCGGTGTCGACGGAGTCAACAAGGGAAAAAAAAAATAATCCATCATCAACCAAATAAAATAAAATATGTTTCATGTAATTCACTTTTCTTTTTAGTCAGTATTAAAAAATTGACTCATAAATTTATAATGTTACTTATTTAATGTCATAAATTTCAATAGTATGTATTTTTTTTTAAAAAAAATTAATATTATGTTAAACTATATCATATAAATCGAAACGTAAAAAATAATACTACCTAACGTGAAATAATAATGATATTTACAGGTCAATGCCTAGATATGAATGAAAAATAATTGAGAAAAACAAATCAAGGCGTGTACCTGAGATTCTATTGTCGCCCCATCTAACGTATACTCCTACTTACCCTATTTTTTAATTGTTATTATGAAATATTACTATAATATAAAATATTGATTTCACTAAAAAAAATTATTTATAACGAAATACTGTTATAAGAGGTATAATGAATATGTTTTCCAATAAAATTATCCTTAATAGTGATTTTATTTGTCCAAAGAAAATTATAGCATTGCAATTTCAATTTCGATTTAAACTATACGTGTATAATGTAGGGGTGGGCATAAATACCGAAAAACTAAAAAATCGAACCGAACCGAATTATTTCGGTTCTTCGGTGTCGGTTCTTCGGTTTCTCGGTTCGGTGTCGGTTCTTTATTTTCGAAACTTCGGTTCTTCGGTTCGGAGTTCGGTTCAAGGGTCCCAAAACTACGGTGCACCGAAGAATCGAAGTTTTATTAAATAAATTTTAAAATATTTAATTATATACTTATACAATTTTTTACTCAAAATATTTAGATGACCCATTTAAACTTTTTACTTCAGCTAGCCTTTACAATAAAAAATTGTTTTACTAATATAACATTATAATGACAATTAAGTTTGGAACTATTGTTGTAGCAAACGCTTGTTAGTTTATGTTAATTGTAGCAACTAGCAAACGCTTGTTAGCTTCTGTTTATGTACCTTTTCATACATTGTGAGTCCTTATATTTGCTCTCTTCTCTATTCTTTCAGGTATGGGAGAAATCAAAAATAATTTCGCATATTTACCTTCTCTTTAACACTTTATCATATTACCACTTTATTTTTATTCAAACTGAAAAACCGATTTAAAAATAACGAACTAAACCGAACTGAAGTAGAAAAAATTGAACCGAACCGATATTAGTTTGGTACAAATATGGTGCACACTTTTCTAAAACCGAATACCAAAGAATCGAATCAAAATTTGATTAAACCAAACCAAAGAATCGAACGCCCACCCCTAGTATAATGTCACATTCTTTCAAATTCATCCAACTAAAGTCAATTTTTGGTTGTAGATTAATTGTGGGAAATATTGTTTTCAATTCATGCACTCAACAAATTTATTTTCTCATGGCCATCAAAATATCTTATGATCAACTTTTTATGAAAAAAATGACTTTATAGTAGATGAACGATTAATCATATAAAAAATCAATGCCATGATAATATTTTATTTTGATATATTGCCTGAACCTAATAAATATTTCAAAAAGATATATATATGTTATGGAATGAATGTCTTCTACCCATGCCTAATACATTTGTTGGAAGAACTTAAAAAATATTTATTTATTTGTCTTAAAAGGTAGACTAATCAAATATAATATTTTTTCTTCTTTCTACACATGAAGAAAAATTGATTAAAAAAGAGACAGAGAGAGAGTAGAATAATAAGGAGCATATAATTGAGAAAATTCTATACTAGAAAGGAGGTTAATTTTCTCACATAATTAATAAGAAAAAGGGAAATTACAACTTGTGATATTATGATTATATTATTTGTGAATTATACTCTCCTTCTGTTTATATTTATCTGTCCACTATAAATTATATACATCTTTTAAAAAATAACATATTTTTATTATAAATCAAGATGAAAGGAACAATCTTTTTAAAATACTTGAATAAAAAGATCACGTACACATTTAGAAGCTAAAGTAAAATTCTATAATTATTCTTTTTTCACTATGATTCTAGCAAAATGTATGTAATCACTTTATTTCGATTCAAACTTTTTTTTTATTTCTGCCGGCTTTCCATAAATTTCATTATCATAATAATCTCTAGAAAAGTGTCACTATTTATATGATTATTATTATTACTATCTGTAAAATGGATTAATATTAATGTGTCAATTAATCAATTATTGACACATTATCATCAGACATAGACAAATTAATGTTTGGTAAAGTGGGCACGTATTTATTCGTGTGGTTGATGTTAAACTCAATTGAACATCAAGGTTTGAGGCCAAATTATTGTAAATAATAAAGTGAAAACTCATAATTAAAGTATACACTACCATCTTTATACCTAGATTTTAAAACATATTAAAAAATAACTTTTTAAATATGTAATTCTTGGATGAACTCAAAAGTGGTTTCCACCACCATAAAGGAAAAAAAAGTTCAATTTTTTTTGTGAAGATGCTCTAATTAATTAGGCACCTAATACCTATAAAGAAGTATTAAGAAGTTGATTAAAGTCACCTATAGGATTATGATGATTAAGTACTATTTTATCTTTAACTAGAGATTGTAAATTCGAGTTTTGAATAATTTTTTTTGTTATAGTGTTTTTTCAAGATGATATTTTTAACGTGAATTTAATTTAAAAATATGTAACTCGAAAATCTCAATTTGAATATATTGCGAATATTATATGAGAAAAAAAAGTTGACTAAAGTCATTTTGGAGTATGTAGGAAGTGATTAGAAATTTTATTCAAAGATACTTGATTAATTAATTTATCTCTAATGCACACAAAAATATGGGGAATTTTATTACTAATTGAGGCGGTGGCCATTGCTAAAATGTCCACATTTTTCAACTTCCCAAAATTAGCATAATTTTTTGACAAAAATGTCAAACTTAACCGATAATCTAGATCTTAGAGATCATAGAAGAATACTTAAAAGAAAAGTAACTCGAGGCATTAATAACTTGTTCCCCTTTTGAAAATTTTTAATAGTTCAATCGGTTGGTTATATGAGTTAAATTTTAATAGTTCAATCAATTAACTATATAAGCTTTTATTTTATTAATGATAGTTTGATTTTGTATTTTTTTTTTAACCATTACTATCAGTCCATAATTTTAACTTCAATTTATTAATTATATTTAAATATTTACTTAATAAAAATTTAGTTTTGGGCATTTGAGAGTGAATTTGTATTTATTTAGGATATATCTAAGTTGTCTGTCTTAGTTAAACTTATAATAGTTGTTAATTATTAATAAGGTTCATGATCATACACATATCAGTTAAAGTAATATTAGTAAACAATTAAGGATACAAAAAAGATATTGTTTGTAATATTAACCATGTTAGTTATTAAAATAGATAAAAGTAAGAAGTTAAAATTAATTGAAGAATACAAAATAACTATTAGATAGTCCATAATCCTATATCGATTTCCTTCATTAATAACATAAAATTTGTTCTTTCTTAATTGTTGTTCATTATTTTTTTTAGCTAGTAGAAAAATTTATCACTTAAATAAAGAATTAGTATTAATTTAACGTAGAGATTAATCATAAATTTCAATAAATAAGGCATATGACTCTTGAGTCTTGACTCATTATATTACTTGACAATCACACACGATATTTAAAAGCAACCACTAATCCACTACCAGTGATCACCAGACCAATCTATTTATAATTACCTTATTGATAACATGATTCATACACAAACATTTTTAAAATTGTCAATTCATAAAATCTTAACTCTCAAAGAAATGCAAAACAAAATTAAAGGATGATGAGCTTAATCTTATACTTAAAAGATCTTTGACTCACAAGTAAATCAGATTCACCTCATTAAATTAATTCCAACTAAAAAAAAAACCATTGATAGGAAAATCTTGAACAATGTTTCACATGGTGTAAATAAAAAAGAAATTTTATGTGATTAATTGTCAGAATATGTAAGCCATGTGGAGATGTTGGGGGATCTTGGTTTCCAACATTTAATGCAGACTGGACTATTTCATGTTCAAACATGACCTGTGTAGGGGACTACAAAACTAATAATTTTTATTAAATTGAAGTGTTATTTTAACTTGTTATGACAAGCCATCAATATTGAATGGTTTATATTGTGTGTATTGTTGATAATGTACAAGTTTTTTAAATATATTATAAGTTATGTACTAATAAAAATTTCAATTGTTAATTGAAGATGGTAAGTTCTTGTTAGTAGTCAACAAGACACATTATTAAATATAGTTAATTTTAAAAAGAGACAAATCAAATTGCAGATTTTCTTGACGTGTGAATAGAGATCATAAATATGAAGAAGATTTAATAGTTTAGAAGAAAATGGAGTTTCTTTCATCTCGATTGTGTAGATAATTAATATGGTAAGATAGTAAATAGAATAAATATGACATAATATTTTTCGTTAAATTATATTGATAGTATTCCATTCAGATGTTAATTGCACTAGATGCAGTATATGGACTTGAAATCCATCAAATGAATGTAATAAAAAAAGGCAACACAAATTGTAGATTTTCTTGACGTGTGAATGAAGGTCACAAGTATAAATAAAATTTGATAATTGAGAAGAAAATGACTTTTTTTTTATCTCAGTCGTGTAACTTTTAAAGAATTATTCAATCGATATGATGAGTGAAAAAATAGAATAAAGACGATATATCATTTTTGTTAAATTGTATTAATAGTGTAAAATGTATTTATGAAGTATGGGTATACAACTTATATTCAAACATTTAATGTATTGAGAATGTTATTTTTCTACTATTTGGGACAACTTTAAATGCATTCAACTTGTTGAGAATTTCAAATTAAAGAAGGGAAAATGAAAACTTTTTGCTTTGTTCTTAGATTGTACTCATGTGGGGGCAACAAGGCTATGTCTGTACATTGGTTATTAATTAAAACATTCTAATTTTCTTGGCCATAAAAAAAATAATATATAATATCTAAACCTAACAAACTTCATTTTATTATAAGTGGGGTTGTTTTCTTAGTTGTTTTTGTGAAAGATATAATTAATTAATTATTTCTAAAGTTGCTTTCTCCATATATATATTATTCTTTTAATTTTCCTCCATCAAACAACAGATCATTTGGGCTTTGATGCAATGTATCTTAGACCCCAAAAAAAGGATTAATTAATTAATTAATTTTTGGATGTTTAAGATTATAAAGACAATAAAGGGATAGGAGAAGAAACATGTCAAGTTTAATTACTTAATTCTTTTATGTGTTTCATTAACAAGGTTGAACTTTTTGAGAATGTTTGTCAAGTGTGGCAGTAAATGTTTTTTTTAAAAAAGATTTGAAGGTTTCTTATTAACTAAAAAGTGATCTAATTTTTATATTATAAGGTGGATTAAGTGAATAATACTATTTGGAGAAAATTAAATTCAATGAATTAGGAGCAAGTTGCCGTACTATTGTAGAGTACACAACTTAGGGAGATCTTCCTTCTCACAAACTTAATTAACTAATGAAATATTTAATTAACTAAGTTCGTTATTTAAGTAGAGAAGGATGAAAAGACGAATTTATTATATATCCTCGAGTTTCAAAAGTTACACTTATTCTAAGAATGAGCTTCTGATAAATTTCTCGATCATTAAAAAAAACAAGCTTTGAGCCAAAATAGATGAATTTGCATATATTAATGTATATTCTTAGTATTAAACAACTTTATAATAGTAGTCAAATTTGAAAGTTTCAAACAACATAATTAGATTAATTTAGTAAAATATTTCAGATTAATATGAGTCAAATAATATAAAATTGGAGAATGTAACGTTTTGATTTCAATACAACGTATCTGGTAGAGAATATTATGTGAGAGAGGCTAATTAATGGGTAAATTAATAAACTTTTTGGTGTTTGATTAAGATCATTAAGACAATATAGAGGGATAAGAAAAAGAAACATCATGTCCTCAAGTTTTGATCATGTGTGTTTCATAAGCAAATTTATAATGATGTTTAACTTTAATATTTAGAATGTTTGTCAAGTAGTGTCAGAAAATGTTTGAAGATGTGAAAGGTCCTAATTATGACACATGAAAAAGTGTTAAGGTAGATCAATTGAAGTTTCTAAAATTAAGATTCAAAGAAAAATTCAATGAATTAGGAACAAGTTGCCGTACTGATGTAGAGTACACATGAGAGATCATAGGAAAAAAGATTAAATTAAAAAGGAATCGTTTTATGAAATTAGTTATGCTGATATTATTTTTTATCGTGAATTAGAATAGAGAAAAAAATCCGTGGAGCTAGGGTTCTTTGCCTTGCAAAAATTTTGGCTTGTTGGTGTCTTTTGCAGTACTAATTGTTATATACTGTGTTTGATTATCAATATTTTAGTATTGTTAGTGTTTTTCGTGAAGATTTTCCACTATTTTGCTTAATAATGATTACATTTTTTTTGTTGTTTTCTTTTTATTTTACTTGAGCTTGATACAATTGAATTAAGGATATTTCAAAAATAACCATTTTATTTTGAAACCAAACGTATAGTTAATACATATATAATCGAAAATACTATGAAAACAAGAAATTAAGTATATCAAAACAAATAATACATATATTATTTTTTATAATACCTCCTACCAAACGTGACTCGAGAAAAATAGATCAACAAGAAAATTCTCAATTATAAATAGATTTTACTCAATAATTCTATGCATTATGAAAATTCTTAATTAAGTGATACTACTATTATGAGGAGATCTCAAATATTTAAAGACTAAATACGATTATACAAAAACACTATCATATACATGTATTTGAAACTAAACTTTATAATAAGATAATGATTAATGACAATTCAAGTCTTGATCCATTGAAAATATATGAACCCACTTAACTAACATATGATTAATTTGGTATTACAATAGGGATGTCGGGCTATTATTGAGTTAGGGAGATCTATATAATATTTTTAATCAGTTATGTGTCAATATATGACCAAGTCTAAAGGATTTAATTTGTTGATTTTTTTAAAAAAAAATTCAAGATAAACTTATATTTTATATCGATAGAATAATATTAAGTCAATGAAGTAATCAATTAATTAAGGTTCCATTCACGGGTGGATTCAACGTTACGATACTATAACAAAAATAATTATTAACGGCAATTAAGAATTAATTATCGCTAAATATGTATTTTTAGCAGCAATTGTCACTCTTTGTATATGTCTCTAAAGCCTTTAGCGACATTGGTTCTAATGACACTTAACTAATGCCGGTAAAGAATTTAGCACTCTTTATTCATATCAATATTTAATGCCGTTAAAAGTTGTTTTTATTATAGTGCGATCTCATGTTCATCTAAACTTAATTGACATTTTTGACATATAACATAAATTTATATATAGTAGATATGAACCGATAATTTTAAAAACATAATTTGTCAATACTAAATATCATAAATTTTTAGTTCACATTATTTAAATTAATCCACCTATGAACCATCCATCTTTTAAGTGTCACCACTTTAAATAATATTCTCAATATCTCTTAGTATCTATTATTCCCAATATAATTGTAATCCATCTCCCTTGTTAATTAAGAAAAATACTTGTCAACCTTTTATTAATCGTGACAAAAATAATAGCAATGTCTATTTTTATATACTCTTCTTGTGTTAGAACAAACTCTTTGAAAGCATAATTAATTAATTAATTAATTAATTAATCATCATAGAAAAGCAAAATGATTGATAAATATCCAATATATTCTCTTAAGATCTCATAATGATCTTTTTCCATCTTGATAATGAAGCATCTTCAATACATTTTTCCTTAGTGGAAAATTCAATATTACTTTAACCTAAAAAGAATCATATGGACAACCATTAATTAAAGGACAAAAGGCAAATTAAAAATATTATACTAGTCCTTTTGGTGTTTCTTTCCTTTTAATTTAATCTACTAATTTAATTAATTTAAAGTTATTTAATATAAAATTTATCTAAAGATAAAAGATAATTCTATTTAAATAAACTATTTAATTTAATTCGAACCTTTTGATTATAGATTTTAAAAGAGAAAAAAATCTCATCATTTATTTGACGATATATAATAATAATACTTTATATTAAATTATTGTGTGAACTGATAATATAATGTCATCTACACAACTTTGTAATGAGTAGAGAGGTTTGGTCAATCCTTTTAGGCGAATAGCTCGAGAAAAATCTCAAAATAATAATATGTAATCAATTGCATAATTACTATAGAAGATAAAGAATAAGGTTAATTAATAAAATTATTGTACTTTTCAGAAGAATCTTTCATCGTCATTTGTAATTATTGACTTTTGCATTATAGTTTTAAGATAACCCCAAGAAATTCCATATCATTAATAAAAATAAGGCTTGGTTCATAGATAGGCTTAATAAAGAGGTTTTAACTTTTACGATTTATTGAGATTAATTCGTATAATTAAATGAAGTGATATAGATGAAGTATTTATCTTATAAATATGTAATGGACATATCATAAGACATGCAAAAAATATTTTAAAATTTAAATTGAAAATGTTTGATATGATTACTTTATCATGTGTATTAATATTTAATAAATAATTTTACTCAAGTGTCTGAATAAAATTTATTGACGAATTTGAGAGAATATATGTATACTAATTAATGTTAAAATAATGTTTTAAAACTAATCCTTGTGCCCAAAGAAGGTTTCAAAATTATCATGTTAATTCTGGTTACTTTCACTAATCCATATTAAGTGAATTATTGAGACTTAATTTCATAATTAAAAATAATTAAATTCTGTTGAAACTCTTTTTTTATATTTACCTCTGTTTTTAATAAGATTCTTAATTATTTTAAAACAATTCTTTCTTTTGGAAAATTAACACTTTTAGTCCCTCAAATGTTAAATTATTTTTATTTTGATCTCAATATATTTTTTTACTCATACCTAATCCTCAATCAATTGATGTGCTCTTTGATTCCTTTAATTATAAATCTTTTCAAACTTAACGATTTACTTAAGTACTACAACATTTAATTTTACAGCTACTAAATTAATTAATTCTCTTTGTATTTCATTTCATTAAAAGACAACATATAGAACAAATTTCCCGCTAGTTTATTTAGGATAATTTTTTTTACATACACACTGAACACAAAAACATAAATAAGAAATTCAATTATTATTTCAAAAAACATTTTCTAAAGAGATTTTTTTTTAATCTTCATATGAATATACCCTTAAACGTCCATTATTGTACCATGTCTTCCAAAGGAATATAGAAAAAAATTTAAAACACATGCATGCATTAACATTAAGGTTTCAAAAGGGGGAATTATAATTAAAAACATAAAAGCAATTCACTTTTTATATCACTTTACGTTGCATGATTGTGATCTTTCATTTGCATGCGACGTAAAAAAAAACATTATGAATAGACAAATAACAACATTTTATATTTATTTGTTTGTAAAAATTTGTAATTAAATAAAAAAATATCGTTGGGTTCAATTCGTCTTATACAAATAAAAAAAGTACTTCTTAAAAAATATTTCTCCTTAAACATACATAGTCCTTATCTAAATTGATCAGTAAATTTTAAATATATCAAATAATTAAATTTAAAAAAATCGACACATCAAATTATGAAAGGTCACATTGTTTCATAAAATATGAGGTTGATTTGACACCAATTACCTTGGGTTGCCTCTATATTTACAAACATTTAATATATAATCATGGAGATAATTTATGTCTGGTTTCTAATCTTGTTTGCCTTTATAAAATACTATATAGTTGTCTTTGCCTTTTTATTAATAATCTTTTAATCTTTTTGTTGCTTGATATTTTGGACTATATATATGTTACATCCTCTTTTGTTTTACTATGTCATATATATGTCAACTTCATACTTTATTTCCCAATTAAGTGTTAATTTGAGATCAAATTAATGTAATATATATTTGCTTAATAGTTAGTATTATTGAGTAGAAATCTATAAATATAATTGCATTATACTACAAAAATATAAAACTCAAAATTGTATAATGCTCCTTTTTTTTCCATAGAAGAAAAATATCCCACTTAATAACAAGGAATTTTACAATATGTCGTTACGATACAAGCTCATGACATGACTTAGATATTTCGAATCTAAATCCACATGAATTTGTATTTTGGATTATGCTATGTGGGGTTACAAAACCTATACTTTCCACTCCTATTCCATCGTAGGACGACTTTACTTCAATATCATATGCACCTTATTTTATCCGATCGTCCTCGACCGTCAAACGATAATCATCACAAATAAGTATATGTTAAGGAGTACTATTTGGCCTGCCTTAGTATGATTTTTAGTTATTTATAATTTAAAAACAATCGATCAAATAAATATAAATGAAGCAAACATGTATATTAAATCGAAAGAATTTATATAATCGATATCAACTTACTTAGATTTAGAATCTAAATTATTACTGTTACGTTAGAATAAGTGGATATTGGAAACACCAAATTATGTATATACTATTTTGTCTAGCTAATTAAAGACAATATTTATATATACAAAAATAATAATTTGAGATAAATTTAATCATGTTTTCTCAATTCTCACCTCTACCTTGTGCATTAATAGAGAACACAAAACAGAGATTATTTATTCATATAGAATAAGTAACATTTGTAATTAATTTTTTGTATTTGTAAGTAAATAGAATTTATGATTTTAAAAATATTTATATAATTTAGATAAATATTGTCGAATGTGAGGGAAGTGGATGGGTGGCTATGCAGTGGCGAAGTAAAAAATTCGTTAAGTGTGCCAAAATTTAATATGTATGCAAAATAATTTTTGACCTATATATTTCGTATGATTTTTTATATACATAATATAATTTTTCGATAATATGGACTACGCCACTGGAGCTATGGGGATGAGGCGGGGTGTGTTGGAAGATGAAGAGGATACGATTATAGAAAAATTATTTCCTCATTTTAGAGAGATTTAATTAATTTTAAAAAAAATATTTGCCAATTTTTTTTACTAACTAAACAAAATTTTATAAACATTTTCCAATTTAATGGGCCAAAGAAAGAAGCCCATTTTAGAGTAGGCCCATCTTGTTAATCACAAACTTAAACCAAAATGATAGACTCATATGTTTGTTACCCTAACCCTATTTAATCCACATTTGTTCATTCCAAATCAAATCAAATAGAAATTATGATTTGTAAAGAATGAAAAATCACCGGAAAAAAATAACAATATATCCAATGAAATCAAGCAAGGTCTAGAAGGATAGTACGTACGCAAATCTTGCATCTTTGTAGACATTAGCCGTGCAAATCACCAAAAACTCGTGTCAATATAAATATTCTTTACACTGTCAACACCTATTACACGGTTGATAGTCATATTCATATACTCGTATCAAGATAGTACATTAGGAGTGCAAATCGCAAATAACGCGTTTCAAAAAGACACTTTTATGAAGGAATTTTTAAATGATAATCATATTCATATACCTCTAACAAACTGCATTAGGTCACTCATGCTTAATACTTCCCAATTTACTTGAAACAAGAAAATTTAGGGGCAATATTTTTATATATATATATATAAGTATTCCCCTTCAATCATACAGATGGGAAAAACTTGTTGAGATTGAAGGGCAATGAATAGAACTCTTCACTTCTTGTATCTGTTTTGAATGATTTGAATTTATCCCACCATGGCATGCCTCTGTCCTTCCTTGTTGCAGTGTCTTTTCGATGCAGCGATACATCAAGGAGTAA
This sequence comes from Solanum lycopersicoides, assembly GCA_022817965.1. Taxonomy (NCBI): domain Eukaryota; kingdom Viridiplantae; phylum Streptophyta; class Magnoliopsida; order Solanales; family Solanaceae; genus Solanum; species Solanum lycopersicoides. The sequence continues at coordinate 1,148,653 of CM040622.1, read as the reverse complement.
TGCAAGTAAGCCAGCAACAAATGGCTCCGACGAGAAGGGCACATTGATCATGTCATTGAACTGGTAAGAAGGAATAAATGCAGGATATCATGCATGGTTACAAGTAGAAAGGGAAAATGTCGAATTTTACTTCTTTATACTTTGACGTAGTTCATTTTCATACCGTTCTTGTTAGAAAATCTTCTCATAGTTGTCCTTTTGATCTTAAACTTAGGGAATGTTACCAATACATACCATTCGACCATCTAGTTTATCAATCAGGCTGAAGTATATACAGTATATATCTATGTATATGTCGGTATATGTATGTATATTCTATGTATATTTAGTATATTATATACTTTGTACATATTTTGCAAACTAGATGATGGAAGGGTTCAGACCCTCTAATTGTTAGGATCAAAATAATTAGGTATCATGCGGAAGCTAACAAAGCGAACCTCGAAAGACCACGAGTAAGAAGACAAACAAGAAATATACCAAAACACACAAAGACTAACGTGGTTCAGTCAATTGACCTACGTCGACAAAGGAGATGAGTAATCCACTATATAAAGATCAGTACAAAATATAGAGAGAAATAACCAATTCACTCAGAATACAAGGAGACTCACAAAAGTGATAACGCATCACTTGTGTCCCACAAATTCCACCCCCTAACCAAATCTCTCAAAGCCTCTAAGACTATATTGTGAATGTTGATTAAGTTCGAAGGAACGAGCCTCATTTATAAAGTCTTGAACTTAATCCTACAAGAAAAGGACTAGCCAAGTATGAAGACTTATGTTTTCCTTTTACGAAAAGAAAAACCTATTTATGATAAAGAAACTCTGGACAAATACCCAACGCTAATATACTTTGGTTAGGTGCTATGCTGGAGCTCCATTCGGGACAAGGGCAAAGGCAAGACGATTTTCTACAACGAGAGTATGAATGACCTCAAAGTACGATGAAGGATAAAACTTGTGATATTTCGTATAGTCGAAAAGGTGTTTTAACACTTGTCCACAATAATATCAATGTAGTAATTAATATGGAAAAGGGGTTACTTACCCATCTAGCTCTAGTATGAACAGGACCATATCCATTTATTGCTGTATATTCATTGAAGTACTGTGGAATGGATAAGCCCATGAAAATCGAAAATCCTAGAATGAACTTTGTTCGAAAGCTGTTTAAGTTGCAGAACTGGAGAAAACTTAGACCAGCTGAACCTGCAAACACATTAAGGACAAAGCTTATCATGATCTCGTTGTCCTAGGAATATACGAAAGACTTTAACTGACAATACATACCAACATACGCGAAGAAGAGACAATACAATGCTGCAACTATCGGTGCAGGGATTGATGCAAAGACAGCTCCAAATTTCCCTGGAAGAACACAAGTTTAACTATGAAATAACGTTTTACGCTAAAGAATGAACAGAATATCTGTCCTAAATAACTACATGCAGCAAAAAAACTTACCAAGAATCGAGAAGAAGATCATGAAACCAGCAGATATTTGAACAACCCTCCTGCTCCCGACACGAGTTAATGCCATCAGGCCAGCATTTTCCCTATTTTGAATAGAAAGGAAAAGGTAAGGTTCTTTGCTATGATGATAAGGACTATGCTTTCACAATAGTGGCAAAATTTCATCTTTGGTAGTACTTGACAAGAGTCTTACGGAGATACAGATGAGCCAGTTCCGGTTCCAAAGATTCCTGAGAACAATATGCCCACACCCTTAAAAAGGACAAGGAAAACTAATTTTAGAGCCACGTACAATTAACGGATAGTTACCTTGAACAACAGAGGAAATAATTGTGTTCATTTTAACTGTTTCTGCTTGAAGTAAATAACATAGGTAAACAACAAATGACATTTAAAGTTAAAGCTATGAAAGATGCGAATATCCACATTTGATGAGATATAGAATTGACCGTGCAACGTGCAGTGTTTTAGTAGATTTACCTGCCAACCTATACCGCGGCTAAGGACAGAAGGAGGTATAGGAGTTGCGCTGGCATACCTTGACACGGCAAAAAAGGTACCAGTGGACTGTTGACATGAGAAGAACTTGTATCAATTAGGCAGTCTTCAAGTAGCTAATGATTAAACGTCAACCACATAGTGGAAGAGGAGACAACTCCATCGGAATAAGATGGACCATAACCCGTGAGACACACTATTAAAATTAACTAACCTCAACCAGCGCAACAAATGAACCTGCCATCATTGCAAATGCTTCTCCGGCATCGAATGTGGGAGCTCCCCATTGAAATGGATATGGAACTCTAATCCTGTCCAAGATACATGCGTGGAAGGTTTAGCTAACAGTTCACGTTTAACGTATACCTCTGTTCACTACTGCTAATATAATCTATTTGACATTATGTGAGTCATATCCAACAATTATGTGCTGTTACCCACGCAATGTATGTGTATAAGAAGGGATAATAGCCCTTCAGTCTAGACTTTAACTTGATAAATTATGGTAGTATTCAAGGGAAAAGTACCCTTACCATGGAGATCCACTGATAATTCCAGCACGATCAGTTCTGCAGCTAAGCTGAGTCTTCATTGGTGCATTTTTGTAAGTTCCAGCTACAGTGAGAATGTGAGCATAGACCCATACAATCATCACAGAGAATATAACAGCAAACCGGTCGAAGACATGCTTATCCCCTTTCATCAAATGAGGTATGTACTGTATACAGACACGAAAATATTTGTTAACATGTTAGTTGAACTTGTAAAAATCAGATTGAGGGCAACATTTTTTCAAAGTTCATAAAGTGAACTAGAAGAATTCTAAGAAAGTTGTGATCAAATGCACCTGTGAAAATATTAAGAGAATGATGAGCTGCGGCAATCCAATTTCTGCACATTTTGCTACCTATATGCAAAAAAGTCAGTTACCAGTTACCATGACGTTTAAGCTTGTCATTTCAGCCAGAATTTAATTTGTACAGATATTACACAAATGGATTACCAGAGGAAAACCAAACTCGTATAATCCAAATCCTGATAGAGCGATCAATGGAATGGCAGAGAGTGGACTGATTAACCTGAAATTTGAAATGGGAAATAGTTCTAACTAGTTAACCTTCAGTCTTTCACATGCCACAGATATGGTAAAACAATAAAATAATCAAGTATTATTTATCAGAATCACTCTTTTAATCCTTTTGTTTATCGTATATTTTGCTGATCATATAACTCACCTTGTCACATTCCGCCATAGGCCACTAAAGCCAATAACAATCTGAAGAGTTGAAGCTACAATCATGGCTCCTTGAATCCCTTGCATTATCCTCTCAAATTTCTATACATGTAACAGAAATAACCAATTCAAATTATTACATCAACATCAGTAGGAATGCTGCAATTGACACAGATTCTAATTAGCTAACCTCCTGAGGGCTCGAAATATCGTTATATCGAGCAGCCAAGACAATCGAAAGTGTTGTTGGTACAAAAGTATAAGAGCCTCCAATAACAGCAGGTAGTCTTGTGCCAAACAAAGTCTGAGTTAGCGTGTTCAAACCAGCAACAAAGAGCAATGTCTGAATCACCTTTGCTTTCTCTTCCTGACCAGTAAAACAGGAATCAAAATTAGATAGACAGTTTACTCCTACCGTAGTATAATATAGGATGTAGCAAAATGTCTATTAAGATCTTAAACATGTCACGTGAAAAGTTGAAACTAAAGAGTTGTTAAAAAGGGAAAGAGACAGCTCTTCTATAAACAAACTAAAAAGAAAAGTAGGACAAGCAAAATGAAACGGAAGGAGTAATTCTTACTTTTCCACCTCCCATCTGAGGAACCAGAGTTGAAGGGATGAGTACAGTTGTACCAAGCATAACAATATAGTGCTGGAACCCAAGTAATATGGCCTCAGCTGCAACAAGAAATTCAACATGTTCAATTAATCAAAACACAAAGGCATTAAATCCACAACAAAAGAAAGAGAGTGAGAGAGGTAGGAGAAAGTAACAACTATCTACTATGCAACTAATGAAATCACATATCTAAAATCACACACACAAAATGGATATGAACAACAACAACAACAACAACAAATTAAAACCATTAAATCAAAATATATATATATATATATATCACAGAGACAATCATCACATGGAAGAGCTGAAGATCTATCGAAAACAGTCTACTAGCTACTTTCAAAAGGTAAGGATAAAACTGCATACACACCACCCTCCTCAAACACCACTAGAGGAATTACACAAAGTACATTATTGTTGCTTGTTGTTTATCATCACATAGAAACAAAATATAATATTCCCTTATGTCCCAATTTATGCGATATATTTCGTTTTTCAATAGCCAAACAATTTAAGTTCGAGTGAAAATTTGCTCATGAAATCTACAATTTTATTAAAAAATGAAATTTATATATTTATAAACGGCGTATAAGTCACAATTGACAATGCAAAATATTTTAAAAAATTTACAATCAAAGATAAACTTGTTTGAATCTCGAAATCTGAAACGTGTCACGGGAAGTAAATATGCATGAAGCACAGAGTTTGTTTTCAAGAAAGTTGGTATAGAAACTTACGCCAAGGAGGAGGACTAGTAATGCAGTAAGAAACATTTGGAAGCTGATCTTTAACAGGATGTGGCATATTCTCATCTTGTTTTGGTGGTGCTGCAGTTCCACCACCTGCCATACCTCTGCTGCTTCTTTTTTTTCACACAATGCAGTTTCAAATTTCCACACACAAAACACAAAATATCACAATCCCAAAAAAACAACACAAAGACAAATCAACAACTTATAGTTTCTTTGAATACAGAAATACATGACAGTACTGAAGTAAAACCCCAAATATACATATAAACTTGTAAAGATTACAGCTTTTTTGTGTTTCACTAATGAAGCAAGAAAAAAAAGGACACCCCAGGTTGATATTGTGCTACAACACCCCAAAATGCTAAATAACACTCTTCAAGAAAACTTATAGTATAAAAAAACAAAAGTAAATGTGAATATGACTTATGCTAAGCAAAACAAGAAAGAAAGAAAAAAGACAAAGAAAAATCAAAAAGTTGAGAAAGAAACCAAAGTAATCTTCCCAAGAGAATCTTTTTTTTTTCTCTCTAACTTCAAAATATAATTACTAATTGAACATTTGGGGTTCTTAAACAAAATCCCTTTTTTCTTCTCACACGTTAAAGATAAAGTAAAAAAAAAAAGCATCTCTTCTTCTCCATTTTCTTAATAAAGATCATAATTTTCCAAAAAAATTTTGGCACTTCCATTTCAAATTTTTAGTGTAAAAGAATAAAAAGTACATTAATACTCTCTACATGGTAATTTATGTGATATATTTCAAATTTTAAAATTCAAACAACTATCTTAAATGGTAATTTTTCATATGTTTTTGAATTATCAACTATTGCGTACGTAGTTTATAAATATAATAATTTCATTCCAACATATAAAATTTGAATCAAACTTAAACTGTTTGACTATTAAAAAACAAAAAATATCACATAAATTGTTGCACGATAAATGAGAGTAGTATGTTTCTAGAAGAAGGAAGGAATGAAAATGACAAAAGAGTAGCCAAAGTATTATTCTACCTAGGCAGTTATTTTTCTATTTTTCTTATGAAGACAAAAGAGCAGCAGCAGAGAAAATGTGATATTTGAAAATTTGTAGAGAAAAAAGCTAAAATCTGGTAACTTGTCTGTTATCTCTAATTTGTAATTTTGTTGAGGAGTTTTGCATGACAATTTTGGATTGAGGTGTACAATATTTGTGTTTAACATTTAGTCCTGTTTTTAAACATTTTAATATTATATTCAAGTGCTTATATTAATTTCCAAAGTGTGAAATGCCAAATGAGTTGCATCTTTGTGGTATTTGTTGTAGAGCATTTGATTTTGCTTCTTAATGGCATTATATGTCTCATTACTCTTATTAATTGCAGAAGAAAGTTGTCATTAGTTGTTAGTAACTTAAGTAACCATCAATTCTTCATTTCACCGTTATTCTATCTTTTATGTCTTGTAACTCATGTAACATCTATCATAATTATTTATTCACATTACTATCCTTCATTCTACCTATTGATTATATGAAAGACTTCTTTCACCTATAACAGTGATGTTTCTTTCTTTGCTCAAGAAATATACAAGAAAAAGAGTGGAAGAAAATATGAGAAATATTATATTGTGTATATTGAGTAAGTGTAGTGAAAGAGAGAGTTGAAACAGAGAAATATATCTTTCAACTATATTTACTATACGAAAGAGAATATTTTACATGTTGAAGGAAGGTGTTTTTATGTAGAGCTCTCGATCCTTCAACTAATTCGAAGTTGCTTGAGTTGTATGACGTTGTTGAGATGTTGTATCTTGTAAGGAACAAGTAAAAAGTGATATTGCTAAGTCGGTGTAGATTATACCGCAGTGAACTTGAAATTAATGTAGATTAATATTTGCAAAATAAAAGTCACAAAATGAACTTTTTGCACTAGAAAATAACATGTCATCACCATTTCATTATTTTTTCCCACTATATATGTTCATTCCATAAAAAAAATATTCTTTAAGAAAACCAAATTATCATAACTTATATTTTTATCACACTAATATCTTATTGCTCACTTTATATATCATCCCAAAATTTGACATTTCATATATAATGACCCATGCTATGTGAATGAAAGTTTATAATTTCCAATCCAAATGTAATTAATACATACTAAATAGAATTCTCATTGTATATCTTGTGAATATTTAGTTTTAGTTGTATATTCAAAGATTTTTAGAGAAGACAAATTTGTATAAATTTGTCACCTTTAAGTTGATGGAAATTAATGTTTGTAACTTGTAAATAAGTGGTGTACTATGTGTTAAATTTTTGCCTTTAACTTTATTGGATTCTAAAATGTAGGACTGAGCAATTTGGTTCTTTGACCTATTTTTTTTTAAAATTATTATTTTAAGGTTCTTTGACCTATTTCTTGGTTGCTAAGCATAACATGAATAGTTTAATGCACTTTCTCTTCATACTAAAAGTCAAAGAATAAGTAAACTTGGAGAAAAAGGGTTGAAAAGGAGATATGGAAGTCCTTAATACAATATAAAATAAAGAGCATAAAGTAATGTATTATGTTTTTTTCCTCTTTAAAATTTCAACGAGGAAACAAATTGTATGAGTTTGATATTTGAATGTATTAAGATATGACATGTGAAAGTTAAAGTTAAATCGAATTCAGCTTAGTAGGAATGATATTGGTTATAATATTATCTATCAAATCCAATCACTATAAGCTTGAAGCACGTAAGACGTTAGTTAGTATTTAGACGGTAAAATATATAATCAGAGTATTTTTTACTCTTATTACAAATTGATCAATAGTTATTTTAAATTATTAATTTAATAAAAACTTCACGACAGAATTCATTAAGATCTCAAATTCAAATAAACGTTCTGTTTAATAAATCTAACATTTTTTTGATAACAAATTCAAATTTTGAAATAAACCCTAGTCCTTTTTTCCTTTCTTTTTCATCAAAAAGTTACTCCTAGTCACATATCTTCTCTTTATATACGTTTGAACATAAAAGTTTGAAGTGGAAAACATTCGTACTTATTTATTTACACTAAATTAAATAAATTTATTTTTAAAATACTTAAATATTAAGAAAATAATTATCAAACGTGTTTGTTCATAAAGTGGAAAAAACTTTCTTTAATCATTTCAAAACCCTCCTCATCAACATGCTAGTTAACAAAAGCATTTAATTTTCTCCTTCTAATTTCTCTTCAAAATTTTCAGTAATTTTATTGATATAAAATAATTGTTAAATAAATTATCATGATTCAATGATTAAGATAAATAGTTTTGCACGTAATAATTACATTAATAAAGTCAAATCACACATTTTAATTACTTTTCTCATAATTTGAATTAACTAGATAACCAATAAGATTGTGTTGGAGTGGTAAGTACTCCTTCATTCTTAATCAAGAAGTCTCGAGTTTAAGTCCCCACGGGTATGGAGTCGTCTTTGTTAGAGAGCGTTTTATCCTTAATGTGGGACTTCCCAACGCGAATCCGACCGGATGAAAAACAAAAAACAAATCAACTAGATAAGCATGCAAAATTTGTTACTTCCTAAAATATATTATGAAACATAAAACTAGTAAATTTAATCAGAGAATTTAAGTGCATTACTAGAATTCACAAATGTACAAGTTGAATCTCCATATTCAAATCAATTCAACAAATCAAATTTATATATTTCCTTATAAAATTCTAATTTTATATAATTTATATACATAAAAAAAAAAAAAAAAAAAAAAAACAGGAACACTCTATTCATATTGTAAAATGAGCTATAATATCAATTTATAATAAGATCTTAACTTAGGTGAAAAAAAGATACAACATATAAAAGTACTTACATTAAGGGAGTATAAAATTGACATAAGCTCTTTTGTAAAGTTCAATTTTTATAATTTTAATTATCAATTTAATATTCTACGTAAGGAGTAACTTTATTTCTTTTTACCGTAGGCTTTATTTGGTAAATGCTACAATTATAAATAAAGTTACACTGTCACAGACATGTCATTAATCTACCAGAAAATACACGTGTCAATATTTGTATGGATGAAAATGCCAACTTTATTTTTCACAGGTCTCTCTGAAAAAAGCTGAAAAGGCTTTTACTGTCACTCCTTTTTTTTTTTACTGATACAGTGTGTATACGAGGGGTTGCTTAAATATTTTTTGCTTTTATATAAAATTTTAAATTTAATTTATAATTATCTTTTTAAATTCGATACTATAACGATATACAATCAACTTTTTGATTAATTTTGAAATGACAATATACAATCAACTTTAAGAATAACTAGGCATAACTCTATCTTCAATTTTAATTTTATAATTCTAAATAAAATGAAAAATGTTTAAAATCTATCGTCAAAATGCCTACTTGACAATTCCTTAAAAGTTGAAGTTGAAAATGAAATACTTAAAAGTTAAATGCATTAACATATGCATTTCACTTGGAAATTGAAATTGTGTTTAAATATATATTTTATCCATAATCTATTTAATATATCTATTTTTACTAAGCATATTTATATATTATAGTATATATATTAAAAATATCTCATGTCTGTTTGCTTAACATAAAAGCACACAGTTTGGAATCACACAAAATAAAAAGGGGAGAAAAAGAGGGACATAGTTCATTGTTCATGTCCCATTTGAATTAAATGTGTGCAAGCATATGCATATCTACCTAGCTACCTTTGATCTTTTTATTCTTTTTATCATCTCTTTTTAGCTTATAATGTAGCTTGAAGTGGGGTTCAAATGGGCACACTTTATATGTTTGTTATTAAGGGTTGATGTAAATTAGTGTATGAAAAGATGATTTGTTCAATTTATTTAGATTTAATATAATTTTGTTTTACGTGGAAATTATATAAGCGATCGGTTATTTTTGAAAAGTTTTGTGAATTTATCGTTTTGTCCCTCCCAATATCGACTTCGAGTCTTTTATGTTTGAGTTTGAAAAGTTGATTTTGAATTTTGAGTTAAGAGTTGAGAATTTGGTAAGATTATGCTTTTGAAAGGCTAAGTTGCTTAAAAGTGGTTTTGAGTCTTTTGAAGTTTCGAGCGTCAAAAATAGAATTTTGTCGATTTCATCAATCCCAAATTGTAAAATTGAATCAGTGAGAATTTTCTGTTCAGATTCGAAGTCATTTGTGATTTTTTAAAAACAATGAAGAAAACAAACACAAAATCACAATTTAATGCTAAAAATTAGTGAAAGTTTATAGTGGTGGTAGTCTGGACTCTTGTGACGACTTTTGTCATCGCTTAATGTCTAGTTGAAGTGAATCCCCTAAGTTATTTTGAACCTAAGCGTGACATCCGGGGTTCGAATCACTTGGTTAGCATTTACTTTTTCAGTTTACTTTTTGGTTCTCTTTTCTTAATATATAAAACAGGTTAAAAGTGTGATTTTAAACTCAAAAGAATTTAGGGGTCCTATTTTTTAAATTTTTTTTTACTTATTTATACGTTTATATTTTTAATTTTCAAACCTCCTGAATGAAAATTGCGTGTCCGCCACTGACTACGTATACGTTACTTTACTTTTTCACACATGAGTTATGCTATTTTCACAATTTCTAACAATATGTTGGTCGGTGGGGGCTGTTCACAGTTTTGTAACCCTCCTCTGTGGCTGGCTGGAAATGAAAGATGACACGACTTAGATGAGCAAGGTAAACTAACGTTTTAAAATCAAATTGTTATGAAATATTGAAGGTATATTATAAAATAGATATAATATATAAATATATCTTTTAACTTGATTTTATTTTATTTTTATATCCTTAAACTTTGAGTGTGCACAAGTAGAGACTTAAACTTGTATAAAGTTGAACAAATAGACACACGAGTCATATGTGTCATAATGCACATAAGACACCATGTAAACGCAAATTACCAAGTAGGATGCCACGTAACATGCATATGTATTTTTGTTTAATCTTATACAAGTTTGAGTGTCCAAAGTTGGAGGACATAAATATAAAATGAAGTCAAGTTAAAAGATATATTTATATATTACGTCCATTTTTTATCAGATGTCTCAAATTCAAGCTTTATATAGAGAGAAAAATTGTGTTAGGATGACTGGTCAAGAGTATCATCCCTGAATGGACCTTATCGTGACAATTCAAATTGGATTAATTACGGAAATCTCACCTTTTAGTTTACTTATTACCATTATTGCTTATAAGTTTCATAAATTTCAAAATTCTCATTTTTGCGCATCAAATTAGTATATCTCACGCATCACATTAGTGTATCATGTATAAAATGCACCTCGCGCATCAGATTAGTGTATCATGTATAAAATATAATGTATCTTACTTAACAATTAATGTATCTCGCACATCAGATTAATGTATCAGAGCTTATATTATTGTATCCATTTTGAGGAATTTTTGTAATTATAAACTTTGAAATGATAGATTGTAATTTTACCTTAACAATATGTGATTTCTGTAATTTATCCATTTAAATTTAGTCGAAACTTCAATTTCGTTAAACTCTATATGCTTTCACTTTCATTGTGATTTCTATTTTGTTCGATTTCTATGAGTTACATCTTCTTGGACACCTCCAAATTTCATATAAACGCTGCCGGCTTTATTTTGTCGGTGTGCATATATGATTGTGCAAATTGGCACTAACCGTTTCAGTGCATTTTACTTTACTATTTTAACATAAATAAATAGACAAAATATTTCAAACGATGGCAGGTGGAATAGCATGATCTCATATCTAAATGTACTTGTCAAAGTTTTAACTCATCCCACTAATAAAATATGCAAAAATTAAGGTATGATAAAATTTTATTTTATACATGTCCTATCCTTAATTGTGTCATATCTCATCTCCCATCTTATATTAATGTATTTGGCACGGAATATTCTTTAGTGAGCGAATTATTTTAATATAAATAATAAGATTTAAATAATAAAAGGTGAAAAAAACATCATCATATATTTATCTAACTTATCTTACTGAAAATTAAGGTAGGATAAAATTTATACGTGTCCCCAACTTACGCATAAAATCACCAACCCCTTTCGTGATTGCTTGTATACGAAATCAAATATTCTAGATTTCCGCGCTGATAACCGAAAGTTTACGTTTCCAATACGCATGATCAACAATAAAGCATGATCAAAATAACAGCTGTTTAAAGAGGTTAGGCTGAAAGAAGAATTTGAAAAGGAAACAAAGAAAATGGGAAATAATAGAGAAGAAAAAGAGTTGTTACTGAATCACTCACATAATGTAACAAAAGGTGGTCTGAAAACCATTCCTTTCATCATAGGTATGTGTAAATTGTAATGATTTCTCTGTTTTTTTGTTTACTCTTTGTTTGTAATTTGTTTAATTGATTCATTGTGTTGTATTGTAGTGAATGAATCATGTGAGAGATTGGCAAGTTTTGGTTTGCAACCAAATATGATAATCTACATAACAAAATTTTACAACATTAATGCGGCTCATGCTTCAGTTTTGATTAATTTATGGTCAGCATTTTCAAATGTATTGTCTGTTTTGGGAGCTTTTATTTCTGATTCTTACATTGGAAGGTTTAGAGCTGTGGCTATTGGAACCATCTCTAGTCTTATTGTAAGTTCAATTTGTCCTGTTTAGCTTTGCTATTTAAATGTTGTAAAGATTCGAAATTTGACATACAACTTTATTCATTTGGCCTACAGGGAATGCTTCTTCTTTGGCTCACAACAATATTTCCACAACTCAGGCCGTTACCCTGCGGTCAGTATGAACATGATTGTAATGCAACAACAGCAGCACAACTTGCTGCAATTTTGTGTTCTTTTGGGCTTATTTCCATTGGTGCTGGTTTTGTTAGACCTTGTTCCATAGCATTGGGTGCAGACCAATTGGAGAACAACGAAAATCCAGATAACGAGAGACTTATGGATAGCTATTTCAATTGGTTCTATGCCAGTATAGGAGTTTCAATTGTTCTTGCAGTTACTGTAATTGTTTATATCCAAGACCATTTTGGTTGGCAATTTGGGTTTGGTGTCCCTGCTTTGCTCATGGTTTTATCTGTTTCCGTTTTCTTGATTGGATCTCCTCATTATATCAAAGCAAAACCCAAAGGGAGTTTGTTCACTGGATTGTTTCAAGTAGCAGTCGCAGCCTTCAGAAAAAGACATATCAATGTTCAGTTGAATTATAATGACGACTCCTACTATAAAGCACCTGAATCAAAGCTCATCGAACCATCCACGGACTTCAGGTATATGTGCCTCCATCTTTTCCTCAATGGTATAGACATCTTCAATATCTATTCATGATTCATTGTATATTATATCATAGGTGTTTGAATAGAGCTTGCATAATTGAAGATCCTGACATGGAGTTGAAACCTGATGGAAAAGCTTTAGATCCATGGAGTCTCTGCTCTGTGGAACAAGTCAAAATAATGAAGTGTTTTCTTACCGTTCTTCCCATGTGGTCCACCTGTATTATGCTTCTTGTATCGTTCAGTCAGCCACTTTCGATATATCAACTACTAACCGTGGATAGAAACATTACCCCTCAGTTTGAAATCCCAGCAGGATCATTTGGCATGATTACCGTTCTTTCTTTGACAATCTGGATGGCTTTTTACGATCGTGTTTTGGTGCCTTTACTGTCAAGGTATACTGGACTGCCGACTGGGATAAGTTCATTTTCCAGAATGGGGATTGGCTTATTTCTAGGCATTGTGGCTACGGTACTTTCAGCTATAACAGAAACCATACGACGCAATAAGGCAATCAATGCAGGGTTTGAGGATGACCCGAACGCTGTGTTAAACATGTCCTCTATGTGGTTTGTACCACAGTTGGCACTATACGGGGTGGCTGAGGCTTTGAATGTGATTGGACAGATTGAGTTCATATACAGTCTATTTCCAAAAACCATGTCCAGCTTTGCAGCAGCTCTTTACACGTTTGGCCTTGCGCTTGCCAGCTTAATTAACAGTCTCTTGGTGAGCGTGGTGGATAGTACTACCTCAGCTGGAGGCAACACAAGCTGGCTCGCGACAAACATAAACAGAGGTCATCTAGATTACTACTGCTGGCTAATGACTTTCTTATGTGTGATTAACTTCCTTTATTTTTTAGTCGTTTGTCGGTTTACTGATCAACATCACCATGATGGTAGGAGTAGCTTATATCCTGATGCAGATTTCCATGGTGCTTAATTGTATCAACGCTGTGTTTATATATGTCTGAATCATGTGCATTTCTTGTGACTTTCCCCTAACCTGAAATATTAGAAGAGTTGCTATTAATATTACGGAAGATATTTTTAGGTATAAATGTCAAAATACATATCTAAACTATGCATTAAAAATGGTGTGAGTATAAGTGATGTTTTTCAAATCATTACGGAGGTTCTCATAAAGTTTTTTCAAAACTTGTTAATGGACCATTAATTAAGGAGTTTGAAATATCTAAAATCATTTTCTTTAAATTTGATAAAAACAAGTGAATTTGGGAGAACATTTTTTCAAAACATTTAAATCAATCAAACGCTAGATAATTGAGCCTGTTTCTGAAATGTTTTCTTTAATTTTTGAAAGAAAATTATTTTCTTTAAATTTGAGAAAAATAAGTGAATTTGGAAAAACATTTTAAGTCAATCAAACATGAGATAATTGGACATTTATTCGAAATCATTTTCCTTCCTAGTTTTTTCATAGATTCTATATTTGTATTAGAAAATTAATTATTTAATATATTTTAACTTGTGAACCCCTAAACAAATTGATTACAAATCTCAAATTTCTAATCTTGACTCCGCCTCTACTTGTGTATACTCAAAGTTGAAAGAAATAAATGTGAAATGAGTTTAAATTAAAGGGCGAGTTTATGTATTATTATGTAATAAAAGAAAGTTGAAGAAAATAGACAAGTTATATTTCGAATTTGTGAATTGAGACTTGTTAAATTTTTGGAGACGTTTTTTGTCTTGTTTTTCCCCTTTGCCTCTTAATCTTTTCAACAGTAAATTTCATCAAAATCTATTGGTTCCCAAAAAAAAGTAGGAAAAAAATATTTTGAGCGCTAAATTTTGATGAAATGAACTATAAAAACGTATGTGTTGAAATTCTTGATTCAAACATTGTTCAATTACTTTGGATCAAAGTATTTGCTATGGAAATATGGGGACTCCGTTAAAGTTGATTTGAAAATATCTTAATGATACAGACATATATAAACATAGCGTACACACTTGATTGTTATAATTAAGCACCATGGAAACACTTATTCTCAGAGTGTTCCTCTTCTGCCTCAGGAAATATGCTACTCCTACCATCATGGTTTTGCTGATCAGTAAACCGACAAACGGCTAAAAAATAGAGAAAGTTAATCACACATAAGAAAGTCATTAGCCAGCAGTAGTAATCTAGGTGACCTCTGTTTATGTTGGTCGCGAGCCAGCTTGTGTTGCCTCCGGCAGAGGTAATACTATCCACCACGCTCACCAAGAAACTGCTAATTAAGTTGGCAAGCGCAAGGCCAAACGTGTAAAGAGCTGCTGCAAAGCTGGACATGGTTTTGGGAAATAGACTGTATATAAACTCAATCTGTCCAACCACATTCAGAGCCTCAGCCACCCCATATAGTGCCAACTGTGGTACAAACCACATAGAGGACATGTTTAACAAAGCATTCGGGTCATCTTCAAACCCTGCATTGATTGCCTTATTGCGTCGTATGGTTTCTGTTATAGCTGAAAGTATTGTAGCCACAATACCCAGAAATAAGCCAATCCCCATTCTGGAAAATGGACTTATCCCAGTCGGCAGTCCAGTATACCTTGACAGTAAAGGCACCAATACACGGTCGTAAAAAGCCATCCAGATTGTCAAAGAAAGAACAGTAATCATGCCGAATGATCCTGCAGGGATTTCAAACTGAGAGGTAATGTGTCTATCCACGGTCAGTAGTTGATATATCGATAGTGGCTGACTGAACGATACAAGAAGCATAATACAGGTGGACCAAATGGGAAGAACCATAAGAAAACACTTCATTATTTTGACTTGTTCCACAGAGCAGAGACTCCATGGATCTGAAGCTTTTCCATCAGGTTTCAACTCCATGCGAGGATCTTCAATTATACAAGCTCTATTCAAACACCTATAATATAATATACAATGAATAACTATATGCATTGCACAATTTCAAGTAAATCAAATATTGTGTGATAATAAGCGCATGAATGGATGTTCTATACCATTGAGGAAAAGATAGAGGCACGTATACCTGAATTCAGTAGACGGTTCGAGGAGCTTTGATTCAGGTGCTTTATAGTAGGAGTCGTCATTATAATTCAGCTGAACATTGATATGTCTTTTTCTGAAGGCTGCGACTGCTACTTGAAACAATCCAGTGAACAAACTCCCTTCAGGTTTTGCTTTGATATAATGAGGCGATCCAATTAAATAAACGGAAACAGATAAAACCATGAGCAAAGCAGGGACACCAAACCCAACTTGCCAACCAAAATGATCTTGGATATAAACAATTACAGTAACTGCAAGAACAATTGAAACTCCGACACTGGCATAGAACCAACTGAAATAGCTATCCAGAAGTCTCTCGTTATCTAGATTTTCTTTGTTCCCCAATTGGTCTGCACCCAATGCTATGGAACAAGGTCTAACAAAACCAGCACCAATGGAAATAAGCCCAAAAGAACACAAAATTGCAGCAAGTTGTGCTGCTGTTGTTGCATTACAATCATGTTGATACTGACCGCAGGGTAACGGCCTGAGTTGTGGAAATATTGTTGTGAGCCAAAGAACAAGCATTCCCTGTAGGCCAAATGAATAAAGTTGTATGTCAAATTTCGAATGTTTACAACATTTAAATAGCGAATTGCTAAACAGGACAAACTGAACTTACAATAAGACTAGAGATGGTTCCAATAGCCACAGCCCTAAACCTTCCAATGTAAGAATCAGAAATAAAAGCTCCCAAAACAGACAATACATTTGAAAATGCTGACCATAAATTAATCAAAACTGAAGCATGAGCAGCATTAATGTTGTAAAATTTTGTTATGTAGATTATCATATTTGGTTGCAAACCAAAACTTGCCAATCTCTCACATGATTCATTCACTGCAATACAACACAATGAATCAATTAAACAAATTACAAACAAAGAGTAAACAAACAAAAAAAAAGACAAAATTATTACAATTTACACATACCTATGATGAAAGGAATGGTTTTTAAACCTCCCTTTGTTGAATTTTGTGAGTGATTCAATAAAAATTCTTCTTGTTCAGTGTTTTTCCCCATTTTTTTCCAAATATTTTGTTAGTCCAATCAGAGTGAAACAAAGAATTTTTTTTTTGAGTATAAATCTCCCAACAGAAAAGATGCATAGTACATAAAGGAGTCTAAATGGAGTGACAAAAAGTGTATATAAATCAGACTAAAGTTTAATAATGGAAGTTTCTTTTTTTCGTCCATTTCAAAAAAAATGAAATCCACTATCCCATCTTTTTTAATTAGATACAATAAGAATAAAGAATATATTGATATATCTTTATTTTAAGATTATAAAATTTAAAATTTTAATTTATTTTTTAAAATTTTCATATCAAATCAAAATAGGTCAATAAAACTGAAATAAAAAAAAAAGTGTTTATCATATAATATTTAATATCTAAAATTTAAATATTAATTAATTTAATTTAACTTAACTTTAAAGATCAATCAAAGTGACTCATGTGAATTGAATATAACCAATAAAACCGAATGAAGGAAGTACTTAATAAAAATGTGTAGAGTTACTGTTCTAAGATAATAAAAATTAGGGGTGGGCGTTCGGTTCTTCGGTTCGGTTTTATCAAATTTCGGTTCGGTTCTTCGGTATTCGGTTTTAGAAAAGTATGCACCATACTTACACCGAACTAATATCGGTTCGGTTCGGTTTTTTCTACTTCGGTTCGGTTTAAATCGGTGTTTTTAAATCGGTTTTTCGGTGTAAATAAAAATAAAGTGGAAATATATTAAAGTGTTAAGAGTTTTATGTGCTTAATAAAAATAAAAATAAAATAAATATGCGACGATATTTTTGGTTTCTCCCATACCTAAATGAATAAAGAAGAGAGCAATATAATGACTCATGTACATAAATAGAAGAGGAACTAAATTGTCATTATAATGTTTTATCAGTAAAACATTTTTTTGTCGTAATTGCTAGCTTAAGTAAAACATTTAAATAGGTCATGTAAATATTTTGAGTAAAAAATGTATAAGTATTATTAACTAAGCAATATAATTAAATTTTTTAAAATTTATTTAATAAAACTTCGGTTCTTCGGTGCACCGTAGTTTTTGGACCCTTGCACCGAACTCCGAACCGAAGTTCCGAAAATCATAAACCGACACCGAACCGAAGAACCGAAGAACCGACACCGAAAAACCGAAATAATTCGGTTCGGTTCGGTTTTTCGGTTTTTCGGTTTTTATGCCCACCCCTAATAAAAATATACATTTAGCATGCTTATTCAGTATTGTCTTACTTTTTTTTTTTTTTAAATAGTTATAGATACTTTTAAGACAATTAAATATAAGGTTTAACATAAATTGATATGAAAATTATTTAGCGTTTGTATGAAGTAAAGTATATTACTTCCTTTAGAAAATAATAATAATTTCTTTTTTTTTTTAAGAAAGCAATAAATATGAGATTTAGATTATGGGTACGAAAGATAATAGGTTATTTATATCAGTTTAAGTATTTTACTTTTCTTTATAAAAAATAATTAATCATTTTTTTAGACAATAAAAGATATAGGAAAAAGGCATAAATACCTCTTATTTATAGTTACGCCCCCCCCCCCCCCAATTATTTTAGTTCATTTTACTTTGTTTTCCCTCATTTAGGTTATGAATTTGTGTTACTTCAAGTTTCATTAAATATTGAACAGAATAATTTAAAAGATTTTTTTTATCTGACTCGAACTATCAATTAAATTTTTTATTCATGATTTGTGAACTAAATATTTAAACTTAATAAAATGCAATCTTTTAAATTCCTTGAACCGTTAATCAAGCCCATATGATAACTTGATAGTCAAATTAAAACAAATGTGTGATTTCACACATAAAAGGACATAAATATAGAATTTAAGACTTAAAAATGTTTAAAACAAAAAGAAGAACAGAATTAAAATGAAAAATATAGTATATACATTTAGGGGTCGTTTGGTAGGCTGCATTAGAACAAAATAGTCCATTAATTATGTAAGTTTTATTTAGTACCATGTTTAGTAGGAATTTGAGTCTATGTAGTTGTACCTCCAACATGGTATGATAGGATGTATTACTAATACCTTCCATTTGAAGGTATTAGTAATACATAGGATATAATGTCATGGGATAAGCTATATAAAGACAAAAATATTCTCAATTATTTTAATTATTTTAATTATTTTCTTGATTTTATTATTTATATTTGTATAAGTAAGTTTATTTAAATAAATTAGCTTACAAATTATTTAGAGAGAGTTGTTTGTTACTAATAAATCCAATATAAATCAATATAAATTTGAAATGTGATTTGTATATGAAGTTTGTGATCTAAATTAATGTGTGTGTATATATATATTTGCTTGGTTTTCTAATTATTTGTATTTTAAACAATTTAAAAAATTTACATACATATTAAAACTAAAACTTGCAATTTTATGTGTACATGTAGATGGTTTATTCAATTTTACCATTGTTGACCGTCTTTTCGATTTTAAAAGTAGATGGTTTATCTTTTTTTTAATTGGAAAATGACCTTTTGTGAGTGATCAATTTATTAAGATGACAATTATTTATCCT
The DNA here is from genome assembly GCA_022817965.1 of Solanum lycopersicoides. Classification (NCBI taxonomy): domain Eukaryota; kingdom Viridiplantae; phylum Streptophyta; class Magnoliopsida; order Solanales; family Solanaceae; genus Solanum; species Solanum lycopersicoides. The sequence goes on along the minus strand of CM040622.1, from coordinate 1,129,198 downwards.
CAAATAATTCAAGTGAAAAAAATAACAAACAAGACAACTAAATTGTTCTTTCCATAGCTGGTTATAAAAAATAATATTGTCCAACAATTATCTACCTTGATCCAATTACATAATAATTCAAGGGTATAATTGAAAAGAAGTTTTTCATAGAGCTATAATCCAAACACAAGATGAGGTGAAAAAAAATGAACCAAACACTTGATAAAAATAAACTCTGCATTACTAATCCCTACACTATTTATTTCTATATTACTAATCTCTACATTACTAATCTATGCATTATGAATTTTTGTACCAAACGACCTCTTAGTATAAAGTGAGTGTCATTTAGGGAACAGTAAGTGACTGGACAAGAAGTGTATAAAAACAGACTAAAGTTTAATGGAGGAAGCTTCATAATAGTCCAAAGTTAACATCCATTATCAAAGTTTCTTTTTTGGTTCATTTTTTTTTTAAAAATACACCCCACCTCCTAATCCAATTCTTTAATTTCAATTTTTCGCGTATTATATTTAATGTCATAAAATTAAAAAAAATATTTATTATATTTTTAATTTAAGATCGTAAAATTCAAAATTTTTAAAGTATGTTTTAAAAATCACCCTGATAATTGAATTGAGTGTAATTACATTGTCTGTCTTATTTAATTATGTAATTACCTGGTCATCAGATAATTGGACGTAATTGACAGGGCATAATTATTCATAATAATCTATATCATGATACATATCACATGGTCAAACTGATTTGCTTACGGAATGTAACATGTCATTCGTATCTTATTTTATTTTAGGAGAAAGGGTCAAAAATACCCCTCAACTTTAATTTATTATTTGATTTTACTTTCGCCGTTAAAATAAAGTTAAATTTATCCCTTCCATCATTAATTTCATCAAAATTACCCCTAATTTGACGGAATCGTCAAAATTGACCTAAATTGACCCAATTATCTTATTTTTTTTAAAAAAAAAAACTTATTTCCTATTTTTAAACCGATAATCCGACCCCTTAAGAAATAACCCAATTATACCATTTCCATTTACCCATTCCCACTCGTTAAAGAACAAATCTTTAAACTTTTCCATTCAAAATCCAATCCTCAGAACATTACTATATGCCTGTGTCTGAACCTAATGAATTTTTCAATAACTTGTTAAGAAATTCTTGAGGCAAAAATTAATAAAGAAGATTGAATCTTGACACACACTCAATTCATATACCCTTTTGGATTTTATAACATCATCCTCATTGAAACATGAAGAACCAAAGATTGAATCTTTGAGGCAAAAACTTAAAATTACTAATCAACTCTAATACTCTTTTGAATTTTAAAAACACCACAATATTTCTTTTTAGAACTTCTTTTAGAAGATTTGAAGAAGTGGGTGTCCAAAAGATGCTTGAAGGACAACTGATGAAGAAGAACAACAAAGAGTTCTCTCAAAAGGTCTAAATTGAAAGCATCCAAATATTTAGTTTCTACCTCCTAACTAAGCCAAAATATGAAACTAAAATTTGTTCATATAGCTACTCAAAGAGGCAATTAGTAAAAATAATTTATGCAGAGTACAAATTACATAGGAACTTGAAGAAGAAGGCAAAGGCGAATTGGTGAATATTGTGATATTGTTGCTGTTGAATCATGTTTGAAGATTTGTTCTTCGGAAAAGGGTCAAAATTGCCCCTGAACTATGTGAAATAGATCACTTATACCCTTCGTTACATTTTGGGATCAAAAATACCCCCCGCTGTTATCCTAAGAGACCACAAATACCCTCAAGAGTTAACACCCCAATTTTTAGGTGACGTGGCATGCCACATAGGACTAATCCCTCCACCTAAGCGTTGCCAACTAGGATTCATTCAAAAGAACTAGACCTTTAGTGGCGACAATAGTTGCCACAAAAGCCCAAAAAATCGTCACTAAAGATAATGAGTGATTTTTAGTGACGACTAATAGTAAAACCTATTTTTTCAAAAAAAATAATATGATAATTAATTTTCGATCGCAATCTAATTTTCTAAAATAAATAACTTGCAATATTAATATTAAAAGCACCCAATATTATCACGAAAAATCACGAAAATTACTTCTCGATTCACATCTCCTACTATATAATGCATCATTGTACATTTTATACATTTTCATACAACATAAAAATAAAACAGTGTCTTCAAACTCCTACTTAATCGATATTATTTGCGTTTTTTAAAAAAAATAATGAAGAAAAAAATACAAAATTAGAATTTAATGTTGAAAACTTTTAGTGACGATTTTTTGGGCTTTTGTGACAACTATTGTCGCCGCTAAAGGTCTAGTTCTTTTGAATGAATCCTAGTTGGCAACGCTTAGGTGGAGGGATTAGTCCTATGTGGCATGCCACGTCACTAAAAAATTGGGGTGTTAACTCTTGAGGGTATTTGTGGTCTCTTAGGATAACAGCGGGGGTATTTTTGATCCCAAAATGTAACGAAGGGTATAAGTGATCTATTTCACATAGTTCAGGGGCAATTTTGACCCTTTTCCGTTTGTTCTTTAATGAGAGAGAATGGGTAATGGAAATGGATAATAAGGCATTGGGTTAATTAGATTAATCGGGTCATCAGGTTAAAATTGGGTAACTGGGTTAATTTTGGAGATTTCATCAAATGAGGGATAATTTTGGTAAAATTAATAATGGAAGGGGTAAATTTAACTTTATTTTAATGGCAAGAATAAAGTGAAATAATAAACCAAAGTTGAGAGATATTTTTTACTCTTTTCCCTTTATTTTATTTAGAAAATAATTATAAGCCAATAAAAGATATAGGAATTGTTTTAGTTTGTATAACTTTGTTTCGCCTCATTTAGGTTTTGAGTTTGTTAGTGTGTATCCTTTTTTTACACATTGGACGAAACAATGTAAGAGATCATTTTATTTGATTTAGATTAATAATTAAATTCTTTTATTATGAATCATTTAAATTTAATAATACACGATTTTTTAAACCTCCTCTTGTTGTTGACTAAGCCTATATGAGAACTTGATATCAAATACGAACAACACAGTAATTTCACACATGAAAAGAGTGTAAACATAAAATATTTAACTAACTAGCTAAAATCAAGAAAAAAAAGAAGATAAATACAGAATTTAAAGGAAAAATATTTAATATAAAGTGATAGTATTATTTAATATTTAGTAGAAAATTATTTAGGGCAATGATGTTATCGAACTTATAATGATATCTTCAATGTATAATATAAAATAAATGGACAGAAATGGTCAAAGGGATAGAGATAAAAAGAAAAGAATGGAGTGAAAAAAGACAGAGAGAAATTATTATTTTTTAAATAAAAAAATAAATAAGGGATGTAATTTATCAAAATATAATGTAAATTTGTTATGTATCATTTTCATTGGTGTGATTTAAAGCAAACGAATATAACAAACATATTAAATGAAACAAAATATATTACTGCAAGTGGGGAAGCATCTATTTGACAATTTTATATCGTGATATAAAATTATGAGCTAAAATTAATATTTAAATATGAAGCTTCATTCTTATTTCATCTCATAATGTCATCTCATGATGAGATAAATTTTAAATTCTGCCTTATTATATAATAAAGTTACACATAATTTTTACTTTTACTAAGAAAATTATTATTTGAGAATTGTTATGGGCTCAAATAACAAATGTCCGCTTTAATTTCACACTTTACATATCATTTGTGAATATAACACATATTATATGTTGATTGTAAAAGATAATGTTAAAAATAACACATCAAAGGTCTATATGAGGTATTTAAAATAAATACAATTTAATTAAGATGTCTAAGTGAAAAATAATATCGTCAATAAATTTCACTTATTAAATAACATTATATAAATATAATAATCAAATTTTAGAATTTTAAAACATAATTAATAAGAATAATTTAATAAAATACACCTCCAATTAAACTTTTATATATAAAAATATATCAGATTAACAGATTAGATAATATGAAATGGAGAAAGTATTACTTTATCTTTAGTTTTTAAATACATTATATCCAAATTAGTAATTGCCATTATTTTTTTTCTAATAATATGGAAATATTTTTCTAAACAAATAACTTCTTCTAAAGACTATATAATATATGCTATTTTCAGAACAATAAATAAAAAATGGTATCAAATAATTGATTTTATCAGAATTAATTTCAACATTAAATTGCTCTGATTCTACAATGTTCTATCTAACGACATACGGTCCCATACTTGCAATTTATATATTTATTTTGTTTGATATTATGTCAAGTCATTGACCTTTTTTTTTAAAATTATTATTTATAGATATTCTATTTCATTTTGGTTCTTAAGAATATTCTACTTTCGATTTATTTCTCTACAATTTCAATTAACATATTAGCGGTAATCCATAATTTTGAAAGATTTTTTGCATTTAACTTGAATTACTTGAATTGTACAATGAATTAGTAATTCATCGTTTTAGTCCACTCAATCATTTTAATTAAATTTTTGTGTCCTCTAAATATCTAAATTCAATGAAACTTTATTTTTTAAATTCTTTTGAAAAAGAAACATCATTATTTATTATTTTCTCTATTTTAAAATAATAAAATTATTCACATATCTTTTAAATTTTAACTTAACTCAATTATTTATAATAATTACTTTCTTCCACAATTGATGAAGATAAAGAAACACAAATATAATATTAATCAATAATATATCATGGTACATCATCCAACATGTGATATATTTTTATGGGGTAACCCATCGGTGGCCCCCTAAACTTTGCACTAACTTTCACTTAGACACCTTAACTAGACTTTGTTCATTTTAGACACTTCATGTCATGTCCCCTTATGTCAATCTGACATTTTTTTCACAATTTTCTGGTGACCCTAAGCGCGTGTTGACCAAACATATCCATATAGATTAAATGACCAATTATGTCATGCCATCTCATTTTAAAGCCATGTCATTAAACACAAAAAATAAATAAAAATTAAAGGTCAAATAGAAAGGTTTTGACCAATCAAAAACAACTAATTTGAAGATTTCCCCTCTCACCCCTCTTCCCCACGCACCACCACCCACCCCTATCATCTTCCTCATCAAAAATTTCTCACCAAAATACATTCATCTTCTTCAAATTTCTCCTTTTTCATTTTCTTTTCACCTATTTCCACCCTATATGGTTATCTTCTCCGCCATATTTCTCCATTTTTATGGTCTTTTTTATAATACCCACTTGATTTTATCGTCTTTTTCACCATACCTTTCTCCTATTTTTTCATTTAATTTGGTGTTTAGAATTGTAAATATGAAATCTAAGAAGTTATAATGGATTGTGAATATGTTAGAATCATAATTGTAGATTTTTTTAATAACTTAGTTTATTCTCCATTCTTTTAAGAAAAACGGATTACATTCTTGCCATCAACCGATGAGATCAAGTATGTATTGTGTTCAATAATATTAACCTTATGTTTTTCTAACATAGATAATAGAAGGTTTGAAAGAAGTTTTTGATGAATTTTTCGAAATTTTTTTGAAGAGTAAATACAAGGAGATGTACAGCAGAAAATGAAGAAGAATAAGAAAAAAAAAATAGGCTAAAAAAGCCACACACGCGCCAGCAATGAGTGTAGCACACTCACTTTACCACATCATCAAAGTGTGTCGAAATGATATAATAGGGAGTGACATAAGGTGTCTAAAATGAACAAAGTTTAGTTGAGGTGTCTAAGTGAAAGTTGATGCCAAATTTAGGGGCCACCGATGGTTACCCCTATTTTTATTAATATTAAAATATCATACAAACACTTATATCCCAAATCAATTAATAAATCATAAATAAAGGGATCTCTTTAGGGCCTTAGCCTCTCCTTTTTGACCAAATTAATTTCTTTTTCTATTAATGATTTGGAAAGGAAATACTATAAATAAATCACTTATTCTATTCTGACTTCATTAATAAAAGTTAATGTCATAGATGGTAAAATAAAATAAATCTTATATTTTTTTTTGTTGTCTTTGACAATGACAACATTAATTTTAAAAAAGAATAGTGGTCCGTTTAGCCATGCGATATGGTATTATGATAGATAATTATAATACAATATTATGATATTGAATAATGAGATAAAATTAAAGTTTTGTTTGGACATGCGATATGAAATTTTAGTGTTGTATATTTTGTCATAAACATAAAAATTTCATAAGTTCTAAAACTATTAAAATAGCCCCAATTATTTATTCAATATTATCAAATAAATAAAAAATCATAAAATCGTATAATAAATTATTATAAAGTTATTTATTCTTCACTTAAGTAATTGTTTCATCAATATATTTGAGTAAAAATAAAACACCTTTTACGGGCTCTTCAAGATTTTATCACTCAACAATCGTGAAGTGTGAGTTAAAGTGATTATATGTTGGTGAAAATAATAAATTATATGCCGGTGAAAATAATAAATTTTATATCAGTGCGAATAATAAATTTTAAAAAGTAATAATGTGATTATAAATGTGAGTTTTTTTTAACAAAATATAAACTTATGGATCAATTTTTTGTATTAAAATAGTTCATCATGACATGGTATTCACATATGATTGCATATCATGGTTTTTAGAGAATATGATATCACATCTCATGATCAGTGGCGGAGTTAAAAATTTCTTAAAGGGTGTCCAGAAATAACAACTTGTTATGTTAAGAATGTTCAAAATAGGTTATTTAATTATTTCGTAAATGATTTTATTTGTATATATGCAAAAACAAATCTGACGAAGGGTGTTCAATTGGACACCTTTACACAATATGGCTACGCCACTGCTCATCATGAGATGAAATCAATATAATATCATATATTTAAACGCTCATTCCATCTCATAATACCATATCGTGATATGATATCATACGTGACAAAAACATAACATGCCTAAGACTTTGACGAGCGTCAATAAGCACACCTCTTAACAGAGGCTTCTTTTTTAGCATGCATTTACATTTATCTCTCAAACTTCTCTCTTTCTTCCACTCTCTTTGGAGTTAACAAGAAAGAAAGAAAATGGGGAATAAACCAGAAGAAGAAGAAGAGTTTTTACTAAATCACTCACAAAATTCAACAAAGGGTGGTGTAAAAACCATTCCTTTCATTATAGGTATATTTGTGTTCTTCTTTACTCTTTCTTCTTACTTAGTTTGTTTCATTGTGTTACTTAGTTGTTTCTATTTTTTTTGTAGTGAATGAATCATGTGAAAGAGTATCAAGTTTTGGTTTGCAACCAAATATGATACTCTATATAACAAAATTTTACAACATGGATGCTGCTCGTGCTTCAGTTTTGTTGAATTTATGGTCAGCACTTTCAAATGGATTGGCTATTTTTGGGGCTTTTATTTCTGATTCTTACATTGGAAGGTTTAGGGCTATTGCTATTGGAACTATCTCCAGTCTAATTGTAAGTTCACTTACTCAATTTGTCCTCTTAAAATCGAAAATTATAGATCTGATTGGGTATATGGAAACACAAATGAAATTAGTACAACTTTAAGTTATAGACTTAGTACTGTTTATCTCAACAGGGAATGATTCTTCTTTGGCTCACTACAATATTTCCACAACTAAGACCGTTACCCTGTGGTCAGCATCAACTTGATTGTAATGCAGCAACATCAATGCAACTTGCTGTAATTTTGTGTTCTTTTGGGCTTATTTCCATTGGTGCTGGTTTTGTTAGACCTTGTTCCATAGCATTTGGTGCTGATCAATTGGAGAACAAACGAAATCCAGATAATGAGAGAGTTATGGATACCTATTTCAACTGGTTCTATGCTAGTGTAGGAATTTCAATCTCTGTTGCAATTACTGTAATTGTTTATATCCAAGTGCACTTTGGTTGGCAAGTTGGGTTTGGTGTCCCTGCTTTGCTTATGGTTTTATCTGTTTCCGTTTATTTAATTGGATCGCCTCTTTATATCAAAGCAAAACCTGAAGGGAGTTTGTTCACGGGATTGTTTCAAGTAGCAGTCGCAACCTTCAGAAAAAGACATATCAATGTTCAGTTGAATTATAATGACGACTGCTACTATAAAGCACCTGAATCAAAGCTTCTCGAACCGTCCACTGACTTCAGGTATACACGCCTCTATTTTTTCCTCAATGGTATATAGATATCTTCAATGTCCATTCGTGTGCTTATAACTATCATACAATATTTGTTTTACTGACTTGTTATATTAAATGAAATTGTCCAATGCATTTAGTTAAGCAAACTATTAGTGTGTTTAAGGGTCTTCGTTTACCCATCTCATACTCATTTTCGTTTTACCTTTATTAAAGGAAATGAAGAGTTCAAAATAGATACTTGAAGGGTGTGTATAGTACAATTTTCCCACGTTTGGTTGGTTTGATGTTTCGAGAAAATATTTTTCTAGGTAAACAAATAAAGAAAACGTCTTTCCTAATGGAGGTAAGGGAAAACAAGTTACAGTTTGATTCATTCGTTCGTTGTATATTGTAGGTGTTTGAATAGAGCTTGCATAATTGAAGATCCTCACGTGGAGTTGAAACCTGATGGAAAAGCTTCAGATCCATGGAGTCTCTGCTTTGTGGAACAAGTCGAAATAATGAAGTGTTTTCTTAGAGTTCTTCCCATGTGGTCCACCTGTATTATGCTTCTTGTGTCGTTTGGTCAGCCACTTTCGATATATCAACTACTGACCGTGGATAGACACATTACTCCTCAGTTTGAAATCCCAGCAGGATCATTTGGCATGATTACCGTTTTTTCTTTGACAATCTGGATGGCTTTTTACGATCGTGCATTGGTTCCTTTACTGTCTAGGTTTACTGGACTGCCAACTGGGTTAAGTCCATTTTCCAGAATGGGGATTGGCTTATTTCTGGGCATTGTGGGTACGGCACTTTCAGCTATAACAGAAACCGTACGACGCAATAAGGCAATCAATGCAGGGTTTGAGGATGACCCGAACGCTGTGCTGAACATGTCCTCTATGTGGTTTGTACCACAGTTGGCATTATACGGGGTGGCTGAGGCTTTGAATGTGGTTGGACAGGTTGAGTTCATATATAGTCTATTTCCAAAAACCATGTCCAGCTTTGCAGCAGCTCTTTACACGTTTGGCCTTGCGCTTGCCAGCTTAATTAACAGTCTCTTGGTGAGCGTGGTGGATAGTACTACCTCAGCTGGAGGCAACACAAGCTGGCTCGCGACAAACATAAACAGAGGTCATCTAGATTACTACTGCTGGCTAATGACTTTCTTATGTGTGATTAACTTCCTCTATTTTTTAGCCGTTTGTCGATTCACTGATCAGCATCACCATGATGGTAGGAGTAGCTTACTTCCTGAGGTAGAAGAAGAACACTCCGAGAATAGGCGTTTTCATGGTGCTTAATGTGTATGCTATGTTTTTGTTTGAACATTTGCATGTATTGTAACTTCTCTTGAATCCTTGACCTAAAATAAATTGAGGGCTTCTTTCTTTAAGACACAGAATGACGAGTGCCAAAAAAACTCAACACTCATATGTCAACAAAATTTATAGTTGATGAGTATTATTTTTCTTGATATAGGTGTGTTAAGTCAAAGTTTAACAATTAAAAATTAATAGATAGATTATGTAAATATCCATTTGTTTTGAGTTACTTATTAAATATTTCTTAATTTGATTTCTATTTTTTCCCGTCATTTTTGACAAATCTTTCTTTTTTGTTATACATTCAATTTATTAACATTAAGTTAATGGCATTGAAAAATGGTAACAAATAAATATATTTGAGATTTTATCAATTAATAGAGATAAAATGATAAACTCAATATATCAATCATTATTTTTTTAATATGTGTCATGATCCAAAAATGAACGTGATGACACTTGTCTATTCCAATCAAGACAAGTTGATGGAAGTTGTGCTAATTACTTTTGATAATGACAAATACTTTTTGATCATTCATGAACCAGGTTCATTTATTAAAACAGAAAGTAAAAGAAGAATGAAAGAGTTGTCGTTTTATGAAACAAGAAGTGAAGGAAAAGAATTGAGGCATAGATTTATTTATGGAAAGAAGGAAAACAAAAGTATTATGTTTCCATAAATAAATACGATAAAACTTTATTCCTAAAAAGATGGTTTACTTTATATATGAAAAAGGAAAACAAAACCTTTTCCTAAAAGATGTTTTAACAAAACCTTTTCCTAAAAGGTGTTTTCCTTATACAACAAAATAAAAGGAAACCTTTCCATATCAAAGGAGGACACAGAAAATAGAGTTGTTATCAACTTTACAGAGAGGCGGCAAAATATCTATATAAACAGAGATATCAAGTCAAAGAAAATTTGTCTTTGCAATCGAGTGAAAAGTGAAGAAAGGCGAGAAGAAGAGAGAGGCAGCAAAGATCGTTTGTGAGTTTTGTGAGCTTTGTGAGTTTTGTGAGTTTTGTGAGTTTTGTGAGTTTTGTGAGTTTGTGAGCTTGTGTGATTGTAAACAAGAAGTGGTTTGGCTTCTTGTGGAGAGAGAGAGAGAGAATTTGTGAGTGAGTTTGCAAGAAGTGGGTTTGGCTTCTTGTGGAGAGAGAGAGAGAGTATTTGTGAGTAATTTTACAAGAAGTAGGTTTGACTTCTTGTGAATTTGAAGAGTTCGATTAGAGTTAATCAAAAATTGTAATTGAGCAAGAAAAGTAATAAAACAGAGTTGAGTTTTTCCTTCCTTGAGATAGGAAGGTTTTAGTTAAAGTATATTGTTTTATTTACTCTTTTCTTAGGCAAATAATCAAGAACCTGGTTCTTGATCTAGGGGTAAGGTTTCTTCAATTGGTATCAGAGCAGGATCTTTTCGTTAAAAGATTAACATCTTGAAAATAAAATGGCAGCACCACCTACCCCCCAAGAAGGAGCTTCTCAAACACGACCACCACTGTTCAATGGAAAATATTATGGATGGTGGAAGAATCGCATGATGGATCATCTGATAGGAGAAAATCCCGATCTCTGGAGCGTAGTCTTGGATGGTCCTACCATTCCTATGAAAAAGGGGCCTGATGGAGAAACAATGATACCTAAGGATAGAAAGGAATGGAATGTTGCTGATAAACTTGCCATACAAAATAATGCCAAAGCTAAGAAAATCTTGATATGTGGTATAGGACCAGACGAGTACAATAGAATTTCCTCCTGTCAAGATGCTAAAGCAATCTGGAAAACTCTGCAAACTGCACATGAAGGAACTAATCAGGTCAAGAAATCTAAAATTGACAACTTAAACAGACAGTATGAATCATTCAGAATGATGGATGGAGAAACTATTCAAGATATGCACACCAGGTTTACAGCAATTATCAATGAGATCTACTCTCTTGGTGAAGTAATTCCCAACGAAAAAGCTGTAAGAAAACTCCTGAGTGTCTTACCTGAGTCATGGGAAAGTAAAGTTGAAGCAATTACTGAAGCACGCGATCTTGACAAATTAGCAATGGATGAACTTATAGGAAATCTAATAACATATGAACTGAAGAAGAACCAAGAGAAAGAGATAAGCAGTAAAAGAAAAGAAAAGAATCAAACCACTGCATCTGAAGATTTTCAAGATGAAAATATTGCTCTTGTGACCAAGAGGTTCTCTAGATTGCTAAAAAGGGGACAAACATCTCAAAAGAGGAGTCCCCAAAGGAATACTGATAACTCTAGGGAACCACTATGTCACAAGTGTGGAAGTCCTGATCACTTCATCAAATTCTGTCCACTTTGGGCCTTGGAATATAAGAAAAACAACCCAGAAAAGGCAAGAGAAGGAAAAAGTGACAGATATATTCCCAATAATCGGAGAATGACAAATCAAGTGGCCGACATATCCATGAAAAAGGCATTCGCTGCAATGGGAGGAATATCTGAAGATGAATCTGAGGATGAGGAAATCGAGAATCAATCTCTACTTGCAATAAAGCAAGAAGACAAATACGACTTTCTTGCACTAGTGGCTGTAACTGAAGAAGCAAACAAAGAAAGTAATTGTCAAACACAAGATACAATTCATGCTCTAATGGCTGATTCAGATTCTGAGCAAGAAGAAGAAGACCAAAACAAACAGGTTAGCTCAACTTTCACTAAAGAAAACTGTGAAATCTATACTAAAAAGGAGCTATAGTCACTACTGGAAACTGTCATAAATGCATATCAGTCAACCTGCCATGAAAAGGAACTACTAATGGAAGATTACGCATCTCTAAGAGAAGAAAACATGACTCTAGAACAACAAAATTATTCTCTGCAAAAGAAACTAGAAAATTTAGAAAAAGAACTGAAGGTTGTCACTGTAAAGAATGAAGATCTGCAAAGAAAACTTGACCTGATTAAGTTGGAAGTAGAGAATAGTATGAGATGGACCAGGTCCACCATAATTCTCGATAGTCTACATAAAAATCAATCTGGCACAAGATATGGAATAGGATTCTCTGAAACAACAAATCCTAATATAGATTGTCTCTGCTTTCTCTGTGGTCTTACAGGACACAAAAGTTCTACTTGTGATAGAAAACAAACTGCACATAAGAAAAATTTCATGTTTGCAGAAAAGGTGCAAAGGGAAAATGGCCTTAAAACTGCTCCTACACCCAAAGCTCTTCCTAGATGGGCTAAAAGGAATCTTATTCACCCTTTTTATAATAAACAAGCAGTCAAGTGGATCTGGGTACCCAAAACTAACTCTATCTAAATAAAACGGCATGTCGTGGTGAGAGAAAAATCAAAACACTGGTATTTGGATAGCGTATGCTCAAGATACATTACCGGAAATCAACATAATTTTCTCTCATTGAAAGGAGTTAAGGGCAGAACTGTAATAGGTACTAGATGGGTCTTCAGAAACAAACTCGACGAACCAATCTTCACATCGCAACCGACAACCACTCAGGGGGAAACCAACATTGTAATCACCCCAAAACCACCTCCATCCCAAACACATAATATTAGTACCTACCTATTTTTCTGCTGGTGTATCTGTTGGTCACTTGTTCTTTTTGATGTGTCAAAAGGGGGAAAAAGATGTATTTTATTTGTACATGTACGAATGGTTATTTGCATTATCAAAAAGGGGGAATTTGATGAACCCAATAAACGTCGTCTTCATTACTTTTGATGATAACAAATTATGTACTTCATGAACCAGATTCACTACTTATGAAGGAAGGAAACGACTCTCATGAACCAGGTTCATTAATCTATATATGAAAGCAGAAGTACAGAATAAAAGAGGTGCAGATTCATTTATGGAAAGAAGGAGAATAAAAGAGACGACGCAAATTTATTTTTGTAGTAGTCTCTTTTGATGCTGTGGATATTTTTGTCATCTCTATCTTGGGCTTTTTGATATGTCAAAAGGGGGAAACAGTTTCTCAAACCTGGTATTATTTGTCATCATCAAAAAGGGGGAATTTGATGGAAGTTGTGCTAATTACTTTTGATAATGACAAATACTCTTTGATCATTCATGAACCAGGTTCATTTATTAAAACAGAAAGTAAAAGAAGAATGAAAGAGTTGTCGTTTTATGAAACAAGAAGTGAAGGAAAAGAATTGAGGCATAGATTTATTTATGGAAAGAAGGAAAACAAAAGTATTATGTTTCCATAAATAAATACGATAAAATTTTATTCCTAAAAAGATGGTTTACTTTATATATGAAAAAGGAAAACAAAACCTTTTCCTAAAAGGTGTTTTAACAAAACCTTTTCCTAAAAGGTGTTTTCCTTATACAACAAAATAAAAGGAAACCTTTCCATATCAAAGGAGGACACAGAAAACAGAGTTGTTATCAACTTTACAGAGAGGCGGCAAAATATCTATATAAACAGAGATATCAAGTCAAAGAAAATTTGTCTTTGCAATCGAGTGAAAAAGTGAAGAAAGGCGAGAAGAAGAGAGAGGCAGCAAAGATCGTTTGTGAGTTTTGTGAGCTTTGTGAGTTTTGTGAGTTTTGTGAGTTTTGTGAGTTTGTGAGCTTGTGTGATTGTAAACAAGAAGTGGGTTTGGCTTCTTGTGGAGAGAGAGAGAGAGAGAGAATTTGTGAGTGAGTTTGCAAGAAGTGGTTTGGCTTCTTGTGGAGAGAGAGAGAGTATTTGTGAGTAATTTTACAAGAAGTAGGTTTGACTTCTTGTGAATTTGAAGAGTTCGATTAGAGTTAATAAAAAATTGTAATTGAGCAAGAAAAGTAATAAAACAGAGTTGAGTTTTTTCTTCCTTGATATAGGAAGGTTTTAGTTAAAGTATATTGTTTTATTTACTCTTTTCTTAGGTAAATAATCAAGAACCTGGTTCTTGATCTAGGGGTAAGGTTTCTTCACAAGTCTGTTTCAACCCAACAAAGCGAAAGAGCGGAAAACTTATCATTTTAATAAAACCCTTGAGTTCGTTCGGAACCTCCCCCCCCCATCACACACAAATCATATATGAAAATTTACTATTCCCGACTTTTTAGACTCAATGGAGCCGTCGAAGCATGTATCTGAGGTCTTCTTAACCCGACATCCCCCGCATCTAGCAGAACTCTCGAAATTTTGATCCGAGCATATGAACCCTTAACATTTACCAGAGCCAATCCAAAGGTTAAAAGCTAACAATCTCCAACTTAGGACCTCAAACCCTCAAAAGGACTTCAAATCTGAAATCGATAACTTTCTTGGATCAATTTTCACATTCTGAGACTGATGAATAAATATAGTTCTATTATGACACGAAAAACCATTTTAAAGCAATTTTAGCCTTTTAAATTCAAAAACTTACCTAAGTCACAAATTTTTACTCAAATTTTTCAAATCAATTTCAAAACTCATTCGAAAATGACTAGGGGTTATCATTGGAAGGAAACTGTAGTTTTGTGAAAATTTTGAAAAATAATCGAAATTGTTGTTACTATACCACACATTTTACTCTTGTACTATCTAATAGTGTATTTTAAAGGTATATATGCCAATGTGAACACATTACTATTTATAATGATGCAGTATTTATGATGTCTACGTGAACACATATATACGTTTAAAATACACTATTAAACAGTACATGAATAAAAGATCATTTTCAAAATTCCAAATTATTACAACAATTTCAATTAAAATTCAAATATATTTCAAATCATTTTCCCTGTTTTAAACTATGTTAAAACACTCAGCAATCCACTTATTGTGATCGAATCAATTATTTTTGTATTCGCATCTTTCTTGTTCACTTATGTAGAAAATATGTCAGCATAAGATGAGATGTAGTACATGGATTACATATTAAATTAGTTGCATTAAGTAAGGGCATACAATTAAGCTTAAAAAATAGTATTACGTATGTTATTATCTAATTTTCACCATTTCAGATTATACCTAAGAAACTAAGTAAATTTGTCATTGTATTTTAATTTAATGTTCTTTTAAAGTTAAATTTTCAATCAATGAACATAAATTGATTTATTTTAATTAATTAATTTGACCAATAACAATACATTATTCATTTAAATTTCTATGTTGATCAAATATATATTTTCAGGATTAATAACTATAATTTATGTATTAATTTTATGAAATAATTACAAAATCATTTTTAATAAACACTACACATAAATAAAAAGGAATGGAGTAATATTTTTACAATTTATTAGCCTCATTCTTTCACAGCTTAAAAATCCCCATTTTATTAAACCTTTGCTCTGTCCAAGTCTGCCATTCCTAACTTCAAGAATTACTTTGGAAGCATCAAATTTGAAGTGAGTTAATAGTGGGTTACATAGGGGGGTTGGTGTTTCTATTGTTTTTTAAATTCTTTTTGGGTGGTTGTTTTGGCGGATCAAGGTTACTCGTGTGTCAATTTTATTGATTTAAATTCAATCAATTGAGTTTAGACAAATTTCGTTAAAAGCGACACAGATTTTATGTATAGTCCCTAATTAAGACAAACAGTCTAATATCGATAAATATATAAGAAATTATTGGATTTATAAATAAGCAAATCTTATAAATCAGTAAAATTTTCAAATCATGCATGCCTAGATTTAAAACGAATAATATCTTTACTATACTATTCTTTTATAATTGTATACTTCATTTGCCTTAATATTAAGTTTTCCCTAAAATAATTTCATAAAATATAGGAAAAAATCCTCTGACATATGCTCGAAATTCCATAGACACACTTATATTATACTAAGGTATTATATTTTCTAAATAATTTTTTATCCCTTTTCGGCCTACGTGACACTAACTTGAAAAAAAATGTCAAGACGCGCTGAGCCCACAAGATAATGTCACGTAAGCCGAAAAGGAATAGAAAATTATTTATAAAATAAATTCAGGAATAATAGAATCTTCATATAATATAAATGTGTCTCTGAGATATCGAACATAAATTAAGGGGTACTTGTTTATTTTCCCTCAAATATATGAAACTTATAAAATGTCTGTGTCTAGGTCCCATCAATAAAACATGGCAAAATTGAGCTAAAATGGTGTGCTTAAATTAAAATTGGTGCCATATTTTAATATGACCATAAGTTCATAAGAGGGGCTAGGTGAAATATGCACCATTCTTTTTTTTTTTTTTACAAAAAAAAAAAATGGTGCATATTTCACCTACCCCTCTTATGAACTTATGGTCATATTAGAGTGAAGTGAAGAGAAGAGGAAAACCAGAGAAACAGAGTTGTAGAGGAAAATGGACACAGAAACACAATTAGTTGAAGAAAATCCAAGAAAGGGTGGTCTTAGGACCATGCCTTTCATCATTGGTACACTTTTTTTTTTCTTTTGTTCTTCAAATTGCTTGCATTCATTAGGTACTAATTATTTTTTTTTTATTTTTTTTGTAGTGAATGAATCATTTGAAAGAGTAGCAAGTTATGGTTTACAAGCAAATTTGATAATTTATTTGATGACATATTATAACATGACTGCTGCTGCTGGTACTAGTATTCTTGGAATATGGACTGCACTCTCAAATGGATTAGCCATTGTTGGAGCCATTATTTCAGATTCTTACTGTGGTCGCTTTAAGGCTGTTGCATTTGGATCCATTTCAACACTTATTGTGAGTTGCTATTCTACTCTACTCCAGACTCAAATTGCTTCATTCAGTTATTCTAATTTGTTTGTGCAATTTGTAACAAAAAAAATAGTTTTTTGATTTAATGTTAGAGTGAGATTCAACTGAAATGACATAAATGAGCCAAACTTTTAACGAATGACAATGATGAGCCTTTTCTCAAAGTTCTATGACCACTTATTGTGAATTGTGCCATTTTCACAATTTCAACAAGAGGTTTTTCTTTTGATAGGGAATGATTATTCTATGGCTCACATCAATGATTCCACAACTCAAGTCTTTACCCTGCCCTCAGTTCCAACATGTTTGTAATGGAACAACAGCATTCCAGCTTGCTGTTCTGTTTTCATCTTTCGGGTTTATGTCCGTTGGAGCTGGTTTTATTAGACCTTGTTCTATAATGTTTGGTGCTGATCAACTTGAAAAAAAAGGGAAACCCGAGAACAAGAGACTTGTTGATAGCTATTTCAACTGGTACTATGCTAGCATAGGGGTTTCAACTATTCTCGCAGTTACCACTGTCGTTTATATCCAAGAGCGTTATGGTTGGAAAGTTGGCCTTGGCATACCTGTTATCCTAATGTTTTTGTCTGTCTCGATGTTCCTTATTGGTTCTCCTTGGTATATCAAAGTGAAAGCTAAAGAAAGCTTGCTCATAGGGTTGCTTCAAGCAGTTGTGGCAGCTATTAGGAAAAGAAATACTCGTCTTCCATTGACTGATTGTGATGACTACTATCGTTGGCCACTTGAATCGGAGGTCTTGACACCGTCAAATGACTTCAGGTCAGTGCTTCCATCTTTTCACCAATGGCATTTCCATTGTCAATATTACTCAATAATCAATTCATTGGTATAAGATTTTTGTTGTACGTTATAGGTGCTTAAATAGAGCTTGCATGATTGAAGATCCTCAACGAGATTTGAATGCTGATGGATCAGCTTCAAATCCATGGAATCTTTGTAGTTTGGAACAAGTTGAATCATTGAAGGCTATTGTTAGAGTACTTCCTATGTGGTCCACTGGTTTTATGATATATGTGACCATGAATCAATTCTCATTTTCCGTACTTCAAGCAAAGACCATGGATAGACATGTCATCCCTCAATTCGAATTACCAGCAGCATCATTCAGTGTGTTCTTGATTATTGCGTTAACAATCTGGGTAACTTTCTATGACCGTGTTTTGGTCCCTTTGCTATCAAAATATACTGGACGGCCAAGAGGCCTAAGTCCTGTTATCCGAATGGGAATTGGCTTATTAGTCTCCTGTATGTCTATGGCATTGTCTGCAATAACAGAAAGCATAAGACAACAAAAGGCAATTGAGGAAGGGCATGAGGACGACCCACGTGCTCTAGTGAACATGTCTGCTATGTGGCTCGTGCCACAGTATTTACTACTCGGAGTGGCTGAGGCTGCCCATGCAGTTGGACAGATTGAGTTCTTCTACTCCCTATTTCCCAAAAGCATGGCTAGCATCGCGTCAGCTATGTACACTATTGGAACTGCTGTGTCGAGTTTGTTTGGAAGTATTCTGGTGAGTGGTGTGGATTGGCTTACATCAACGGGAGGTAAAACGAGCTGGCTTTCGAGCAACATTAATAAGGGTCACTTGGATTACTATTTCTGGCTACTTGCTTTTTTGAGTTTGCTCAACTTTTTCTATTTTGTGATGATCTGCCGGTTATATGAAACTGGGAATGATGGGAATAGTAGGTTATCTCATGTGGCAGAAGATAAAGAATGTGATTATAGACTCTTATCTGAATCTTGATGATATGTTGTACTGCATCCTTGAATGATCCAACTACTACTAATTTAGGCAGTAGAGTGTTTTCATATACTTTTTTGAAGTATGTTGTGAATTTCCTCAGACAAAATTTTGGATACCACATTGTCTTTTGTCGAATGGAGGCTTAAGAAAATGGTACTTGTTGGATTTTAAGCATCTTAGTAGTATTTTAAAGTGCATAATTCCTAATGAGAAATGTCAAATTTATAGCTGCACGTTTGTAGCATATGTTGTGCAGCATTTGAGTTGTCATTTGATGACATTATATGCCATATTACTTATACTCATATTATTGGAGTTCAATATGGTCATTAGTTGTTAGTAACTTACGTAATCTATTAATTATTCATTTACCCAATTCAGTATCTCATTATTCATTGTAAGGAAGAACTCATCACTTATAAATAGTGTCTTACTTTGTATTAGGAATATGTGAAAGTACGAAAGAAATATGAAAAAGTGTGAAAAATATTGTAGAGCATAGTGAGGTTAGTGTAGTGAAAGAGAGAGTTGAAATAAAAGAATATATTATTCTACGTTTTCAACTATATTTACTATACAAATGAGAATGCTTATATGTTGAAGGAAGATGTTTTTTTTGTAGAGATTTGAACTCTTCAAACTTATTCAGAGTTGTTTGAGTTGTACGAAGTTGTTGACCGCTGGCGGCAAGTCAAGAGTGATATTGTTGATCAGTATATATTATGTCGTATTGGCCTTGAATCTCCTCAATTTGAATATTATTTTTTTCAATTTTGTCGTTTTATTTTCAATTGTAATTTATTATATTTGTGGTATATTACGTCAATAGTATTAACTATCAATGTATCAAAGTAATAATTACACAAATTTCAATTATCTAATGACTTTCCAAACATACCCTTAAAAGTTTTCATAAGAAAGACGGATAAGTGAAAAACTTACGACGAACAACTACTTCCCTAGTGAGACGTCCAGCCATAATGCTAGCCTGATTTTGCGTCCGGATGGGGGCGGAAGGGTCTAGAGTTGTGAAGAGGTTTGCGGAGAACTCTAGAACCTTCTAGATTCCAGGAGAAGACTAGAGAATTCTAAGGAATTCTCTAGAACAATGTAGCCATTGGGAAGCATATTCTAGAGAGTGTGGAATTCTCTAGAATATGGACTAAAGTGTAAATAATTAGGGACTTGTAGAGTTATTTTTATTTACACTTAGGCCCTTAGGGAGTTGTATAAATAGGGGGCCTCTCATTTGTAAATGTGTCCATCAACCAATTCCTCCAACAAAGAAGTAGTAAAGACTTCTTCCTCCAAATCTCTCTTTCTAAGTCTTCTTTAGCATTTTTCTTAGCGATCTTAGGACAAAAGGCTTACTTGAGCTTGCAAGACTCGTGAAAGATTCGTGAGCAAGTTGTCGAGTGCCGCACGGTTCTTAGCAGATTCTCTAGGTCCGTGACACTAGCCTCTTATATAAAGTAGTAATATTGTACCAAAAAATAAAGATTTTTTTCAAAAAAAAACTCAAAGAAATATTTCATCAAGGAAACAATCTTTTTTTTTTCTATACCGTAATTATTTCATATACTCATTCCGTCGAACAATAGTTGTCCACTACTATTTTGGAATGTCCAACAATACTTGTCCATTTATGAAATCAATGAATAATTTTACGCTTAGCTCTTAATTTACCCTTATCATTAATTATGGTCATTTTTCAAGACATAATATTTATTATATTCAAGGGTAATATAGTAAAATTACTTTCTATTTATAGTTTCTTAAAGGATGTGTCAAGTTAACAGTTGACAACTATTGTTGGACAGAGGGAGTGACTCTTAAATATTTTGAATTGTCAATTATTGCGACTTATAGTACTTACATAGTTTACAAATATATAAAATTCCAGCTAAATTTAAACTGTTTAACTCTCAAAAATCGAAATGTGTCAAATAAATTGAGATAGATTGATTGGAATAGTAATTCTGATAGTTTTTTGGGGAATAGGAAAAGTGTTGGGAGAAACAAATGCATGATAGTAAATAAGAATATTGTGATCTTTTTAAATGTAGCCATAATATGGAACAAATTATTATGGTTATTTCAGGCAAGGAGCATGGACCTGACCACCTGGGAATGTGGTTTATTGTTTCTACTCTTTCTCTCACTCATATTATAAACCCATTGAAGTGTAATAACAGAGAAATAAAGTGAAAAATGGGCACAGAAACACAAGTTGAAGTGAAGCTAAGAAAGGGTGGTTTGAGAACTATGCCTTTCATCATTGGTAATTCCTTTTCTTTTGTTACTACTACTATTTTAGTTTCTTTTAAATTGTTTAAGTAGTAATTATTTCAATTTTTTTTATTTTTTTTTCTAGTGAATGAATCATTTGAAAGGGTAGCAAGTTATGGTTTACAATTTAACATGCTAATGTATTTGATGACATATTATAATATGAGTGCTGCTACTGTTACTAGTATTATTGGATTATGGGCTGCACTTTCAAATGGATTGGCTATTGTTGGCGCAATTATTGCTGATTCTTACTGCGGTAGATTTAGAGCTGTTGCATTTGGATCCATATCCACTCTTATTGTGAGTTGTGAATTTCGATTTTTGCTTTAGTTATGGATCCTTAATTGTTATTGTATACAAAGTTTTAACATTTTTCTTGGACAGGGAATGGTTATTCTATGGCTCACAGCAATGATTCGACAACTCAAGTGTTTACCCTGTTCTCAGTTCCAACATGTTTGTAATGGACCAACAGCATTCCAATTTGCTGTTCTGTTTTCATCTTTTGTGTTTATGTCCGTCGGAGCTGGGTTTGTTAGACCTTGTTCTATAATATTTGGTGCTGATCAATTGGAAAATAAAGAGAACCCCGAGAACGGGAGGATTCTTGATAGTTATTTCAATTGGTACTATGCTAGCTCAGGGATTTCAACTATTCTTGCAGTTACGATTATCGTTTATATTCAAGATCTTTATGGTTGGAAAGTTGGCTTTGGTGTCCCTGTTATCCTAATGTTTTTGTCTGTCTTAATGTTCCAAATCGGTTCTCCTTTTTATATCAAAGTGAAAGCTAAAGATACGGAAAACTTGGTCATAAGATTGTTTCAAGCACTAGTAGCAGCTTTTAGGAAAAGAAATACCCGTCTTTCATTGAGTAATTGTGATGAATACTATCGTTGGCCACTTGAATCAGAGGTCTTGACTCCGTCAAAGGACTTAAGGTCGGTGTCTCCATATTACTCGAATGCTATGCACTTTGTCTGAAACAATAAAACATGAGTTGAAGATTTTATGTCAGTGTATCGATAATTTGTTGTAATTGTATTTCATTGTACGTTATAGGTTTTTAAATAGAGCTTGCATGATTGAAGATCCTGAAAGAGATTTGAATGCTGATGGATCAGCTTCAAATCCATGGGAACTCTGTAGTGTGGAACAAGTTGAATCACTCAAGGCTCTTATTAGAGTACTTCCTATGTGGTCCACTGGTTTTATGATCTTTGTGGACATGAATGTGTTCGCGTTTTCCTTACTGCAAACAAAAACCATGGCTTGACACATCTTCCCTCATTTTGAAATACCAGCAGCATCATTCAGGGTGTTCTTGATTATTGCTTTAACAATCTGGATTGCTTTCTACGACCGTGTTCTAGTCCCTTTACTATCAAAATATACTGGACAGCCAAGAGGGCTAAGTCCTGTGACCAGAATGGGGATTGGGTTAATAGCCTCGAGTATGTCTATTGCATTGTCAGCAATAACAGAAAGCATAAGACGACAAAGGGCAATAGAGGAAGGACATGAGGACGACCCAAATGCATTAGTGAACATGTCTGCTATGTGGTTCGTGCCACAGTATGCACTACTCGGAGTGGCTGAGGCTGCCCATGCAGTTGGACAGATTGAGTTCTTGTATGCTCTATTACCGAAAAGCATGTCCAGCATGGCGTCAGCTATGTACACTGTTGGGACTGCTGTGTCGAGTTTGATTGGAAGTATTCTGGTGAGTGGTGTGGATTGGCTTTCATCATCCGGAGGAAAAACAAGCTGGCTTTCGAGCAACATTAATAAGGGTCACCTGGATTATTATTTCTGGCTACTTACATTTTTGAACTTACTAAACTTGTTATATTTTTTGCTCATCTGCTGGTTTTATGAAGCTGGCAATAATGGGAGCAGTAGTTCACCTCATGTGGCTGAAGATAAAGAATGTGATTATAGACTCTTATCTGAATCTTGATGATATGTTGTACTGCATTTTGAATGATACAACTACTACTAAATAAGTTAGACAATAAAGTATTTTTGTATGTTTAGACCTCTACATATATTTTGTTGAAGTATGTTGTGATTTCACTCAGATACAAATGTTAACATGCATTTTTGATACCTTAAAAAAAAATTAGGGTTCTCGGAGGCTACTCTATCCTAAACTCTTCCTGTGCATATATAGAAAATACTATATTCCTTTGACTAGGCACCTCAATATTTCACTAACTCATCATTAGTTTGTTTATATTTTTACATTAAAATTTGTAGCAAACTAACCAACACGTGGATAAAATCTATCATTTATCTCGTCACTTATCTCACAAATCAGATAAATAAATTCGAAACTCCGAATTTGCAAAGATGAAGCTTCATTTTTGTGAGTGCTTCAAGTCTTGTTTTTGAGTTTATCAAGTCTTTCACTCCAACAAGCCTTAAATTATGGGGCATTTATAGATATCAAAACTTTGGACTTTACAAGATGAGTTCAATTTCAGATAGATTTTTAGATATTATTCTATACTAAATCCTAGTTCGTGATCTTATAAAGGGAAGAATATTATTGTACCCATATTATATATTTTTTTATATTTTATTAGTGATTATAATTTATTTGTATCACATTAAATTTTTATTGCAAACAACTATTTAAAATTTAAAATTGTGTTTAGCTATAAATACAAATTAGAGTTAACTTTAACTTTTTTTTAATGATTTAAGTGAAAATTGTAAAATTAATACTTTAATAGATATCAAAATTTTAAATACGATAATTTTAAATAATCTCTATCTCAAGAGTGCGCACGGGTGTTTGTTTGGGGTGGGGGGTGGGGGGCTCCTTTAAGTGTCTTGTCAAATTTATAACCAATAAGTGTGGTTGGTTGGAAATGGCGGTTTCACTGTCAAATCAAAAATGACACGAGCTAAATGAGCTATTTCCTCGTGGGATGGCTACAATTTTGTTAGCATAATAATCTCTAAATCACTTAATTGGTAAGAGATATAAATATAAGTCACTATATTAAAATTGAGTTTTACCGGTAATTAATTAGTAATTATATATATTTTTAGTGACAATTAACACTATTTGAATATGTCTCTAAAGGCTTTAGCGACCTTGGATCTAATAATACTTAACTAATGTCGGTAAAGACTTTAGCACTCTTTATTCGTGTGTCTATTTATTTTCGCTAAAAGTTATTTTTGTTGTAATGAATATAGCTGATCGAGGGCATGATCCTGAATAAAAAAATATAAAGATCGAAGATTATGATAAATATATCATTTTACATCTAGTCATATATATAGATATTGCGTACAAATTTCTTTTCTTCGTTGTTATTTAATATTTGTTGTCCCAGCTGTTTTGTCCATGTTGTTTTATTTTCTAATTCTTTTTTCTTTTTTAATTTTCTCCTTTTTTAATTAATGATTTATCGAAATCAATTTTTCTATCTCCTGCAAAAGTAAAGATAAGATCTGTATACATTATATTCTTTCTATATCTCATTTGTGGAATATATTGTTGTTGTTACTAACCACTTAATTGATCTAAATATATTTATAATTAAGAAAGTTTTAATATCATAAATTATATTCGGTTCCTTCTTCTTTAATTTATTTATCCTATTTATCCTTAGTACATTTTTAAAAAAAAATATTTTTTGGGGACAACTCTAACCTTACGTTTCCATGATGACAAATAGAAGACCACATCACTGAAAAACTTTTTGAAATATTTTATGTATTCTTTGTTTAAGACTCAAAATTTAATAATCATTTTTATATTCATTAAATCAGTAAAAACTAAAAAAATCGGACGAAAGAAAAAGAAAATTAAAAAGGGGACCAATAGTTTGGAGCATTCATTTTCCTGAATACTAAAAGTATTTTTGGATGTATTGAATATAAAGTGAGGCATGTGGACCACGATAATTTAGTGTTTGATGAAATAATATATAAATATATTATTTAATTTAACTTTCACTATCATTTATATTCCCAATTTTTTAACATATAAAATTAGACACATAATTTTATATAAAATGGAGAAAAGAGATAATGAAAAAGAGTCATATCTTGTGACTTTACTTGGAAGAAAAATGTGGACATGCATTTACTTCGTATCGATCAACATTTAAAGATTAGAGTTGTGTTGTCCACGGATACAAATTATAGTTATTTTTTATTTTTCTAAAATTGATATATAGTGAAAAAAATGAAAATAATACTAATTCTGAGTGACAAAAATGATTTTTTAACTATTCAATCTAAAAAAGTTAAAAAATAATGTATTTTAATATCAATCTGTTAAAGTTAAGTGACATATTTATTCCGAATGTATGTTCACATTTTTTGTCCAAGGAAAGTCATAAGATACATATAAAAAATATATGAAGATTGTAGGTGTGTTAACATATACACACACTTTATTGTTAAGAATGCAGTACAACATATCATCAAGATTCATGTAAGAGTCTATAATCACATTCTTCCTCATCAGCTACATGAGGTGATTCATCATTCCCAGTGTCATAAAACCGGCAGATGACATGAAAATATAACAAGTTTAGCAAACTCAAAAAAGCAAGCAGCCAGAAATGGTAATCCAGATGACCTTTATTAATGTTGCTAGAAAGCCAGCTTGTTTTACCTCCTGTTGATGTAAGCCAATCCTCACTACTCACCAGAAAACTTCCAATCAAACTCGACGCAGCATTCCCAACAGTGTCTATAGCTGACGCCATGCTGGCCATGCTTTTCGGTAATAGAGTGTAGAAGAACTCAATCTGTCCAACTCCCTGTGTAGCCGTAGCTATACCGAGTAGTGCATACTGTGGCACGAACCACATAGCAGACATGTTTACTAAAGCATTTGGGTCGTCCTCATGCCCTTCCGCTATTGCCCTTTTTCGTCTTATGCTTTCTGTTATTGCTGACAATGCCATAGACATACAAGAGACTGTTAACCCAATTCTCATTCGGGTTACAGGACTTAGCCCTCTGGGCCGTCCAGTATATTTTGATAGCAAAGGGACGAAAACACGATCGTAGAAAATAATCCAGATTGTTAAAGCAATAATAAGGAAAACACTGAATGATGCTGCTGGTATTTCAAAGTGCGGGAAGATATGTCTATCCATGGTTTTTGTTTGAAGTACAGCAAATGCGAATACATTCATGTCCACAAACATCATAAAACCAGTAGACCACATAGGAAGTATTCTAATAAGAGCCTTAAGTGATTCAACTCGTTCCACACTACACAGATTCCATGGATTTGAAGCTGATCCATCACCATTCAAATCTCTTTCACGATCTTCAATCATACAAGCTCTATTTAAACACCTATATATATCCATCATACAATAGAGTCTTATTCCAATGGAAGTGCAATATAATAAAATCAGACATAAGACGGAGACACTGACCTGAAGTACTTTGATGGCGTTAAGACCTCTGTTTCATGTGGCGAATGATAGTAGTCGTCACAACCAGTCAATGAAAGAGGGGTTTTTCTTTTTTTAAATGCTGCTACACCTGCTTGGAACGATCCTAATAGCAAGTTGTTTGTATCAGTTTTCACTTTGATATAAAGAGGAGAACCGATTAGGAACGTTGAGATAGACAAAACCATGAGTATAACAGGGACACCAAAGCCAATTTGCCAACCATAACGATCTTGAATATAAATAATTGTAGTAACTGCAATCATAGTTGCAACCCCATTGCTAGCATAGTACCAATTGAAATATCTCTCAATAATCTTCTCATTCTCAGGGTTCCCTTTTCGTTCAAATTGATCAGCACCAAACATTATAGAACAAGGTCTAACCAGCTCCAATAGACGTAAACGCAAAAGATGTAGACAGAACAGCAAGTTGGAATGCTGTTGGTCCATTACAAACATGTTGAAAATGAGAACAGGCGAAAGTAGTGAGTTGCGGAATCATTGATGTGAGCCAAAGAATAACCATTCCCTGTCGAAGAAGAATGTTAAAGCCATAACTGATATGCTGGTTCAAATTATCAAAAAAAAAAAAAAATGTTGTCAAAATAGCACAACTCACAATAAAAGTGAAGATAGTTCCATAGGCAACAGCATTAAATCGACCCCAATAACAATCAGCGATAATTGCCCCAACAATAGCCAATCCACCAGAAAGTGCACCCCATAATCCAATAATGCTAGTACCAGTAGCAGCACTCATGTTATAATATGTCATCAAATAAATTATCAGATTTGTTTGTGAACCATAACTTGCTATCCTTTCAAATGATTCATTCACTGAAAACAACAAACAAGTGAAAAAATGGAATTATAATTAACACATTGCAA
The DNA here is from genome assembly GCA_022817965.1 of Solanum lycopersicoides. Lineage (NCBI taxonomy): Eukaryota > Viridiplantae > Streptophyta > Magnoliopsida > Solanales > Solanaceae > Solanum > Solanum lycopersicoides. The sequence goes on along the minus strand of CM040622.1, from coordinate 1,101,690 downwards.
AACAATTTAAGTAAAAAGAG